>CM053596.1:207034543-207057553 GCA_028646575.1 Pseudocheirus occidentalis
CCTAAACATTTGCTTCCCATACCCTATCTGGCCTAGGTAGAAGAGGAGATGGTGTCAACCTCATTAGACAAAGGACATTTAGGTTTTCTAAGACATACTTCACTCTACATCTCTTGCCCTCTAAGTTCTGGAAATCATTGCCTGGACCACATGGATCACTAGGAAATAGTAAACAAATAAGAGGCTGAGATTGTTTTTCCCTAGCCCAAATCAGTGGCATATTTGTTTAGGCTCCTTCCCCAAACAGTTCAGCAGAAGAGGCTCATTTCTCCCAACAACCTTGTCTGCAGTCCCAGATGACAGACCCATGATATAGCTGTCACATGGGAGGCAAAGGACTAAGGAATGAAATGGAGTGTTCTGTAGCTGGCACTCAGTCTCCCAATAGGTATGATGTATTAGTGTTGCCTTGAACACTATTACCCCTAAGGCCCCAGTTACAGGGGCAGGTCATCCTCCACGCCAAACACATAGAAACCCTACAGTCATTGCGTTTTGGTGTCCACTGTCCCTCATGTAGTCCAAGATCATAATAATTTTTGCTCTGATTGATACACAGAACATCTCCCGTTGGCAGAATATTTATCAAGGTTAAAAATGAACAAGCAACTGCTGTACCACTTGCGTGAAAACCCCTAAAAACAGATTGCATTAGCAATAACAATAAGGAAGATGAATTCCAAATCACAGCAGAACCTGGTACCCAGAGAAAGCCCATGCAATAGCAGCCCTTTTAGGGCAGGGCAGGGACTAAGGGATCATTTTCATCACAGTCATCTCTGATTCACAAAGAATTTCACAAAACATTTCTCTATTGACTTAATAGTCATAATTTTGTTGTTCAAAAAGGTATAGCAGTGATGTCTGCCCAGGAGTAAAATGAAAACTTTTTAAAAATATGTTAATACTTTACAGGTCAGTTTCAGTATGATAAAGATGAGGCGTCAAGAAGGAAAAGTTGGAAATTCAGCTACTGTACTTTGAAAAGCAAACACAGATGTCTCCAGCCTTAATACACACATTCTCCAATCACTTCAGAAACTGAGAATTAGCTTCCACAAGACTCCTGTAACCTTGCCAAATGACAAACTAAAAATTGCTGTCCGGCAAATACACACCAGAAGTGTAAAAGTTCCATTTAAAATCCATAGGTAAGGAGCTACTTTAGCCAATTACAGAAAGCTCTAATTTAAAATTGGCATTTGTTTCCAGCTGATCCAAGAGTATGTACGTATTTCAAGGATTATGAAGCTTTTCCTTGGGACTCTCCTTTTATCTTTGAAAGAAAGCAATGCGAACAGTTTCCTTTTTCCTACACTCAATGACTATTTACTACTCCTTCTTGATGTGGACTTTCAAAATACAAAGAAGGTTTGGCAAGTTTTCAAAGTCCTTTATAAAAGTCTATTCTTAAGTACCTTTATAAAAGCATAAAGAGTACTTCTTACTAAGGAGAATTGATCATGTAACACTCTTAGTGTCTGAACATAGAAATATTGTTAGTTACATGTAACACCTTCATTCTTCAGATAACTTTCCCTTAACCTTCTGGAAGCAGCTGATTTCAGGGAAACAAAAGTGATCAGGAGAATCTAAGTTAGCGTAACAATTTCTTTTCTGCAGAAAGTAGCTCCAAAACATTATAAATCCAAATTTCAAAGAAGAAAAGTTACCGTACTTGCAAATTTTAAGTCACACTTGGCAGTTTTTCCAAACAGAGTGGTCAGGACCGAGAGAAATAAACATGTGCTTCCAGGATTTTCTTCTCATATGCCCCACAAAAAACTAATGTTAATGGCTGTTCGAGAGCCCTTCTAAATAGGTTTTCACATAAGGAATAGGGCATGGCTGTATAGTGTTATTTATAAGGTAGACTTTACAAAACAACATTTGGGAAAGATAAATACTACTTTCACTGTATAAACCAAAAGCTTAAACTGTTCCCAAAAGTATTATTTGAAAAATCTGATATTTCATTATGCAGTGATATTTTGTGCTTTAGATGCTGTACTTATATTAAGAACACTTAGAGCTTCTTGTTTTCTAAGTATTTTTGTCCCAAACAATAATAATGATAATAATAATAATATTCCATTGCAAGAGTAGACTTATTTTACTTGAAGAAATGCTAGACAAAGGTAGTTTTTAAAAAGGCTATACTGAGGAATGATGGAAAAACAGAAGCTGAAAGATATTAAAAAATTCAAAAATAGGGACTAGATCCTTGAAAAGACAGAGTAACCCATAGAGTGCCAAAACATCCCATTCCCCAAATATGGATCCTAGTGCTTGTCAAGATTTTGATTAAAATAATGTCCACAGGAAGGCCATTGTTATATTTCTGAGAGGGTTAACACAATACCCAACTTAACATATGTGATACAGTGAAAAGATAATTATATTTGGATTCAAAGGCTCTGGGTTCAAATCTTGATTATACTACTTTATAAACATGAACAAGTCTCTTCAACTTTCTGGGCCTTGGTTTCCTCATCTTTAAAATAAGAGGATCAAACAAGATGATTTCTGGAGTACCTTCTAGGTCTAATTGGATGTTTCTATTTGTTTAATATCTCCTCTAAGAGTTCATAGAGCCCAGAGAAAATAGGAAACAGGAGAGAAAATTGTCGTTGGTTGGGGGTGGGGAGGGAAGATAACGGATTGGTAAACATTTTTAAAAATAAAATGAGACTGCCTTGCGAAGTCAGACTCAGAAGCGATCCTCAAGTAGGGGAAGGTCATGGGTAATGTGATGCCATGAGGTACCTGGGAGAAGAGTCTGAAAAGAAGATAATACCTGAAATACAACCAATCATTTAATCAATAAGCATTCATTAAATAGCTATGTAACTTGTGAGATACCAAGATTACAAAGACAAAAATGTCCCTGTCCTCAAGGAGCTTACATTTGAGTGATGGGGGAATAGAGACTGGGTCTTTCTATCATGTCCAGGCTATCAATGCAGTGACCACTCAATGACCCAATCCCCCGGCTGATTGGGCATTGAGGGTCTGACCTGCTCCATTTCTGGCCTGGGCTGGTTCACCCTTCCTTAAGTAGCCTAGTGAGCTGCAACTCATCATATGGGTGTTAGACTTAATGTGGACATTTGATCAACTTATCCCTGCTACAGCTCAGAACTCCTGAGTTTAAATGATCCACCAGTCACAGCCTCCTCAGTTGTAGGGATTACTACAGGTATGCACCACCAAACCCAGCCAAGCAAATTAAATTCTAAAATAGTTGGTTGGGGGAAGGGAAAAATCAGATGTTAACCAAAAAAATACTTAGCCTTTTTAATACTTTTTCCTAGGGCCAACTTTGTTCACAAGTTCCAAATTCTTTTGGAAGAAATACTATGTGAATATATTCATAAACCAAAATGGGACAAAGGTATAAAGACTGTGAACAGAACAAGACATACAATAGGAGACAGAGACAGAGAGACAGACAGAGAGAATAGCCACTTTTGCAACCATTGCTGCTATAGGAACTACAGCTACCCTCCTACTATTCTGCCACTACGCAAGGCAAAGCTTAGGAGATAGGAGAATGAAAAAGACAATTAAAAGTTCCTCTGCCCTTTACTAGGAAGAAGAAGCATAGTGCACCAATTTGTGAAGACTTGCTATGAGTCCTAAAACTTGAAAGACCTAGTCCCAACACTGGATTAGTCTCAGCACTGGTGGCTATTAAGGGCTCATGAGTGAAAGCAGCAATGAAAAAGGTACCTTCTTCCTCTCTTCATCAAGAATTGAAAGTAGGTGTGGCTAGTTGGTGCAGTGAATAGAGTAACCGCCCTGGAGTCAGGAGGACCTGGCTTCAAATTTGGCCTCGGACACTTAACATTTACTAGCCATGTGATGTTGGGCCAGTTGCTTAACCCCAATTGCCCTCCAAAAAGCAAAAAGGGAGAAGGAGAAGGAGGAGAAGAATTGAAAGCAACAGTATAAGCATCTTCTAGATTAATACAGCTGCTCAAGATGTGAAGAAATTGGATCAAACCTCCAAAGAAATCACATAGTAATTTTCAATGGTCCTTAAGATCTGTTAACTAACAGCCAGTTTCTAATCCACAGAACACAGAAACTCATCCTTAAATCCATAGGAAATTTTAGAGGCAACCAAGGTCTGGTAGTATCTAAGGAGCTAAAATATTCCTGACAAGGTGATTGACTCATTGACTTCATTGTTTCCCCCACTGAGATTTCCTAAGGCTTTCAGCCAATCCAGATTCAAATAAATCTGAACACTAAGGGGATTGTCCACAAATCAACAAGAGGGATATTGCTTCCCAGGGCAATGTTAGGGTCGCAAGTCTCTAGCAGTACAAGCCCAGGGGTCCCTATAGCTTGATGACACTACATGCCAACTTACAAGAAAAAAAACTAACTTGAAATAATAGGCTTCAAATTCTGTGTCCAAGTCAGTCTGAGTCCCAACCAGAATGGAACTGACCTTAACTTTTCCCCAGAATACCATTTGTCTAGTGACAAAGTCTTTGGTGTCTCCTTAGTGGAATGTACTATATTGTCATTTTGTGGGTCACAGGGCTGACATGTTCCATGAAAAGAAAAAAATAAAAACTAAATGGAGACATATGCTAAATGAGAACCAAAAGTATTTTGAAAAGTTATAATGAATTCTTATGACAGAAATTATATTATGCATAATATAAACATCTGTATTTAAGGGAGATAATTGTTTAGCTCCAGAAAAAAAAATAGCTAAGCAGCAATGACTTGAGCAAATGTTTTACAATTAATGGGAATAAAAATTATATATTATTACAGTTAAGGGAAGATGGGAAAATGAGACGAGGTAACTCATACCATTGGACTCAAATACACTAAAGAGAATTGAGGGTTCTATAGCAAAATCACTCCAAAAGAGGAAAACTACAGAAAGCTCAAACTTCCAAAGTCCCAAGATGTGAAGTTCTATATTCAAACCCCGTTTACACATGGTGTTGCTGGCACAGCCACTTCTTACCTTCCACAAAGTCAATTCATCTCTTAATATGATATATTTGAAGGCAGAATCTTGGCCCGCTCTATTGGACAGCAGATCACAGAGCACTAAAGCTCTGAAGAAGCAATACCACTCGTTCTTACAAAGTCGTAATTAACTTCCTTGGGAGTTACACGAGAGCAACTTAGAACAGAATTTGGCTCCATCTTCTCAGTATTTGCCCATTCCCTAATAATTATGACTTCAGTGGGAGTCTCAAGCAAGTAACAGAGGGCAGAATTTGGCCCACACCAAGTATCACATCAAGTATCTGGCCCAATTTGTAAGGCCACTCATAGAGTATTAAAATCCCCCAAGACCCATCAACACTAACTCTTTGAGTTCTTCACAAATGTAACTCTGACCAAAATGACCCCTCAGATATTGTCAAAGAATAGAACTGACTAGGACAGAATTATTAGCCAATAGAAGAAGCCAATAATATCCAATAGAGTAAAAATACAATTATTTATATGAAAGCACTTTATAACTAAAATATTGGATAAATGTCCATCATCATCTTTATTATAAAGACAGAGTAAACAAAAGAACATGCCTTGTGATGGTTTGCTGTACCACAGAAATATGTGTTGAGGCGTACACAGCAGGAGAAATGGGAAGTTTCAGCACAAGCTTGGGCACCCAAAAACCCGAAGAATTGGATTTGGGCCATTAAGATGTGGCCTCAAGCTGCAAAATTAAAACCTGATGTTAGCTTAAGAATGATAGTTATATACAATAAATCTTTAAATTATACAATTTATCATTTTTACTACCATTAATTGGGGCACATAGGTCATTACTGCTTAGCTAATATTTCCTGAACCTCAACCATGATTCGCCGTCAAAAGTGTTTATGTTGTACATGACCTAATTTTTGTCATAGGGATAAAGCACAATTTTCCTTTTTTGCTTAAAATTACAGCATCTAGTTGAAAACTTTAATTTTAGGGTATCTTTAATGTGGGATTTGACCTTTCAGCAGATTTAAAAGTAAATCAGAATGTGAAATGAATATGAGGAGACTTTTTAAAATAAATAAATAAGAACCCCTGGCCCTTGCTTCCTATTTTTTCTCCCAGCGAACTTCAGTTATGTTCCTGAAGCAATAAGAGAATTTTACTCATACATTTCCTAGTGATCCACCTACTTATCCCCTTGATATTGATTCTTAGTCAGGCTTTCTTTTAAAGTCCATTAACACCATTTCCCCAACAAGCCTAGGGATTTGATTCCCTGATTCTTTCCTAACATAGTCCATTCCCCTCCTACAGCAATCCCTAGCTCCAAGTGTATGATCATAGATGAATATGTATGTGTGTACATACACACATACATATATGTATGTGTATATAGATACATACATTAAAAAACAGGAATCCTGACAAGTAACAGAGTATACCAACCCATTTGCCAGCCCACCCTTCAATACACTGTAATGTTTATTAACATTTAGAGAGACATTTAGGCAGAGAACAAATTGACAGAGCCCATGTTTATCTCAGAAATTTCAGAAACGGCATGAGATTTATTCGTGGAATCTTAACACCAATTCAGACTGTCATAAAACACAAAAGACCAGATTCAATAAAAACTCTGTCCAACTTTCACAACACTAGAGTCTGTGCGAACCTTCAAAACAATCAATTTTTCCAGTTTTGCAAAGGGCTGTGCAGACTTCAGTAGCATGGAAGCCAGATGGGGCATTTCCTAACTCATGCCCTAAATTAGTTTCAAAAGTAGTTTTGAGGATCACATTTGATCAGAAGAATTTGCATGCTCTTCCCTTTTTTCATATATTTCATAGTGCATCACACAAAGAACAGAACAACAGAACTGTAGCATATGTCTTATGCAGTTAAAAGCGTTCAAGCTGGCCTGTAAAATACAATTCTTTGGTACTCAGTGAAAAGGATAGTATTTGATTCCATAATCCATACTGCAGAAAAGTTGGAAATAATCATTTTTTTAAAAGTTGCTGTGTGTCCACGGACAGCTGTTCTTCATACATACTGTGAATGTTTCCTTTAAATTCCTAAGGACACAAGGACTTGATACCAAGCCAGTACCTCTAGAAATGGTGAAAGCTAAACATACCCCATACTGATGCTTTTACTGTCCCAACAAACTTTCTCCCACAACTAAAATGTTAAAACTTTTACCCCACAGCCCACATTCTGAGATTAGTCCAATAACTAATGTTCTGTCCAAGTAAAATACATTTTGTCATAGCTCGAAAATGTTACCTTTCACAGAAGTATAGTATTTCTGACCAGCAGGGAACATATGTCAACATTATCTATTATTACACAATGTCAGGACCAGAAAGGGAAGGTGGGTGGTGGATGTTAATAACAACTTAAGCGATTTCTAAAAGAGGCATTTGAGAAGTACAAAGCCAGAAGTTTCAAATGTTTTGTCTTATTTTCGCTGTGTCAGCAACCTGCCCCCACCACCAGTACAAACCTAATTCTGCCTGCGACCCAACGCCTAGTTCTCTTTTCAATTTTAGCCAACGCTTTGCTAAGCTGGAAAGTTTGAAAAATACCCTAGAAAACTTCTCCACCAGAAAACGAAAAACAAAAACATATGACCAGCAATGATGAAAGCAACTCCCACTCGCTAAGGAAAAGATTATTTGTGATCATAGAGGCACATGGCTTTGAGATTTTGAATTTGATTTCAAGTTTTCAAGCTACTTACCTGGTATTTTAGGTGTGTGGAGGTCAAGGACTGGGAAACTGGGTGATTGTGGTTTTTTGTTTGTTTGTTTTTAAAGAACAATTTTATTTAAGAACTTTTCAAAGGTAAGCAGAAAGTATTCTGTCAGTTTGGCATGAATGATGGAGCTGGGGAAAGTAGGCAAATTCTTAACCAGAAATGCTCTCTTGCTACATAGAGGAACCAGCAGTCATATTCCATAACAGACTGGAATAGGAAATGTGTCAGTCTTCTCCTTGGAGAGTATTGCTTTGAGTCATGTTAACCCTCCAAAAAGGCAGCTCTAAACTATCTTTGGTACTAGCTCTGAGGTGAATGTATTTTTTGGCTATGGAAGGTGAAGTGTTTGGTATTGTTTTAACCCAGACCGTTTTCTAGGAAAACAGTACACAAGAGTATATGAATCTCTAAGGAGATTCATCTCCTCATGACATTCTGATCCTAGAAAAAGGATAGCCTTGTATCTCAGATAGGGAAGTGCCTCCTAGATGAGCCCTGTATAGAAAGTAATAAGCTACTTTATCCACAGAAGAAGAAGACATCTTCAGAGTTAGTGTTTCACGGCTTAGGTCCCATTGGGAAAGAGGCCACCGTCCACTTATTTCTCTGGGATATATGCATAAAGGGAGTATTGTAGAGTGGAGAGAACATGATCAGGAGAGACCTCAGGTTCAAATTCTGCCCCGAGGACCTCTTAGATGTAGGGCAAAAGCCTTAAACTCTCTGAAACTCAGTTTCCTCATCTTTAAAATGTAGATAATAATGTTTGCAGTACATACTCCAGAGAATTATTATGAGAATAAAATGAAACAATATATGTGAAATGCTTTGAAAATACTTACACTCTCCAATTACTGTTATTTGTTGCTGTGATGATGTTATTGTGATTACTGATGATGTATAACGATTATTTTTTCAGTGAGACCTTGTGGTGTAGTAGGAAGACTGCCCCATGCTAGCTGTGTGACCTTGAGGAAGTCATTAGACTTCAATTAGAATGATAATAATTAATGATATAACTAATATTTCTAGCTCATTAACAGTTTATAGACCTACTTCCTCATGAGAGATGATGGAAGTAACATAAAACTCAAAGATTTAATTTTCTCCTCAGTAAAATAAGGGAAATAATATGTATAGAGAGCACAAAAGTACTTTACACACCTTAAAATTAAATAAATATATTTTTACCACTATCATCTAACTCACAGAGTTATGAGTACCATATGAGAATGCACATGAAAGTACTGTCCTTGTCACAGTAATGTAAATTTTTAATAAATCTTTCCAGTCTTTTAAAAAAATTATTCGCTTTAAGTTTAAATACAAAAATAACAAAAAATAACATTTCTATGTGCACAGCACAACATAAAAAGAGATTTCAATATAAAACTGCTCATTTCCATTTCAGTTTACTTTTTTTGAAAAGTATGTAATAAGTATTATACATCATTTTCAAAGCTACCTCCTTTTCTGTGCTCCCTTTTAAGTTCTTTTGTTCTCTGTTATACACTTCTAATTTTTTCTATTTTATTTATTATTTATTTTATTTATAATGTGTTTTTTAAAGTCTCTTTTTGTAATAATAACAGTAGCTCATATATATGGGTGTATATAGATATGGATATGAAACCTTATAGCTAATAAGATCTCATATACTAAAGCTCACTACAACCTCATGAGACAAATGATGCAAGTATTATCTACATTTTACAAGTGAGGAAACTGAGGCATGCGGAAATGAAGCAACTTGTCCAAATCACAAAGCTAATGCTTGCAACACAGAATCTGAACCCTAATCTTCTGACTGCAGTTTTAATGTTCTTTCCACCATGTGACATTGGTAGAAACCTATCAGAAATACTTCAATGATTTTGTAGCTCATCTGTGATACCTCCTCCAGTGCACACCCATCCACATCTGTCCCATGCAACTCTTATCTATATACTCCTGTAAAATCTTGCACAAAGGCTTCCCCTAACAAAAGACATTTTCATAGACTAAACATGCATGGTATTTCAATCCTTTAGCTTCTGAGGGCTGATATATCTATCATAGGTCAAGGAGATCATCAAATACTATATAACTGGCAAACTGTATCTTTACCCTCACTAGGTAACAATAAATTAATCTGAAACAAATCATTTAATAATCAATGCATGCTGTCCTTCAGATGAGACCATGCCAACTAAATAGTTTTAAGAAGTTCTTCCTGCCCAGCAGAGGAGATAGGTTTTTATGGATGTACTACTACTTTAGCATCTGGTCCACCTTGTGACTAAGGGCACATACTTGTGGATGAGAGACTGGATGTTAGTAAGGGAACAACCTGTAATCATGGAAGACATTAAGGACCAAATGAACCAACTCGCCATGGATGTAGTTAAAGAGCAATAAATCTAATCTAAATTTACATAAAGCTATTTTGATAAACTATAGGAATTAGAGCTAGAAAGGGCCTGAAAGTTTACCTAACTGTCTTTCTCAAAGCTTGGAATGATAGAACCCTTTGCATTTAGCAATAAACTTCAGCAGAACCTGAGCAAGGATATTTTTAATCATCCTTTTTAATGCTTGCTACTAATGGTACTAAATGACATAAGGGAGATGTATTTTAGCATTACATTTTCAGATGATTTTTATTCCAAATCAAATAACTTTAGAAGCAACATATTTAGGAAGAAGGATGTAATTGCCAGTTCTCTCTCTGAGCCTACTGCCCAGCTGAGTCAGGAGGAGATTTGGCAGACCCCACCATGACCAATGCAATATATCGGGGCTGGGTCAGGACTAGAAACATGAGTAACTGCAATAAAAAAGACCTAACCTTTGGGGAATCATCAGATAGGAAATTTTGTACCTAGGAAAATATATAGGACGGCACCCTCAACTGAAACATGGAGATCCAAGGACACTGACATGAGGGGTTTGTAAGAGACAAGGAGGAAAAGCTCACCCCTGGGAATCATTTGGTAATTTTTCAATTCAATCAAACAGCGTTCTACTAAGGTATATAACTCTAAACAGATGCATATATTTGCTAATTTGAGGAGAAAAAGAGTACTAATAAATAAGAGACTCAAGGAAAAGCCTCCAGTAGAAGGTGGCATCTGGCCTGAGTCTTGAGAGAAGCCAAGAGTTCTAAGAGACAAAAGAGAGGAAGCACATTCAGTGACAGTGTATCAGTGACAACCTGTGCAAATGTTTGGAGTTAAGAGATGGAATGAAAAGTTTGGTAACTAAGTAGGTCATTTTGGCTGGAACATAATATATGTTAAAGGGAATAATACGAAATAAACCTTTGTGCTAAGTTGAAGCCAAACTCTTAAGGCTTTAAATGCTAAGGAGATGCTATCTCAGAGTTAACAGGGAGCCACTGAAGAGTCTTGAACAGATACGTGACATGGTCATTGCGTAAAAGAGTGAAACTCAGTGAGCAGGGAATGACAGCGTGGTACTTCAAGAAAATTATTTTGGCAGTGTCTTAGAAGATGGACTGGAGGGACACTAGGGACTAAAAAGTCTAATTAGGAGTCTGCTGTCATAGTACAACTAAAAGGTGCTGAAGGGACTGAACTAGAGTGCCGTCTGTGTGAGTGGAGAATACAAATGTAAGAGATACCATGGAGGTAGAAAGAGAAAAAAATAGCAACTGACAGGCTATGACAGGTGAAGAAAAGGGAAGAGTCAAGAATGATGCTGCAGTTTCAATGCTAGGTGTACTCAGAAAAGAAATAAGGAAGTTTGGAAGAGAAGCCAAGTGTGGGGTGCAGTGGGGGGAGGGAGGAAATGAGCTCAGTTTGGGACACGTTGAATTTGAATTGTTTATGGGATGTCCAGGTAGAAATGTTGAAGAGACATTCCAACTCCAGCTCCTGGAGCTCAGGAGAAAGACTTGGGCTGGCTGTAGAGATCAGGGAGTCAGCTGTCAAGAAATGATGACTGTGTTGCTAAGACATCTGTACTGATAATGAGAACTTGAAGATCTTCCCTGCCCTCAACAGTCTGAATGTAATCACATGGAGCGTGTGGGGGGAGAAGCTTGCTGAAGGGTGAGGCAGAGTCCACAGGAAACTGGGAGTCTGAGCGGTTAGACATAGAGGGAGGAGAGGACACATGAAGGAAACAGTTAAGCTTGTGAGTAAATGTTGGTTTGTGGGAAGGGGTGGCTTCATGCTGTGTTATGGCTTATTTACTTCTTTGCAACTATGATTGATTTGGATTTCTGGTGTCTGAAAAAATGTTTTTGCTTCTGTCTTCTAGAGGGAGAGTCTGTTATATTTTGCAATTGATCACTATGTCGGCCAGTCACCAATGACACTGTGAATATTGTATTGGCACTACAACATCCAAAAAACGTATAGAGACAAAAGAGAAAAGGATTCAGTGAAAAGAACCTTAAAGTTTGTCCATGATAAGGGGGAAGAATACAAATAATGATCCAGCAAAGAAAATCAAGAAGTGGTAGGCCAAGAAAGAAGAAAACCAGGAGAAAAGAGTATCATGAAAGCTGAAAAAGGGAAGAATTTCCAGGAAAATGGAATAACTAAGGGTCAAAAGCAAAAAAAGAATTCAAGAAAGGTGAGGGCTAAAGGGAAAAAAGTATGATTTAGTTATAAAAAGATCCTTGATAACCATGAATAGAGGAATTTCAGTTGAGTTGTGAGCTCAGAAGCCAAACTGAACAGGGTAAGGAAGGGCTTAAGAGGAGAGAAAGAGAAAGCTAGGAATATGAGGTTTGGACTTTTGTTTGTGTCTCTATTTTTCCTGGGAGTTTGGCTGTAGAAAGTAGGAACACTATGGTCTAATAGCTTCCAGTGCTAATAATAATTCTTGCTGGAACCAAGATGACATATTTAGAGGCAACCCAGATGAACTCTCTCAACATTCTCCTCCAAACAACTTTAAAATAATGCCTCAAACCAAATTTTGGAGTAACAGAGCCAACAAAGAGTCAGGGCGAGACATTTTTTGGGGCAAAGAAAACTTAGGAGGTTGGCACAAGAAGTTTGTGACACTGAAATGGAAGCCTGTCCAAAGCAGCAGCTTTGGCAGCAGCAGTAGCTGCTTTGGGAGCGGTCACCCTAGAATGGCAAGGGTGTAAGAAAACTAGTCAGGAAGAAATTTCAGGGAACCCTTTGCTAGAACTGGATACTACCAGCATTAATTGGCAACTCGACTGTCCATACACAGTTCTGGATCACAGTTACAGAGCAGAGAGGAGTATTTGTGGCCACAAAAGAAGAGAGGCCATGGTCATAATTCCAGGGCCAAGAAGAATAGTAGTGTTTGTTGCTGCAGGGGAGCAGGGCTATTTCCTGGGTAAAGACCAGAGCACAGATGAGGACAGCAATGACCACACCTGTCCCTATATCATACCAACTTGGAAGCACTGAAAACTTGCAGACTCAGAGAACTAGTTCTGAAAAACAGCACCACTAAAAAGTTTGGGATAGTGCCTCCCCACTCCCAAGTGAGCAGAGCCCAACTTTAACATTAAATTCAAAGTCTATAAATAGGTTAAAAAATGAACAAAACAACAACAACAAAGGATTTAACCATAGAAAGGTACTACAATGGCAGAAAAGACCAAGACATAAACTCAGAAGAAAGCAATGTGAAAACAGCTACAAAAAAAGGCACAAAGAAAAATGTTAATTGGACACAAGCCCAACAAGAATTCCTGGAAGAGTTAAATAACATGCTAAGAACAGTAAAAAAAATTAAGAAAAGAAATGAGAAGAATGCAAGAAAATTATGAAAAGACAATGAACAGTTTAGTAAAAGAGGCACAAAAATACAGAAGGAACTAACATCTTTAAAAAAGAATTGGCCTAATGTCAAAAGAGGCATAATAATTCACTGAAGAAAAGAACTCTTTAAAAAGCAAATAGGCCAAATGGAAAAGGAGGTACAAAAATATTGCTAAAGAAAAGAACTCCTTAAAAAGCAGAATTGGGCAATTAGAAGCTAATAACTTCACTAGACATCAAGAAACAAACAAAAAAAACAAAACACCCAAAATCAAAAGAATGAAAAAATAGGAAAATATGTGAAATATTCATCAGGAAAAAAAACTTATCAGGAAAATAGATCAAGGAGAGGTAATTTAAGAATTATAAGACTACCTGACAGCCATGACCAAAGAAGAGTCTAGACATCATAATTCAATAAATTATCAACGAAAACTTCCCTGATATCTTAGATCCAGAAAGTAAAATAGAAATTGAAAGAATCCATCAATCACCTCTTAAAGGAGAATCCAAAATGAAAATTCCCAGGAATATTATAACCAAATTCAAAGCTTTCAGGTCAAAGAGAAAATACTTCAAGTATACAAAAATGTATTTTGAGTATATAAAAAGAAGCAATTCAAATATTATGGATATATATATGTATATATATATATATATCCAAATATATGGATAGTCAGGATCACATAAGATTTAGCAGTTTTCACTTTAAGGGAATGGAGGGCTTGGAATAAAATATTCTGGAAGGCAAAGTAGTTCATAAAAGATAACCTATGCAGCAAAATTTAGTATAATCCTGCTGGGGGGAAAATGGATATTTAATGACATAGAAGGCTTTCAATCATTGCTGATAAAACAACAAGAGCTCAATAGAAAATTTGACATTCAAACACAAGATTCAAGAAACATAAAAAAATACACATGAAAGAGGAATTATAAAGATCTCAGTAAAGTTAAACTATCTACTATCTTACGTGGAATGATGATAAAAGCATGGGTATGAGTCAATTATATTGCAATGATCTCCAAAAAAGTAAAGGGTTGAGAAAGAGGGACGCAGTGGAAGAAGAGGAAAAAGAGAGGTAGAACGGGGAAATTTTTCTCACATAAATGAAGGGCACAAGAAAAAGCTTTTACAGTAGAGGGAGAAATGGAGGAACGCGGCAGGCAGTGCTTAACCCTCATTCTCATCTGAATTGGTTTGAAGAAGGAAAATACACACGCTTAGTTGTGTATGGATATGTATCTTGTCCAATAAGGAAACGGGAGGCGAAGGAGTTAAGAAAAAGAGCGAAGCGGATGAATTTACAAGGAGGACAGATCAAAGGAAGCACTCGTTAGAATTAAAAATAGGCTTTTGAGGAAGGACAGGATAAAAAATAGAGAGAAAAAAAGAAACAGGAGAAAAATGGATGGAAGGAAAAACAGTAATCATAACCATGAATGTGAATGGGATGAGTCCATCCATAAAATGGAAGCAGATAGTAGAATGGACTAGAAACAAGAAACCAATAATATCTTATTTACAAGAGACACACTTAAAACAAAAAGACAGACAAAATTAAAGGGCTGGAACAAAATCTAACATGCTTCAGCTGAACTAAAAAAAGGCAGGGACAGCAATCATGACAGCAAATACAAAAAGATCCCTAATTAAAAGAGGGGGAGGGAATGAGAGAAATTACATTTTGCTAAATGGTAACACAGACAATGAAATCATGTCAAAAATTTTACAGCAAGCTGCTCTGATAAAGGTCTCATTTCTCAAATACATTCTGAGTACAGAACTGAGACAAATTTATAAAAATAAGAGCCATTTCCCAATTGATAAATGGTCAAAGGGCATAAAACTGCAATTTTCAGAAGAAATCAAAGCTCTATAGTCATATAAAAATACCCTAAATCACAACTGATTAGAGAAGGGGAAATTAAAATAACTCTGAGGTATCACCTCACACCTACCAGAAATGACAAATGCTAAAGGAGATAAGGGGGAAATAGGTACATTAATGAACTGCTGATACAGTAGTGAACTAATCCAATCATTTTGGAGAACAATTTGAAAATGAGTTCAAAGTACAACAAAATTGTGCATATTCTTTGACCCAGCAATACCACTAGTAGGCCTGTATCCCAAAGAGGTCAAAGAAAAGGAAATTTCTCTCTATATTTATGGCAACTCTTTTTGAAATTGAAGTTCCAAAAGAATTGGAAATAGAGGGGAATTTTCATCATTTGGGGAATGACTGAACAACCTATGGCATATGACTGTAATGGAGTATTATCTTGTTGTAGGAAATGATGAGAGGGAGTGGTTTCAGAAAACAAACATGGCAAGGCCCATATAAACTGATGCAAAGGGAAATGAGAAGAAAAGGGAGATCACTGTGCACAGTAACAGCAATGTTATAATTGGAATCAACTGTGAAAGATTTGGCTACTCTAATCAATACAATGATTCAAGACAATTCCAAAGGACTCATAATGGAAAAATGCTACCCACTTCCAGAGAGAGAATTACTCTGGGTGAAAATTGAAGCATAATATTCTCTCTTTATTTTTTAAAAGATACATGGCTATTATGGAAATATGTTTTGCATAATTTCGGATATAAATTCCCAAGTACAGAAGAAATTAAAATAAGCTTATAAGAATCTCTAATTTGGGGTCACATCTAGTGACCCTAATGTACAATATGTGTTGTTTTACCAAAAGAACCCCATTCCATAGTTATAAAAACATTTACAAAATACAATTAATTCAAAAACAAAACTGTCAGAAGTTTTAAGTGAACATGAGGTGAATCCCAAAAGGTATTAGCTTATGTAAGCAAATGAGAAAATGAAAATTATGGTAAAGCAGAGAATCTTAACCATTCTTGTGTCTTGGCAGTCTGATGAAGCCTATGGACCCCTTCTCAGAAACATAGTTTTAAATGCATAAAATAAAAAATACATAGGAATGGTTACAAGGGTAATTAGTTAGATTAAAGTAGTTGGGGTTTTTTAAGTTCACAGACCTCAGGTTAAGAATCCCTTTTTAAGTATCTCTTGAGATAAGTTATCTCAATTTTTTCCAGTTATAAAGCTCCTTTTAAAGTATCTCATGAAGTAAATTATCACAGCAAGTAATTTTTTTTCATTTACAAAACACCTTTTTAAGAGGGTTCACCTGAAGCTGGACAGCAACTTGTCACCACCAGTAGGACACGGAAAGAGAATAAAACCCCGTTAAGGAGCAGTAGTTCAAGGTTAAAGGAGAGTGAAGTGTAAGTCAAAATGCTAGAATGCTCTCTGGTTGTCTGTAGAATACCAAATCCAAGAGGTAAAAGCTAAGGCAGGAGACAGAAAGAGCTGCAACCAGCACATTTACTCTCCTAAGGAAGAAGGCCAAGAATGAGTACAGGAACAGGATCCTCCTGGATGAGCAAACAGCCCCATGGTGTCACTAAGTTCTCTGCTGCTCAGCGACAGTTCTTAAAGTCTAAAAGTGGGAGAGAAGGATCATCGATCTATGTTGATGCCTCAGTGCCTCAGTACCCCAGGGCCCAAGTGTCCCAGCTATTTTGCTATTTTGCCCAGGCAAAATCAAAGCCTGCCCTTTGCAGCCTTGGACAACATTCTGGATGCATTCAGGCCAAGGTAAGAGCAGAAGCACATGATTTTATCTCAGTCTCATATTATCTTTATTTCTCTTAATAAGTCTCTTATTATCTTTATTTCATTGGTGAGAAACTGGCAAACAGAGATGTGAATATATACAAGATAAATCTGGTACCATCTCAGAGGGAAGGCACTAAGATTAAGGAGGACTAGGAAAGGTTTCTTACATGAAGTGGGACTTAAAGGAAGCCAGGGGAGTCAGGAGACAGAAATGAGGAGGAAGAACACTTCAGTCATAAGACGCAGCCAGAAAAGTCTTCAAGTCCAGAAATGGAGTGTCATGTGTTAGAGGAACAATAAAGAAGACAGTACCACTGGATCAGAACACATGCAGAAGAGTAAGGTATAATAAGACAGGAAAGGTAAGTAGGGGGTAGGTTATTAAGGGGTTCAAAAACCAAATCAGAGCTGAGGACAGTGGGACAATCACTTGAATTCAAAGTGTTATACTTCGGGGCGGCTAAGTGGTGCAGTGAATAGAGCACTGGCCCTGGAGTCAGGAGTACCTGAGTTCAAATCCGGCCTCAGACACTTAACACAAACACACACACACACACACACACACACACACACACACACAAGCCTAGCTGTGTGACCTTGGGCAAGTCACTTAACCCTAACTGCCCTCCAAAAAAAAAAAGCAAAAAAAAAGTCATCAAAGTGTTATACCTCTTTTAATTTAGCCTACATGAACTTTTTTTGACTACCATATTAAACTGTTGACCCAGATCTTTTTCTTAAGAAAGTTTTCCTTAAGAAAACACCTTCTTTAAGATGTTGTTTAACCACGCCTCTTATATTTTGTTCTTGTGAGATTAATTTTTTTAAATTGAAGTGTAAGGCTTAATGTTGATACCTACCAAATTTCATTTTGTTGGATTAGGCCCATCATTCTGAATTCTGAACTGTCAAGATCTTTATAAATTGTAAATGTTACAAAATGTGAAAAGTACCCTCTGTTTTTTAGCTTACCTGGAAACTGTGATAAGTATGCCATGTCTATCATGATGCAAGTCACTGACAAAAATGTTAATTAGTACAAGACCAAAGATAGATCTGTGGAGCACTAGAGATCAAGCTGACTTCAAGCCATTAATGATCTCTCTTTAAGTATAGTAACTCAGTCAATCCAGAATTGACCTAACTTTTAAAGCAAGACTGTCCAAAATGATAGTTTCCTCATCAATAAAATAAGAAAATAAAAGAAATTGTAGTTAATTGGAAAGATGATTCACTTGTTCTCTTCAGAGAGGCAAATAAAAGAATTGGAGTAATTGGTTTCATCCTATTAACAATAACAAGAAACATAATGATGTTTCATGGGGCCCTTGGTCATCTGGCCTTGTAGTACTAATGATGAGCATAAGTAAACAGACCACCATGAAGATAACTATAACTCATATGCTGCCGTTTGTTATGGAAGATAAAGTACAAAAATTCTACAAAGAATTTGACAGGATAACAATAATGCCCCCAAATAATTGAGGTATAGACCTTAAAACTCAATGAAAATTTGGATGGATGCTAGGAAATACAACTATGTTGGGAAATTCTATGATTCTGTGATAATAAAGCTCAGAAGTAGGAAATGAATAAGGCCAGGAGCTCACAGACTTTTCAAAAGTCTTATGGCTGTATATAATACATTCTTCAAAAAGAGAATAAGAAGGCACTGACCATGGAAAAAAATCACATTTTTGGAGTTTGTTGGATTTTTTTTTAATGAAATAGATTACATATTAAAGAACAGGAAGCAACTGGTTACTGAAGGTGAACAAAGGTAAACTTTAAATTGATTAGGAAAATATGAGGAGAATATTTGTCTGGATTAAGATGATAAATGTGGTTACAGCAGGTTTAACCTAACCTGTTTTGGTAATGAATATAAGTAGGCAATAGTTTGTCACTAAGGTTAACTTGGATGGAAGATGAGTTATAATGGCATCTTATCTAGGACACATGTAACTGGAGGAGGTAAGCCAATGAAAGTAGAAATACTGCACTGATACCCCAGAATTACTTTAACAGCTTTTTTATTGCTATATTTGTTTTATGTTGTTTAGATTTCCCTGGGTATTTTCCCCTTCCCCTCCCAGAAAGCCATGTCTTATAATATCTTTTTTAAAGAGGAGGAAAAAAATTAACAAAATCTATCAAGATATTAACAAATCTGACATTATATGTAATGTCCCATGTCTAAGATCCTGGGCCTCAGAAAGGGAAAAGGAAGAGGTGTTTATGCACACACACACATACATACATGCATGCATATTTGGGGTGGAGCTGGAATTTTATAATTTTGTAACAGTGTCTATTGTTTTGTGATTGTTGTAGTCATTATGTAAATTATTCTTTGCATATTTGAGGTGGAGCTGGAGTTTTATAATTTTGTAACAGTGTCTATTGTTTTGTGATTGTTGTAGTCATTATGTAAATTATTCTCCTGGCTCAACTTACTTCACTTTGTATCAGTATCATATAAGTTTTTTCATACTTTTCTGTATTTATTCTTCTAGTCATTTCTTATAGCATAGTAATATTCTATTACATTCATGAGCCACAAATTATTTAGCCATTTCTGAAGTGGGCATCTACTTTGTTTCTAGTTTCTGTTACCACAAAAAATGCTGCTATATCTAGATATAGATACACAGATATAGATATGATAGAAAAGTATTATATATATAGGATGTATAGGGAGTCTTTCATTTTGTCACTGATCTCCTCGAGGATACCCCTGAATTATTCAAAGAAATAATAAGAATCACACAGTATAAAAATGCTTTGAGGGGTTATCATTTGCACCACTAGAGAAAGTGCATATTCTAAATACCAAAGTATTAATATCCACAGAAGATTCTTCATTTGTTTGGTCTTTATGTATGCCACGATGTAAGGTAATGGCAGGAATCCCTAAAGAACATATTTCGTCCTATTTAACATCTTGTTAATATTGAATGGTTTTAATGAGCTTTCATCAAAGTTTTACATTGATGCTTGTCATGACCTGGAAATGACCCTGAGTTCTGTCAGAAGAACACAAATTCTGAGTTATTCCACAAGAGAATGTCATTTCCTTGATGGCAGCGATCGTTTCATTTTTATCTCTGTATCCTCAGGACCTAGCACAATAGCTTGATCATAGTGGGCACCTAGTAAGTGCTTTTTGTTGATTGATTGACTGATTGATTCCATGAAACAGAAAAGGTGTCCACAATGTGTGTGGAGGCCAACAATACATATGTTGTCTGAGGACCAGTCTTTCTGTGCAGAAAGACTCTTCTAAAATAGGTTGACACCAGGTAATGAATTATTTTGGCCACAGCAGCCACAAAATGGCAACCCATGACTAACTTCTCATATTAGCTGGCACTTGAATTAGGTGTTAATTGTACATTTCAAAGATTCCAAGTGTAACAGGAGAACAGAGAGAAAAATATTCACTGAACAAGGTTCAAATGGTTTGCCATCAGCAGAAAGATAACAAGATTGTCACCAAATCTATATAACTGTAGAACTGAAATGACCAACCACAGCATGGCTAAGCTAATTATTTTGGCCACGCTAATCGCTGATTTGGATCACCACACAGTCAATATCATTGATTCCTGCAAAACAGATTGTTTGAAGGGTTGCAAATACCAAACCAGATGCTCACAGCCCATTTAGTTGCAAATATATAGGCACAATCTATATTTATTCCCACACATTCCTCACTGTAGCTCTTGCTTTTACTTTAAATTAGGGAGGGAGACAACAGTTCAATATAAAAAGGTTCACAGGGAACCAAGGATCCTTTAAGATCCAAAATTGTCCCCATTTCATTATAGAGGCATTTAGCACTGCTACAGGGATGGTCTAAATCTCAGAAAAGTCAAGTTCTCCTCACCTTCTCCTCATTCCACATATCCAATCCATTGTCAAATTTTTTTTTCTACGTGTGCATCTCATGTCCCCTTTTCTCTATTTACAAAATTGCCCCATTAGTTTAGGTTCTCCTCACTTCTTACCTAGACTATTCTGATCACCTTCTAATGTATCTCCTTGTTTCAACTGTGTCCTCATTCCAATTTATCCTCCTCTTAGCTGTGAAGGTGATTTTTCCAAAGTGTAAATCTGACCACATTGTCCCTCCAGTCAAGGAGCTCCAGTGACTCCTTAATACTTCCAGGATCAGACATATGCTTCTCTGTTTCACATTTAAACATCTTTATACTTTGGTCCCTTCCTAACTTTTCTGATCTTGCCTCTCTGAACTCTTAACAATCCTTTCTACAAACTGTACTAGGCTACTTGCTGTACACTAATTATAATACTCTTTCTCCCATCTCTGTGTTTTTGGATTGACTGACCCCAGTGCCTGTAATACTTTGCCCCTTCACCTTTGCCTCTTAATTTCCATGGCTTCCTTTAAGATTCTGCTCAAACAGCAGTTTCTACAGAAGGAAAGGCTGTTTTGGACTTTGTTTCCCTACCATTTAGCATAATACCTGAAAAATAGTAAGTGCTTAATAAATGCTTGTTGACTGGTCTTTTTCCAGACCAAATTCCTTTCCAGAATAAAAGGAAAAAGAAGAAAGCAACTCCTTTTTTATTACCTCCACATTTCTGTGGTTAACTTTCTTGTGGAGTATTAATATCACATGAGGGCCATATTGTAATACATTTTCATTGCATGTAGGAATGTTACATATACATGCAGAGCAGTGTATGTCATTTGGCTGGAGCCTCAGAATCCAATGACTTCTGATCTGCTGTTAACTCTCAGCATAGTCGGTGATTACATAATCGAATTTCAATGCCTCATTTTAATTACTTATAAAATGGGAGTAGCCAATGAGTCATAGTCAAATAGTTGATGACCAGTGAAACCAAAGAGTGGTTTTAATATCTTTTGATTCCTGGTTCAGTTTACTGCTGGAGCAAAATTAAATATAGAGTAGAGATGGAGAAAGTGAGTGACTTTGTTTCTATATGTAAGTGCTGTTTATCTTATTAAAGAAACAAGCACCTAAATTGCTTTAAATTACAGCAATATGGTATTAACTTCTCTAAGAAATATTTTAGCATGGATAACCTTACATATATGGTGTTTTTTCTCATGTACTCAGAACTCATTGGTTGGAAGAATTTCGTTTTCAAACCCAGAAACAAAAGTAAGTCATAGAACACCTAAAACTAGTGACGAATCCTTTTTAAAAAAAATGGCAGTAGTACAAAGAGCAAAGTAAATTATATTTTAGCTTGGACAAGGAAAAACTGTTATCCACTAAAAGAATATTATTGCCTTTTGTCTATTGTTAGGACAAATCATTGCACTGATAACAGGTTAGGACATAGTGAAGATAAGATAATGATAAATACAAAACAAAACAATAAACCAGGCTAAATTCAATATGTGATTAAAGTTACCCAGTAGTAAGGGAAGAACTAGAGGAATGATTTACTCAAAGTATTAAAGTGGCCCCAGAAAGTGCCTAACATCCCCAGGAAGTAGCCCATTCATAATAATGACTGACCTAATTTAATTTTGAGTAAATGGACTCTTTCAGTAAGCCTACTCAAAATACTTTGTCCTCTGTTTTTAAATGACAAGTTTAGAAAAAGCTATGTCATATGACAAGTACTTTTGATGGAAAATACTAGTTCACAATTAGATACAATATGGTCTAGTCAATAGAGGTGATGCCCCCTTGCCTTACTCTGAAAAACCTCATTCAAGCTACCTTATTTCCTATACCTTAATTTCTCTACCTATAAAATGGAGGTTTCAACCCAAGTATCTCAAACACCTAAGTCACTTCTATTATTCATGTTCTGACATTCAGGTAAATGGTACAACTGCTCCTTTCTTCGGAACAAA
>CM053596.1:207058053-207068053 GCA_028646575.1 Pseudocheirus occidentalis
GTATCTGATAAACTGATTACTATTACAACTAGACGTCTTAAATTCAACATGTCCAAACTGAACTCATTCCCCCCTCCCTAAATTCTCCTTCCCGACTACTGTTGAGGGCAACACCACTCTCCCAATCCCTCAGCCTCACAACCTAGAAGACAATCTTAACTCCTCTGAATCACTCATCCCCAACATCCAAATTGTTGCCAAGGTCTGATGATTTTGCCTTTCCTACATCTTTCAAACACACCACCTTCTCTCTCTGACATTAACACCACTCTTGTATAGGTACCCTTATTACCTCACACCTGTGCTATTGTAATGGCGTTCTGGGACTCTGCTTGTCTCAAATCCCTCCCCACTCCATTCTTTACCATTCATTTACTCCAAATTTTAGACACAGTGGATAGAACTTACTCAGGTCTGTAGTCAGGAAGACCTGAATTCAAATCCAGCCTCACATACTAACTGTGACCCTGAGAAATCAAGTCATTCAATCTCTCTCAGTTTGAGTGATAACAATAGCACCCACTTCCCACAGTTGTGAGGATCAAATGAAGTATTTGTACAGTGCTTAGCATTCAGCCCAACAAATAGTGGTGTTTAGAAAGCACTTATTTCCTTTCTTCCGCCTCATGAATGCCTTGAATGGACTTTCATCCATCTCTTCCTATTAAAATCTCTCCTATAAAACACAACCCATCTGCTTTATGAATTCCTCCTTAATTTTTCCAGCTTGAAGTCACCTTTCCCATTTGAAATTTATCATAACCGTGAGTTCTGTGGCTGGAACTCTCACTTGTACTTAATGCTTTTTGTAATAGTTTTTTTTTTTGGTGTGCGTTTGTGGGCATAGGTCTTATCCCTTCCTATTATATTGGTGTAGGAAGCTTCAATTGAATAACATTCTCTAACAACATAGGTCAGCATATACTCAGGCACTTACTGGCTTATAAAGTTGCTTAGAGTCTAAAGAAGTGAAATGACTTGCTTGTGGCCAAAATCCAGTATGTGTCAGAGGCATGGTCTGAACCTAGCTCATCCTGATTCTGAGGTCAGTCAAAGATATATGCATGTATGTATACGTACATATACATATGTGTGTATGTGTGTATATATATATATATATATATATGACCTATACAATATTGTCATATGTATGACAATATTAAAAATATTAAAAGAATGGAAGTATTATATTAGGTAAAAGAAACACTCTCTTGAGGGCATGTGTTTTGACTTTTTTTTTTCATTAGTGATGATAGATTTATACAGAAGCAACTTCATTGTCTTCCCTGGTTGCCCTTGTACAAATCTGTGAGATTGTTGGCTGGTTTTAGCACTGGAGCTCTAGAATAGAGCACAGTTCCTAGGATCACAGTTTTGAGCTAGAAAGTCCTTTTAAAAAAGAAAAGAAAGAAAAATAATGCACATTAAACTTAAAAAAAAGTCATCTAGTTCCACTCCCTTGTTTTATAGATGTGAAAACTGAGGCCCAGGGAGGTAATGGGACTTAATGACCTGAGGTCACTGAGGTATTAAATAGAAGTGCCAAAAAAGGAACCCAGATATTCTGACTCCAAATCCATCATGTTCTACCATGGATATTAGCAGAAACATTTGAGGCTTGTGACTTTGGTCTCACTCATATCCTGCTTTGGTCAAATGGGTGAATTACTCAGGAGGGCTAACATCAAAATTCTAGGTAACTCCTCCCTCTCTGGATACCCAGTTTGCTTCATTGACTTGATTCCTTCCCAAATTGCAGTGACATAAATGTTTTGTAAGCATTGTTAACCTATTTCTCAGGAAACTGGAAATGTTAAACAACTTCCTCAAGATTTTTTAATAGTGGTGGTGAATTGTCAGAGATAATTTCTCATTAATTTCAACTGCTGTATTTGATCTATAAGACTATAGGGCCAGAGGGTAGACAAGGTATATGTATGTATGTGTGTGTATATATGTGTGTGTGTGTGTATACATATACACATGTATGCCTATGTATATATATGACAATTTTACTGTATTTTTCCCCAAGTTTCTTACCTGAATTAAGGCTTTTGTTCTTGCACAACACCCTTTTCCTCCTG
Organism: Pseudocheirus occidentalis; assembly: GCA_028646575.1. Classification (NCBI taxonomy): domain Eukaryota; kingdom Metazoa; phylum Chordata; class Mammalia; order Diprotodontia; family Pseudocheiridae; genus Pseudocheirus; species Pseudocheirus occidentalis. The sequence continues at coordinate 207,060,138 of CM053596.1, forward strand.
TTCTTCAGTTCCTTTATTATTTTGGGCCACCCTCTGACACTGCTTCCTATACTTTGCTTTTCTTTCCCATTTCCCTGTTCTTAGCCCTGACAACAGACAGTCTCTGAACTCAGTAAAATTGTGATCTCTGAATCACTTGTTGCCACTGCTGTTAATGGATACCACATAAAACAGCAAGACAGGAAAACACTCTATACAGGAAATAGAAGGATAATGGTTGCACTTTGGTGCCCTTTGTAATAAGAATTAATTATCCTAATTAAAAAGACTACCTTGCAGAAGACAATTGGGAAAAGTGGCAGGCAGTTTGTATTTTTACCTGATGACATGCACAAAATTAACAAGAGGGACATGTCTCCTGATATTGTTATTTATTAAATTATATGCACAGAGGGGATATGGTTTATGCTTCAAGATGAAATGATCTTTTCAGAAGATAAAATCCAAATCCCTCCAGAAGTTTGTAACTTCAAAACTAGTTTGATTTCGGTGCCCCTATCACCTCTCTTTTCAATGACTTCTTCCTCTCAGTTCTTCTGATCAATACCTTTATTCCATCACCTTTCTTATAAATACAGTAGTCAGTCAATAAGCATTTTTAAGTGCCTACTATGTGCCTGGCTGTGTGCTAAGTGTTGGTGATATAAAAATGTGTGTGTGTGGGGAGAAGTCCTTGCCCTCAGTGAACTCACACTTTAACATGGAGGCAACATGCAAATATACATATACACAAACATACATATATACACCAAACAGCAAATAATTAACAGAGGGGAGGCACTAGAATTACAAGGTATTTGAAGAGGCTTCCTATACTTGATGGGATTTTAGCTGGGACTCAAAACGAGCCAGAGAAACCAGTATGTAGAGATGAAGAAGGAGAGTATTCTAGATATGGGGGAAAGCCAGAGAAAATGTCTAGAGCTGAGAGATGAGTGTCTTGTTCATAGAATAGCATGGAAGACAGTGTCATTGGATTGAAAAGTCCATATGGCAGAATGTGGCGGGGTAGAGGACAATGTAAAGTGTAAGTATCATGCAAAGGTAACATGGCCACCCAGGGTCCTTCACTGTCCCAGGGTCCTTCACTTTGGAAGCCAGGGTTTCTTACTGAGGTTACCCAGGGTCCCCCACTGTGATATCCCATCTTTTTTCTTTTTCCCTCCACCAAAAAAATCTGCCTTGTGACCAATTTTCTCAGGTCCCTGATCTCTGCTAAGGAACTGATAAACCATTATCAACACTCTAAGGTGATAATGGGTGATAATAGGTGAATGTGTCACCCCTTCTAGGAATTTATATTTTAATGGATTGAGGATGGTGGGGGAGTTCTGGTGACAATGCCTTAACCCAAAAGGAGCAGGTGGAAATTTCTAGTCCTATGATAGGCCAGTGGGGGAGTGTTTAATGTTTTTTTTCTGTTGTTTTTGAGCAGGTGCTCCTCACATCACAGCTGCCTAGATGGCTATGAATAGAGCCAGTTCTATGTTTCTACTCTGTTTAGGTGAACTTACATTTTTTTTTAGAAAAAAAAAAGAAAAATCTTTGCTATAGGTAATTTAATTCATCTTTGGAACTGTTTGCATTCCTATGCCTGCAAGTGGGTCAGGGGAATGAATAAAACTGGTAAGGAAGTCCAACAAGTGACATAGGAAAACACACACACAGAGCACTCCAGGCATATAAGCCTATTTTAAACCAGTGGAGCAATATGGGAGAGGGAGGGAATTCAAGTTGCTACGGGGGAAAAACTGCAACAACAAACACTGCCCCTGTCCCCCTCCCACCCCCCTCCAAACTCTTTTTTTGTGGTGGGCTATACTTTTCCTTTTTGTGATGGGCTATACTTCCTAGTCCTATTGTGAAATGCTTGTTCCTCCCATCCCAGTGGTGCCAGACTCACGAGGATGCCACCATGTCTGTCTCACAGGTGTGGGATTTGATGCTTGCCAGCTAACTTGACTTTGGAGGAATCTCCCACAGTGGTTGTATAGAGAGAGGGAGAGAGATAATGGTTCACTGGCATCAGTAATCTACTTTCCCCCAACAGACTCTGTATTTGAATAATAGCCTCTGCACTCGCCCTCCCACGCCCCCTCCCCTGACTCCAGCTCTGTCAGGTTCTCTTCCCTTCTCCACAACTGGGAACTCTGGGGAGCAGACTGTTTTGGCTGGAATGAGACGGGCACAGATGGTACCACCTGCTGCATGTTCCTTACTTCTTATTGGCTTCTCTCACAGCTCTCTGAGTTGTTGAGTTTTTGTTGTTGTTTTTTATAAGTTCAGGAGAAGGGGAAAAGCTGATGACCCTTGCAGAGGATTCATTGTAGTACAGCTGTCAAAGGAGGCAGGCATCTAGGAGCATTTTCTCCTGGATGTAGTGATTGGCAAAGTTCCCCTGGGCCAGGGGCATGCTGGAGCCAGTTCAAACAGGCTGAAAAGAGCTGATTATTAAATTTTTAGTGTGAGCATTTATACCTCAGAAATCTGCAAATGCTCCAAATCAGGGTTTGATTTATTGTTCTATTCTGTTGTCTATAGTTAAGAAAATGATGGAGAAAAATGTTAATAATTCAGATTAAGCTTAAAACTGTAATGCATACTATTTTTTTCTTCCCAAGAGCTGGGTGTTAAACATTACAGACATCATCTTTTGCTGTATCAACCGCCGGTGGACAAGATGCTAGCTCTCTTTGGGTCAATTGATATCAATTCTTCCAGACTGGAAAATTATGACCTGGGATAAGCAAGAGGTCCTTGTGAGACCTGGGGTTGCATTTTCTTCTCCATCAGTGACATACTAGCAGACTGTGGATAAATGGCTAAGTTTGCTTTTCCTCTTTCTCTTTCTGAAAGGAAGCTCTCATATTGATGAACTCATTTGTAAAATGAGAGGGGTTGGTGGCATCATATGATCTCTAAGATTTCTTCCAGCTCTAACAGCCCATTCTTTATGAATTATATCTGTGAAATTATTTGAAGATGCATATATGTTGGAGATAATCAGGTTGACCAAGAAATGCATGAATATGGGAGGCAATATGATATAGAGAGGAGGTTGACATGGGAAGGAGGAGACCTGAATTCCAGTGCTGTTTCTTCTACTGACTAACTATGAGTCCTTGAAGAAATTACTTCCACTCTGGGTGGGCCTCAGTTCCTCTTCCATAAAATGAGCAGGCTGGACCTAATGATCTTGAAGCTTTCTTCCAACTCTAAAGATCTGTGATCTATTTCTGTTCCAATTTTTCCATTCTTGATTTATGAATCCCCTGCAGCTCCTGTTACTACGCACACACCTACTGCATATTTCCTCGTCTTGTGGTGCCCACAAGATTCATGAAATTCGCTGAGGGGAAGAAGAATGACTGGTATTGAGAATACAGATGGTTGGCTTGTATTGAAAGTTGTTAATAGACTCAGTGGAACCATAGCACCCTAATTGAATCTAAGAATGTGGTGCAACTGAGAGAAGACCGGATTTGGAGGCAGGTCCTAGATTCAATTTCCATTTCAATTCCTCTCCCATTTACTAGTTGTGCCACCTTGGGTGGGTCATTTGAGCTTTCTGGGACGTCCTCAGCCAGGACACCATGCAGGATCAGCAAGATGACCTCCCAGATCCCTTCTGCCTCTAATTCTATTAATCTGTGACATATATATGGAGGACAAAATATGTGAAATGTACACACTTTTTTTTTTATAGAAACATTTCCTAAGGGAATGGATGTTTCTGTATTTTCCTTAGTGGATAGAGTCCTATTCACAGAGGGACATAGTTATGACCTGTCAGCATGCAAAGCATCTGACAACATGCAAAGGACGCAGTGATATCTTAGTAATACAGTGTTCCCAGCATAAATAGTTTCCATTCCCTCCCCTGAATGATCCCTATGCCCAGCATGTAGCAACCTTCCTGCAGCAAAGACTATGGGATAGTGGAGAATGTATTAGATCAGAAGTTAGGAGACCTTGGTTCTAATCCCAGCTCTGCCACCAGCCAAGTGATCTTCAATCAATTAACAAACTTTTGTTAAATGTCTCCTTAGTGCCAGGTACTTCTCTGGGCCTTATTGTCCTCATCTGTAAATGGAGAGTTGAGTGAAATATTCTCTAAGGACTTTTTCAGGTTTAAGACCCAGGGGATCATGGGCTTTCTCGAGCTAGGAAGACTATTTGTTATTTATCTAGAATTTATATTACCCTTCTTACTTCTAAAAAGGATTCTAGGTGGTTATATAATCAACAATTCTATGACTATGATTAACTCTTAAGCTAGCTCATAGCAGAATTTTATTGTCGGATTAGACCATGGCTTGAAACAATCTTAGGCTAGTTCTAAGTTATAACTCAGGCAAGCTATAAAAGAGTTTATAACGGTTATAGGACTTTTTGGGTTTGGGAGGTTGCAGACTTAAAGTGGCAATTTACTAATGGAAAATTGTGTGTGTGTGTGTGTGTGTGTATGTGTGTGTATATGTGGTTGTGTACACCATTTTACCACTATTATTTTCCTTTTTTTAAGGCAAAGCAGAAAACGTTTCTTTGATACTTGTCATAGGAATAGGATTATGAAAAAATCTAAATTTAAATACATTTTGTTCTGGTTAAAGCTCATGGGTTACCCATTCACCATTAATTTTAAACTGCATTAGCACTCTTCCCCCATGAGACTGTTTTTTGCTAATAATCATTAAAGAGGCAGCATGGTGCAGCAAATAGAAGGTCAGGCCCCAGAGATGGAAAGCACTGGGTACAAATCCTGCCTCTGACATTTGTTGGCTTTGGGACCCTAGGCTTAACTTCTCTGTTCTGGCAGGCAACTCTTTAAACCTATGAACTCAAGGGTAATTGCTGATCTGCGTTAATGGAGGGAATTTCCATACTGAGAGGGAAAGGATTTCCTACACCAATGACAAGACAATTTTGGATAAAAATGAATTATCAAAAATTTATTGTTGACTTATATACTTGAATTCTAGAAGAAACGATCACTCCATTGTACCTCTTCAAACCTAGAGCTGACATCTTTTACTTTGGGAAAGGAGTTTTCTAAATATGGAATACCAGAATATTAAACTCCAGTGAAAATATTGTCAAAGAAGTTTGTCTGTTTCATTAAGTACATAGAATTCCTCTTCACAACAAAGGTAACAAGGATTTCAAAAGACACGTCTCAGGCATGTCAAGTTGTTAAAAAAAATATTTTGTATACCCTCTGCCCAGTCTATAGTTAACTATAACTGCTAGAAAAGAAATACCTGTTTACATCTATGTTAGAACAACTGTAACCAAACCAACTCTGTCCATTGATCCATTTAGAGGGTTAAAAAAGTTGGGTAGCGTGGTTTCTACTTCCCTTTCTTTTTTCTGGCTTAGATGTACCTTCTACCGGAAACCTGTGAGCTCACACTTTCTAAGCATGTTCAATAATGAAGTGGTAGACCTCCAAAGAATATTTCAGTGCTTCAGGAAGTGGTTGAGGGTTATTCAATAGATGGTATTCTCCCTTTCACATCTATACTGATCCAGTGTGACAGAGCAGTGTTGGGAAACACCGTTTGTGTGTGTGTGTGTGTGTGTGTGTGTGTGTGTGTGTGTGTGTGTGGTGTGATGTTGGAAGTGGTCTATTTTAAAGGAGATGTGAAAACCAAGGTCTGGGCCACTGTGGTCATTAGAGATACCTAGTGCTTTTTTATGAGACGGGATATTTTAAGAACTTTCTTTCCAAATTAATATTTTCTTCCCATCCTTCCTGTCCTTTTTCTTTGAAAATTTGAAGATAACTTGCTTCATTTCCTAAAAACCAGAATACAATGTTATAATGGGATTTTGGGACCTCAAAAGTAACTACTTGGGGAAGTATAAAACAAGTCCTTCTTTTCTAAGTAAAAGCGCCAGAGAATTGAAATTTCTTATAACATGTTTTAAGATGACTTAGTTGTTTGGACAATTTTTTCCGCTTAATGATTGGCATGGCATGAGAAGAAAGTGTTTTCCTGATACTCTGGCCTGATCTTATTCTTCTTTTAATGCCAATGTTTTCTCTCTAGTGTTTTCCACTTAAAGAAAATTGTAAAGCATTCATGTTTCAAAAGGGCTTGTTTTTAAGTTCTCTCCTTTCACCTGCATGTGTGTGTATGTGTGTATGTTTTAAAAATCACTAGCTAGTTTGACATTAAGCATATGAGTAGATAAGCTTGTGAACACATATACACTGAATTCACACATTCACACACTCACACACACACACACACACACACACACACACACACACACACACACACCACACCTTACCTACTCCCTTGCTCCTTCACTGAAAGTGGTCAGAGTAAGACCATAAGCCTTTTTCTGAATGTTTCTTTTTGTTAAATCAGCTCCTTCTAAGTCCTAAGCTTGCCAATACTGAATTTTCTGCCAGGGCAGTAGTCTATTTTTAACGTTTTTAGGGTTTATCCTTCATTCCAAACCTGATAGGCATGTTGCACCTTTTGAAAGCCAGACATTTGACTGGGTGATCTTAGAAATCTAGGTCACTGAGCTTTATAATGCCCATGGAATCACAGGCAGAAATAGAAAAAGAGATTTTTTTTTCTTCAAAAAACCTCAACGTCCAATTATTCCAGATTGATATTCAAGACTTTTTTTCTCCCTCATTGCTTTCTTTGATTAAAGTCATTAGAATTTTTGTCTATTTGTCTCCATGCCAAGTGGGAACTGTGAGATTCATTAAGACTTTTTGAGGATTTTTGGAGTTTTACCTAGTGGAATTCATGGTGTCATCCAGTTTCACATCCTAGGTTTATCCTACATTCCTTTTGCAGTGGAAGTCCACTTGAAGATTAGTCTTTGTTATCATACAGCATTTGTTTCATTCAGATTAATAGAAATATCAGACAAAAAAACCCCAAAACCAAAAAAACCCAAACTGGACACGACCTACTAGTCCAAGAGAGAGCATGTTGCTGATTATCTTATTGTTTATTTAAATATTTAAGCTTTAAAGGAAGCAATCATTCCTTTATACCTCTTCAAATTTGGGGTTGACATTTTTATTTTGGGAAGGGAGATTTTAAAACATGGAATACAGGAAAAGAAAACTCTCCAGTAAAAATATTGTCTAAAAAGTTTGTTTTGTCTGCATGGTTTACTAAATATGTACAATTCCAACTCACAGCGAAGGTAACAAAGATTTCAACAGCCAACATCACAAATGTTTCAAGTTCTAAAAAAATCACTGTGCACAGTTTAACAATTTTAATTGAATAAAACCAAGGTTAAGCCTTCAGTCTGAATATTAGTCTTTTTTTTAAAGGTGGGCATAAGTCATGTCTTTTTCATCATCTTTGTTACACAATTCAGCTTTCAGTGACTAAAAGCCCCTCCACATTTTAGTATATTAGATTATGTCAGTACATATTTATGAGAAGCATAAATCAGCTCTTGGTACACCTAGATGATTTCGTGGTACACATACATGTCATAAGATTTAATCAATGTTTTAAAATGTTCAGATGAGTCAGCTATGATTTATTTGATGTTTTCAAATGGAGGGATGTGCCATTTTGTTGCATGTAAAAAAAAAACCTTGCAGTTTATGGGAGTGCTAATTAGAGCCATAATAATTTGACCAGCATGCCCTTGATCTAAAATGCCTAGGAGGAATTACTGTGTTCTTGAAAGAGACACATTTCACATCTCCATACATTTCAGATTTAGAAAGTTCATTATTATATGTATCTGCATCTTGTGGTCATTCTGTTATAATGTTCAAGTGATTGCTGCGCCAATCAATCATCAGAAAAAATGTCATTGAATGCAGTGTAGCTGACTTAGAGTTAATGAGGGAGTCGTAACTTTGGCTACCCTATAAAATTTCAACAATCAGGTTGTACTCACATATATTTTTCCATGTA
>CM053596.1:207073053-207076710 GCA_028646575.1 Pseudocheirus occidentalis
TTTTTTTAAAGATTATTGCACTAACATGGAATTTTTAGGATGAAGACTGCATCATCTTGTCTGGTATTTATTCCTTGGATAGTACTCAGATCCCTTGCATGTTACATCATAAGTCATTGCTATGAAATGGTTACATCAAATAGGAAAGTCAAATCAGCAATGAACAGGAAAAGAGTCAAGGTGATATTGAGAAATAAATGATTTAACACTCATCATTCCAATAAAAAAAATATACAAATAGAATAGGTATGCTTAAGAGTCCAAATTGATTCCAAACAGGATTCCCTTCTGCCTCCCCAAAGTTTTCCATGATATGTCAGCTACTCATTGAGTGCTAAAGCACTCTTCAGCAGCAGAATGCAGTATTTCCTTTGGCATCATAGGCAATTTCTAACCAGTGTTTGGAACTTGAAACCAGTGCCAAGCCTAAACACATCTGGTTGATTCCAGGCCACAAATAGCACTGGAATGCCTTCAACACCTTCCATAGCTGCCATGCTTAAAAGTTTGATTCCAAAATAGAACTGACAAAAAATACTTATCAGTCTGATGCTTCACAACAAAAATCAGAAATGTGTCATGCAATAGCAAGACATATAATCATAACATATACGTAGCTACAAGTTTCATCAATACAAACTCACATTTCATTCAGCTGAATTAAAGAACATTAGTATCATCAACCTTATTTTCATTTGCTAAGTGTCATATCATAAGATGAGGAGCCCATTCCATCCATATCATTTATGCAATTTTGCAACTATATGTAATATCAATTAGTAATTACATATCTTTAATTTTACCCTTATGGGATACTATTTTTTTTTAAAAAGCTATGTAGATTGCTATGCACTCTCTTATGAATAGATTCTGTCTTAATGGTATATCCAAAACAATTGTGCTGATGAGGAATGAGATTAGAATGTATTATAAGTTATACACCTGAAAGGTAGAAGAAAAGAAGCATGTTTTTGGTGACTGCCACATAGTATTAAAAAAAAAGGAGAGTTAAAAATCTACTGGAAGGTTTAAGGCAGCTAATAGTCCAGGGGAAAAAACACAATTCAAACCACAAAAAAGCCACTCCTTGTCCCTTGGAAAAGATGTGATGAATGAGGTATACTGAATAGCAGAAGAGAGAATTCCAATGGAGAGCCAAGAGTCTGGAAAGATGGCATGCTCTTTCATTTGACAGACCACCATGGTGGAAAGGTAATTTAACATGACACAGAATATTTTAAGAAGGCAGAGATCATGCCTTCTTGGAAAGTTCATGCGGTTGTGTTATAAATCTGATCTTTCTTTTCTGAACTTGACAATAAATGAAATATTATCAAAAGAGGGTAAGAAGTTAGTAGTTAATTCGTTGAGCCCCTCATGAATGGAAGATGAATTAGATATGGTTCCTGCCCTCAAAGGAGTTTACAATTTCATAGGGGAGATAAGACCTTTACATAAGTAACTATGATAAAGGGCAAAATTTAAATGTCATAATATATTCACAAAATAGCTAAGAACTGAAAATGATTACATTTCTACCCATTGCTAAAATAAGATAGTAATTATCTTGAACTTTATTGTTGAATTTGGGGGTAAATTAAATGAAGTATTAATTTCCTACATCAATTAGTCAAAGTTCTATAATTGTGTGTGGGTGTGTGTGCACGCACGCATATGTGTATCTTAAGGAGTAAGGCTCAAGAGGATGAGCGACTTGTCCATGGTCACACAGATAATAAATGTCAGAGGGGGAACTTGAACCTATGTCTTTCTGTCTACAAATACAGAACTTAATGAACTAGGGTCAAAATACGTGGGAAAAACATTTGAGTCAAAGGCAGTACTGATGGGATCATGAATTAATATCTTTTTGCTGCTATAAGACCGTACAGGCAGGAATGGTAGCAGACCTGCTACCATCCCCACTACTCAACTGAAACTGTTCTAATACTAATGACCTTTTTATCTATCAATCTAATGGGATCTTTTCAGTTATTTCCCTCCTTGACCTATCTGCAACCCTTCACAAACTCTGCCTTTGTTTCTTTGCTCTGATTGTGTCATAGATATCCCCCCACCTCATCTCCTTTGCTGATTCATCCTTAAATGTTGGGTACTCCCCCCAAGGTTTGATGCTTGGTCCTCTTCTCATCTCTTTGTACATACTCTCTTTTGCAATTGTCTCCATTTTTATGGTTTCCATGATCACCACATAGTGGTGACATCACCACTATATCACATTTATTAAGTCCCAGCTTTTCCCCAGAGCTTTTGTCCTGTATTCCCCCACTTCAGATGGATAATGCCACTTCATTGTACCTTTAGTTTAACGTGCCCCAAATTAACTTTAACATCTTTAGCACACTGGATTTAGAGTTAGCAGACTAAGGTGTGAATGCTGGTTTTGTCACTTATTACTGTTGTTACTTTAGCCAAATCATTTAACTTATTTGATTTTCTCATTTATAAAGTCCAAGAGGTGAGCAGGGTGACTTTGAAGGTCCCTTCTATATTCAGATCTGTGATCTTTTGATCACACTGTCATCTATCACTCACAAACCCCCCAGTTCAGTCATTTTGACTCTTTCCTATTTCTTATATCCAATCAATTCCCAAGGCCTACTAATTTTACTTTGGCCTCTCTTGATTTCCATTTATACTGCCACCAAACTGGACCAGACCCTTAGTATCTCTTGCTTTAATTTTTATAAAAGCTTTCCTGTCACCAAACTCTATGGATAGCTAGGTAGTGCAGTGGATAGATGTTGGGCCTAGAGTCAGAAGACTCATTTTTCAGTCAAATCTGATCTTAGACACTTAGAACCTGAGTGACCCTGGGCAAGTCACTTAACCTTATTTGCCCGAGTTTCCTCATGTGTAAAATGAACTGGAGAAGGAAATGGCAAATCACTCCAGTATCTTTGCCAAGAAAACCCCAAATAGGTCAGACTCACAAAGAGTCAGATACCACTGAAATGATGGGATAACACCAAACTCTCTATCCCTGCCCACCCAAATCCTTCACACTGTTGCTCAAGTAATCTTTGTGCACTGTTTTTTAAAATCATATTTATTCTTTACTCAAGAATATGTATTCCTTAAGGTAAGAGATTTTTATTTTATTTTATTTTTTTTACAAATATGCTTTTCTCTGCATCCCCAGTGATTTGCACAGTTTCTGATACTTATAAGTGCTTAGGAAATATTTGAGGAATGACTAACTGACTTCAAAGTTTGACACTGGCTTTATCTCACACTTCTCCCATTTGTATATACTACATTGCAGCTAAATTGGAATCCCCTCTGTCATTATGTTATGTGACCTTGTTCTACACTCTCTCTTCCATATGCCTTTGCTCATACCATTCTCTTTGCCTGGAATGGACTTTCCCCTACTTTCTTCCTATTGAAATCCCCTTCCTTCAAATTCAAATATCATGAAGGCTTCTCTTACCCTGACCTCCTCAGTTGAAATACAGTTTTCTCTCTCATACAATTTCAGATAAAATTTTGTCAAAGTTCTCTTTTGTACTTAGAAAATTCTATCATTTATTTTGATATCTTATCTTTTCCCCTCTCCTCCATAGAAAATCCTACCATTTATTGTAGTATCTTATCTTTCTTCCTCTCCTCTCCTCTCCTCTCCTCTCCTCTCCT
>CM053596.1:207077210-207149013 GCA_028646575.1 Pseudocheirus occidentalis
GAGAGAGACAGAGAGAGGAGGGGGGAAGGGGGAGAGGGAGAGAGAGACAGAGAGAGACAGAGAGACAGAGAGACAGAGAGACAGAGACAGAGAGACAGAGACAGAGAGAGACAGAGAACTCACTAGAGGGACAAAAATGAAACAAAACAAAACCCAGGTCAGTCTTAATGCCAGATCATTGTAGCAGGATATTCCCTGTGTAGCATCATAAATTTAGAAGACTTCTGGTAGGGAGGACATCGACAGCCTTCCAGTCTTTCAGAAACATAAAAACAACAGTTCCTAACACAGAGTTAGCAAGAACAATTAAAGTATGAAGCTACCAGATGGTAAGCTGGGGCAATCTACTTCACCAATTCTGCTCCTCCCACCTCCCTGTGAGATATCATGCCAGTGTCCCCAGGTTTCTCTCTGCTTCTGAAAAATAAAATTATGTACCTTGAACTCTCTGCCTCATCTGCTTGCCCTAGATGCAAAATTCCTAGCTATAGACCTGCCACTCTTCTTGGGCCTACTCTACCCTTGCCTTGTCTGACCGAGGTTTTTTTTTGGCAGGCTGACCCATGAATGGCATAGATAAACAAAATGATCAATAGATTGTGTTGTATATACTAACTATGTCTATGTTATTCTCTCACATACTAGAAAGGAATTATGTATTATACTGACATGCATATTTCATCATTTATAAACGAGTGTCATCACTAATATGGAGATTATTCTGGTAAATTGCTATATGAAATTAAAACAAAGTACTTGAATACTACTCATAACTCTTCAGCTACTCTTTTTTTTTTTTTGCTTTTTGCTTTTTGGAGGGCAGTTGGGGTTAAGTGACTTGCCCAAGGTCACACAGCTAGTGTTTTGTGTACTAAGTGTCTGAGGCCAGATTTGAACTCAGGTCCTCCTGACTCCAGGGCCAGTGCTCTATTCACTGCACCACCTAGCCGCCCCTCTTCAGCTACTCTTACCATGATTTAAGAGTAATTTCTGCTACTAAGGCTATGGATTCTTCATTTCTCCAAATGCACCTTGTGTACTTTCTGTATACAAAAAAAAAAGAAATTCAATGAGCAAGTATATAATAAAACTTTTCAATGTAATAAATAAACATTAATTGCTGCATAACTGAAAAACAACATAAGTAATTCCAAATCACTAATATAAAATTAATTTTGCACATAAGCTCCATCAGCTTTGACTTAGTAAAGTTCACTTTATTCTATAGCTCTACTGACTCATCAATTAAGCCTCAGTTTATACAGATGACTTACAAAGAGTACAATAATATCATGTATAAATAAAATATATTATCCCCCCCAAATAAAAATTACACAAGTACTCATACATGGGTTGACCTTCAGTGTTGTGTGGAAATTGTCCCATTTTTTAAAAGTATGTCTTGTTCAAAAATATTTTGTGGCACAAATTTTTTCAAATTTTAGGCCTTTCTTGAATGAAAAACATCCTCCATTGTGAAAATTATGTCATGTTGATAAAACTTCAAGGTGTTTTTGTTTGCTTTTAACTGCTTCTACAGTTAGGTTACAAATAATCATCATCATGATACCATTTGCCACCAATTTCATCACAATTCCTACAAATGGAATCCTTGTCTCTAGAAGTTCTTGAAGTCACATAAAGCTCCAATTTCATGAATATTTAGGAAAAAAGAAAATTCACATCAATAATGTTTTATTACCATCAAAAGAGATGTTTTTATGAGGTATAAAATAATGTAATTGTGGGATTCTTTTGCTTTGAGTTGTTATGACAGGCATTCATTTTTCATTGATGCTTGGCATAGAGAGTTCAGAGTCTGCTTACCACCAAGAAGTGCCTAAACAAGAATCGCTTTTACAAAATACCCCCAAAGTTGTCTCCCAGCTTTGCCTAAGACTTCCATTAAAGAAGACTTATTTTTAGTACTTTAAACACCATTGTCTCTGAACACTGTGAACGAGCTTTAAATGCTCAACTGTCACCTTTCTTTTTTTCTTCATCTAACTGAAATATAACTTCAATCTCCTCTTATATAATAGTATCCATTTCTTCAATGTCCACAAACATCTGATTTCAGACGTCCAGATTGCCTTTGTAAAAATTACAATACCAGTGTTTATTTTACCACCAATTATTAAAATTAAGACACATCTTTCATATATATGTAAATATATACACACATATGTATGTATATATATATGTATATACACATATGAAACATTGTGTTGTTATGACCTGTTTCCCTTCAATACATTTTCCCATCTTTCCCAATTAATTTAGAACTCAGTTTAGTCTTCCTTTCTACCTTATCCTTTTCCATCATTGCTGGGATAATATTTGTACTGATGACCCTCTAAGAATTTGCCCATACAGTTCTTCAGTATCATCAACTCCAATGATCTTCTTTACCATTCCACATTACCAAAAGGTCATACCTTAGCCCTTATTATCCCTTGGAACATCCAAGATCCATAATTTAAAATCCACTCCTTTCCTTCCACCATTTCCACTCACAGTCACATTTTGCCTTCATCATGACTTATAATCAGAGTGATTTTGATGACATGAAAAATGACTAGAAAATACCTTTGGCCTGTTCAAGTCTTATAACCCCTGTCATTTTAGAAAGAAAAGACAATGTGCAAGTAAGTTACTTGAAGTCAGGGACTAGTTCCTTCTTGTCTTTGTATTTCAAGCACCTAATACAGTGTCAGGCACATAGTAAACACTTCGTAAATGCTTGTTGATTATTTTATTGAAACACATCCTTTGATCCGTTAGTTTTCTCTTATATTTCCTTTCATGGCCTTTGAGAATCCTACTAACTCTTTAATACTTCCCTCTTCCACTTTCATACAGACTACCCTCCCACCTCCACCCCAAGCTGGACTGCTGGGTGGCCTCAGTCACCTCAAAGAGGGGAACAGGAGGGTTGGCTAGCCCATTTTTCTGTTCTGAGTTACCTCTAGGGGGAGAGAACTGGTCCCAGATGAGTTTCTAGGCCCTCAAGCCCAACTCTGTGGTCTCCTCTTGACCTGAGGCTCTGCAACAGTGTATGAACCTGTCTCCTGCATTTCCTGGCAATGGCAGAATCAAAGCATGGCACTTATTGGGTTGTGGGCGGGGAGGGAAGAGTGTCCCATGGTCATAGTTCTGGAGGATCTCTGTATCATAAGACTAAGTCACAAGCCCTCCAACTTACTAGTACCCTGGAAACTCTTATGCAGTTGGGTGTAAGGACACTGAAAGAGAGGTCTAAGTATTAAAGTTCTCTAGTTAGCTTGAGATAAGTTACTGTTTTGTCCAGTGGACTCAGCTGAAATGACTCTACATTTGGCATATAGATCCTTTAAAAAAGAAAAGCTCTAAGTTCTGTGTATTTTGTAGCAAGCAACTACTCAACCATCTTGCTGGTCTCTGAATTCTATGTCTTACCAATATCTAGTCTCATTCACTATGGTTTCTTTTGCTTTCATACCATACCCCTCCTTGACCTCAAAGGTTTAATTTTAGTGTTTTACCAACTACTATAACTGCTACTGCTGCTGCTGATCCTGGTGTTTAAATATTGTTTTAAGGTTTGCAAAGTGCTTTACATATGTTATCTTATGTGATTTTATTTGATCCCCATAACAACCCATGTGAAGTGCTATTATAATTCCCATTATATAGATAAGGAAATTGAGCCTTAGAGGTTAAGTGACTTTCCCAGTGTCATATTTCTGGTAAGTATCTGATTCAAGGTTGGGAACTCCACTCTTCCTGACTCCTAGACTCTCTTCATCCTGACCTTTTGCCTTTACCAACTTCCAAATTCACACCTGTGACTAGATATCCTCACACCTCTCTCTCCAATGCAATTTCTCTGCTCCTGCTCTAGGAGTGTTAAACATCACTGGTGAAAGTCACAAAATAGAGTTGAATTCTCCATTACCAATTCACAAAAATAATCTAAATGTGAGCAGCACTTTCTGGTTTATGCCTTCAAAAGATTCATATACTAATATGTATTATGTATATGTATATGTATGTATATGTATAATATCATGATGTAGAAGCAACCCTAGATTCCCAAATGCTATACCAGGATAGTTCAAATGTTGTAGGTTCTACGAACCTCATAAGACTTCAGTAGAAAGAATGGGTCTCAAATGGTACGTAACCCAGAGCAAAACACAAACCAAATAAAACTTTTCATGAGTCGTATTTTGATTCTTTAATGGATTTGACAATATTGAAGAAGGACACAAAAGTAGACTGGTCAAATCTTCATAATGTCAATCATATCAAATCACTAGGCAGTTTCTAGATTGAGCAGTACATTTCCGTACCCTTTCCTCTTGAAAAACTGCAAAATAAAATCCAGGTCACCCCTGAGACCTCTGGGCAAATATACAGCTGCTTTGTTAGGTAGTGCCACTAGAAGAAAAGTATGAAAGAACAAGAGTTAGGGAATCTTTGAGAGGAAAAGAATAGTAAATAGGGAGTAAATAGGGACTATTTAGGAACTATAAGCAGCTACAAGATTTGTAAATACAATTGAAGAGCTGAAGGTTATAAGGGTTTGGGTTAAATGAAATCAGTATTTTTGATTGTAACAACTTTCTTTTTCTACATTGATTATAATCTTTTCTACTAACTCTAAGAGTAGTAGATGTTTTATTTTTCATTTTTAAAATTGGTTTTCTGCACTATAGCTATCTGAACTTAGCTCTAACTTTAACATAACTCTAATTTCAAAAGGGAACGTTTGATTCATTGTGAATAGTCTTAAAGCAAATGGTTCTCTGAAAGCCAAAATTCTGGTCTCAGAATTTGAAAGTTTGCCCTTTTCGTTGCAAGTCTTACTCAAGAATGTAACTAAGCTATTAAAAATTTAACCCCTACACTGAAAGAAAATCTCTCACAGAACATAAGCCACTACTGGCTGTTGTGCACAATGTGACATAACAAATTTTTAAGAACTGCATTTCAGTCTCAGTACAAGGTCGATGCTTCTACCAAATTATAACTGCATTGTGCATAGCAGAGAAACTACTAAACCATTCAACTGAGTATTTAATTGTAAGTATTTATTTTTCATTGCAATTATGGCATCCCCTTTGTATCACTCCAAAGAACCACCCATATTGCCAGGTGCTCTGTCCTGTTTCTTTCACTGAATAACACCCTCAGTTTTAATCGAAAAAATATAGATGATACTAAAATAAAAATAGTGATCATATTGTATCAGCATTAACTATCTTATTTTTATTTCATTAGTATCAGAAAAAAATTTAAATCTTTCATACCTTTCATAGTTTATTTAACTGGACATAGAATAAAAGGCTATCAGGATAAAAATATGCTTGAAAATTATTTTAACACAACTTTAATTCCCTTTCTATACACTATAAACTAGAGAACTGAAAAATTACTCCATATAATCCCATTTTCTGTAGTCTCAATTTTCCACTCTACTTTGCCTACATAGATATCACCTAAAAATTTCAATAGCCAAAATAAATTAAGAAATCATTTATATAGTCAATGTTTCCTTCATAGTTTATTTTGGTCAAATTTTAAAAGCATTACTCATTATTTAAAATGTTGTTTTATATAATATACATATCTAAGTCTCTATGTATCATTGGCAAAGAAATGGTGTGCCAATCAAGTATTTTTGCAAGCATCTAGTTCAACAAATGTGCTTTTATAAGTGCAGGAGAAAAACTTTTGCATTATTTTGTTACTTCTTGTCTCTGTCCTGGGAGAATGAAAAATATTTTTTAAAAAAATAATTTAAACCAGGCATTAGATATGCAAATATGTGTTCAGATCAGAGATACAAAAATTATTCAAATGATTAATTATTCATCATAAAATGTCAATTAATAATTATGAACTGTAATAGGCATCTTTCTAGTGTATCTTTATTTTTCAGGCCTAAGAACTGTTTAATATGTGAGTTAAATTGGCTTCCAACAAGTTTTTAAAATTCAACAAAGTCAACAACAACTTGTAAACAAGTGCTAACTTGAATTTTAATAACTACCTATGAAATGCGACCAAATTTCAAGGAAACTTCCAAAAGACAGAGAGACATTTGTCAATATATTCATCCATCTGCTTTAACAGACATCATCCTGTTAAAACTTGGTGAAATAATAATAAAAATAATGCTATAGGTTTTTAATTTGGCTTGTTCTGCGCAATGGACATGAGCTAAATTTCTTATTGAACTGAATCATCCATATTTAAAAAAAATAAACATTAAGATAAAAAATAACATTTAGAAGTTGTACTGATAAAAAAAGTTTACAAAATTTAAAAGGACACCAGTTCTAATCTATAAATTGTAATAAACTATGCTGAGATTTCTATATAAAGGGACTGAAGTAATACAGAAGAATGCTAACATTGGCTAGATCTTCTCCTTCTCCATGCAAACCACAATTTCTTACCTTCATAGGAATGATACTGTTTTGCAGGATTTTCCTTTTTGGGGGGACAGGGCCTGGATTAATAATAAATTATTCTCTAACATTGCTATTATTATTACTACTGATATATATATATATATATTATTGTTCACTGACTACTAGGCTTATGTTAATGTGTTGGTGGACTTTTCTTATCTTACATGTTTGCCATGTAGTTATTTTTAGACATAGGTTGCCATTCATCTCCTGATGGTAACTTAATTACCTATTAAGTATTCTGCTTTGAAAAATCCAATAATAAATCTGAACACACGCTAGGAGATAGTAAAAGACTCAAGAAGAGGGAGATAACTAGAAGGAGGGGAAAAAAAGAAGATAAGTAAATAGCAGACCCGATTAGTGTTGAGGAAGGGTGCAGCAGGTAAAGAATGTGGAGACACTAAAGAGTAATATCTTTCTGAGAGAGAGAGAGAGAGAGAGAGAGAGAGAGAGAGAGAGAGAGAGAGAGAGAGAGAGAGAGAGAGAGAAGATACTAAGTATCAGTATCACTTCAGCTTTTAAATCCCTTGTGTTGTTGTTGGCGCCTGAAAATGTTAATGACACATACTTTCGAGTGAGGACTAAACTCTTCTCTGGCCTGCATTGCCACACAACATTAACTAAGTTATCTGGTGATTCCTACACTGTCCCCCTTCTGTCCCCTTAACTGAGATTGACAGTCGCGTGTTGTAGGCTTTTCCAGGCACTGCCTTTATTATGTTAATCAGCCCCTAGCATCACCTCCTCACAGGCTCACACACATCCAGAGCCTAAATCTCCCGGCCTGCCCTCCCCCTGTACCCTAGGGACCGGAAATAGGGGCGGCGGGGTGATGAAGAAGGAGAGAAAAAAAGGTCAGCTGACCAGACCCAGGGTAAGGGGGGGGGGGGAGACAAGGAGTGAGGTAGGGAGACTCTGGGGAAGTGGGGAGGGGGATTGAATTCCCACACGTGGTGCCTTATATGCGAGGCATTGGTCTAAGATCAAAATCATGGAGGGAACGAAAAGTACCCCGGGAGAGCGCATAGTGAATTAGTGGCATCCATCAAGACCTGTTTTGCATCAATAAATTAAAAGGATGATTTGGGTCCTGAAATTTTCTGGCTCCTGTCAAATGATGGAGCGGGGCGGGGGGGGGGGCGCGTAGGGGGCTGTCTCTGAGGCAGAGAAAAGGTCAGTTGGCCTTTAATCTTTTTTTTTTTTTTTTAAGTTCTTCTTAGCTCACCTTGCCTTCTGGGTAGCAGCCAGGTAATCTATGAAGTTACAGAAACTGAGAAGACACGTTTGGTGTTGCCAGAGGGTGGTTCACTTTTTAACAGCTTTTGAAGGTGACACTTGTTTCAAAAAAGAGTGTCTTTTTCCCCATCCCCCTGTCCCTTCTAGGTCTGACTTACGAAGGAATCATAATCAGTTTTCATGTAGGGAAAAAGTTTGATGTGTGGTTCCTTCCCACCATCACCACCAATGTAGCAGACTTCGATGACACACCCCTCACTTCCAACTGGAAAGAAGCTGCCTCTCCTAGTCAGTCCCAACCTGAGTCGCAAATAATTCTCTGGATTAGGGTTAAATTCTTATTCAAATATAGGTTTTTAAAAACGTCTTCTTACAGAATATATAAATATGCTAAAATAACTTAATGTGGTCATGTTCTAATAAAGACTCGATTTGTATGCCATTAAGGAGAAGGATTTTATCTCTGTAAGGTATTCTGGGGTGGAGTGGGGAGGGAAAGAACAGGGTTTTGAAAGTTGAGTAAATTGACAGATTGGGGGGGGGGGGTTGAGGGAGGTTGACCACAAGATCGTAATTAGTATAGATTTGAAAACTAAAGTGTGTTCCTTTTACCACAACTGTGATGAACCCTTCCGGGGTCTGTTTTACCTAAGTAAATCCTACAGGATTATTTTTCCTCTACAAGGTCGACTGCAATATTATTTCAAATTTACATGTAGCTATGGTCTTAATCCTCTTCCTCTGTTATAATCTGGAAGTATATTGTTAATGTGTAGGGCATTTGTAGAAAATCAGTTCATCCCAAGGATTTGCTTTCCTGAATGGAGAGAGGACGCCCAAGCTAGACAGCTCTATACTTTGTTTTTCCTGTGTTCTGAATCTCCCGAAATCAGTTTGCTGCTTTGGTTCAAACTGTCTCTGTCTTGAGTCTTGAATCTAGGGAGTCCCCTTTCAAATTAATATTCCATCTAATCTGATTTCATAGCATTTGTCATTATGGTATCTGTCTCTTCAAACACTGGCAGGGGCGTGCTCAAGGAGAGGGTGGAGAGGAAAGCTTTGGGGATGGAGAGGGGGAGGCGGCGAGTAGGGGATCCGAGCTTCTTACACCTCGCAAGGAAATTTAATGTGCTGAAAACCTTAAACTTGAAGTGAGCCTGAAAGATTTTCCCCAAAGCATCTCGAGATTGGCACGACAGGACACTGGTGATCAAGTGCCCTATGCTGCCTCATGTCACCTGAACAATTACTGGGATCAGTTATCAGATCATTAGTTGTTTTTCATGGAAATGCTTAAGTTCTTTTTTTTTAGCCAGATACAAAGTATCCTGACATTTAAGTACCCAATAAAGTCTTGTATAAAAAGAACACTTTTTGTTTGCTATATGATTAGGTCTTTTGTCCTGATATTATACAAAAGATGGAAATATATCCTGGGAAGGGGTCATAACCTAGTTTGTGGTCTTCTGTCACTTCCGTGGTTCCTACAAGCTCAAGGAGTATCAAGGTAGCAGCAGAAAAGCAAACTCCTGGAGATGAGACCCAACATTTTATTGTTTTGTTTTGTTTTGTTTAAAAAAAAAAGGAAAACAGGGAGGGAAACATAAAGAGGAGTGATAACCAGTGGAGAAAGAGCTTGATGCAAGATATCTATGATAGTTTTAAAAATTTTATAAGTATAAAATAGAGAAAAGTATCTGAACTTTGCCTTTAATATTTGGTTTCCTTTTGTGTGTATAAAGATCTCTTACTCTTCTCTGCTATAAGAAGCTATCTGAAAGCCTGCAGGAAAGATTCACTTGTCCAGTAATTCTCTATTTAATAAATATACACTGAAGTGAGGTATAGCAGAGACGAGTCAGTAACCAACTGTTAAATCTTCCTTTCTACAAAAAAATATATATATATGTACATATATACATACATACATACATACACACGTCAAATTCGACTGCTGCAACTCAGGGTGACAAGTTCAGTCTCTTTAAAATGTAGAAAAATACAAATAAATGCACTTTGGAAGATGTGAGTATATTGCAATGCATATGCTTGCTTTTTTCTTCTTTTGTGAGAAAGGTGTGTTTTATGTGAGGAGTAGTTTTGAGTGAGATTACTAGTGACTATTGCTAGCATTCAAATTCTTGCTTTAGGCACATATTCAAAGTAGAGTTCAAAGCAGTTTATCTCAGCTTAATATAAGTAAAAGTAGAGTGCCGAATCAGTGTATCATTTGTTTCAGTTTTTATCAGACAAAAAAAAAATGCAGTAATAGACAACTCTATAAAAGCAAAGACAGTCATGCAAACCTGCAGCCACCTCTATATTTACCTTTAGATAGAATAACACAAGCTTGTAGAATTGGAAGTTTGTGCATTGAGATTATTTAAAGCACTTTCACTGCAAGAAACGCCTGTTGGTTCTTTAAGGAATTGAGCCTGAACTGATCGAGGCTAAGAGATTTTTTTCCATCCAGATTAATGTCTGTGCTCAGCATCCACAAATTTGGCTGCCTTTATTTACTTCTATATTAGTTCCAATTATGTGCAGTGTAAACCAGCTTTTTGATTAACAAAACAGCAGAGCATTGGTTAAGAACACTTAAACTTCAAAAAATCCCCCTGGGAAGTGGGCTCTGAATTGGTTAATAATGTGCAGTACTTGCTAAATTGCTGACTTCCAGATGTGGAAAATATCTTTCTTGTTTAGGACCTACGTAACCTGATTGGATTACGACAGAAGCGTCACATTGGAAGCTTTTGAGTGATGATTTAATTAACCATACAGTAGAAAGCTGTATTCTCCAGGAAATCCCTTACATATTTACATAACCAATCCCTTCAGTGCAAAGGTGGAGCCTTTTTTTAATTTTATTTTAATTGCAATATCAAAAAAAACCTTGAAAAACTTAGACCTCATGCAGTTTAATATCATTCTCTTCTTTCCTAGTAAGTTCCTCTTTCTCCTTCCTTCCCCCTGCTTCCTCCTTCCTCACCACACACACACACACACACACACACACACACTCACACACACACACTTTGTGGTGATGTGTGTGTGTACACATATACATATATACATATATATGGACTGGAGAAAAGTCCAGATATCATCCAACTCCATACTCTCTCAGTGATCCAATTCTAAAGAATTTCGTCCAACACACTTTTTGTCCAATGTAACCCCGCACACGTTGGGACAAAAACCAGGAATCCCGATCTACATGCCCTAGGATGCAGTTCACATGCAGGATTTAGTTTCTTCATATAATTTTATTATATGGTTTTGGCATCTGAAAAAAAATAATCTTAGAAAAAAGGGCAAAGACTTTAGTGCTGGGAGCCGTGCTGAGAAATCCACACAAGTTAATGTGCATCTGAAATCTGGCCATTAGAGATATCTTTGTAAGAAGAAGAGATCTTGATTGAAGACACAGGATCTTTGCCTTTAACTTTCGGTTCCTTTGAGTGCTCCAGTTCTGTGAATGGTGTTCACCGTTTTCCGCCTTGTATCCAGTAGGATTTAGTGAAGGGGATAATGATGCCAAAGACTTGATGGTTAGGGAGGGGGGAGGAGGGGGGAGGAGGGGGAGGGAGAGAGAGGGAGGGAGGGAGGAATAGAGAGAAGGAGGGAGGGAGGGAGGAAGGGAGGGAGGTGGAATTTCATTTCTTCCACTAAAGCGTTTGCGGAGACTTCAAGGTATAATCTATCCCAGATCCTTTCCCAGAGAGAAACTTGGCGATCACGTTTTCACATGATGCTCACGTTTAGTGCTCTTCAATTATCCCTCCCCACAAAGATAGGTGGCGCGTGTTTCAGGGTCTCGCCTCTCTTCTCTACAGAAAAGAAAAAGAAAAAAATGTCATTAGAAGAGGCGTAACACGTCAGTCCGTCCCCAGGTTTGTGTTTCCTGGAGTGGCAGAAAGAGATCAGTCCTAACCTGCCCAGCAGGAATAACGGTCCTTCCGACAACTCTTTGCAAGGCTTTTTACAATTTTCTCCAGGAGCTGCTTCTCTTCCACCTTTTCTCCCCCACACTTCGCGGCTTCTTCATGCTTTTTCTTCTCACCGTTTCTGGCCAAAACTACAAACAAGACTTCGCAGGTAGGTTCTTCTTTTTCTTTACCTTATTTTCCCCCTTTTTTGCATTGTATTTTCCCCTCTTTTTCTGTCTTGCTCCTTTTGGATAGGAGTTGATTATGAAGTAAGACATGAAGTCTGAGGGCAAGAATTTCAGGTGGGCTTAGTTCTTTTCTGGAAAGCTTTTCCCTGGAGTGATCTCTCCTTTCCTCTCCTCTTCTCTCCCCTCTCCTCCTTTCCTCTTCTATTTTCCTCTCTCTCTCTCTCTCTCTCTCTCTCTCTCTCTCTCTCTCTCTCTCTCTCTCTCTCTCTTCCTCTCTCCCTCCCTCCCTCCCTCCTCTCTTCTTCTTCTTCAATCTTTCTTCTTTTCTCTTCCTCCCTTCCCTTTTTTCTTTTCTTTTTCCTTCCCCAAAATTTTCCCCCAGTACCTGTTCATCCAGGTAGTCAAGGTGCATTTTGCTTCCATATTGCTTCCATCTTTGCAAAAGTTTTATTGAAAGTGATTCAGCTATATACAAAGTCAGTAGGTGGACTTCTGCTGTCATCTTGTAGCATCCAAACAAAATCAATTACAGTAAGAATCTTAAACTTTGCATATACCTGTTAATAATTGCAAAGCAGTGGTCAATTCAGACATAGCAAATTCAAGAAAAGCCTCTCTCCCAGATGTAGTTTCCCATCCTCTCCCATAGAAAAGGGATGTTTTCTAAGCAAAAACTTTGCTGTTTTGTCTGCCTAGTGAGTTTCATTTCTTTATTTCATTCTTTGTGTGGATGTGTGTGAAGTAACACCCCAGCTTCTGTGATCATAAATAAAGAAGTGAAAGTAATGACTGGAACTTAGACTCCTTCAGCAAAGGGAGATTGGGAGGAGGGGGGGTCACTCCAGCTGCAAAGAAAACTGCTGTCAGGACTTTAGGATTTAAAATTAGGAACAAATTTTTAAATGCTAACTAGTCATAGAAAAATAGAATTGTGTTTGAATGACCCCATTATCAGTAGTTTGACATTAAGAATCCTATATCAGAGCAAAGCTCAGATGAAGAGTCCTCGCTAAGCTCTAGCTTCTGTGAATTTGTTTATACACCCCCCCCACATACACACACATACATCTACTTTTGGATTTTATGTGCTCCCTCTATAAGGATGATGCAGAGATTACTAACTCCAGAGTTCCAACTAACTGGCAAAGATAAAGTTGAATCTTCATCTCTCCTTCATACTCATTCCTACAAAACTGTTTAGCTTGTTAAACATGTATTTCTCTGGAGTAGACTTGTCAGGAAGGCAGGCAGGCAGGCAGGCCAGCTTTGGGATCTCAGACATTTAATGTGAGCGTTTCTTTAATTCATTTTCTTTTTTACAATTAAAAAACCAAGAGGAGAGCTAAGAAATGGCACCTCAAAAAGGCAAAAAGCGTGATTGCAAAAGTCTTACTGAAAGTCTATGTTGAAGTTAGGGTGCTTTCTAAAATATGTACTTCCCAGCCCCCTCACCACCACCTCCTTTATACCTTCACCCCTCTCGGCAAATGTGTGGAAACTGATACTCGCTTTCCAGGTTTTCTGCAAAGCTTCTAGTATAGAAATAGACAATAGATGCTGGGACTAGGACAGATTTTGTCCGGCAGAGGAAGGGTTAATTGCCCTTGTTTTACAGTTTGCATCTGTTACATCTTTTATAGCCCCCTGTTTAAACTAATCCTCAAGTCAAAGCATCTTCTCCAAGATGGACTTCTTTTCAGGATCCCTCGTATCCTCCAAACCAAGAGTTCCCTCTCTCCAAGTTCTGACAGATTCTATCAAAAAATGCAGTGTCTCTCTCTCTATATATATTTTAGGCACAAAAGTTTACAAGCCAGAAAGGATATGACCATTTAGAAAGCTTGAAAGTATTACAGTAGTGGTTGTGATTTCTGTTTCCTTTCTTGAAAAATTATACTGTAGCTGTTTAACTGGACCAATATGGAATAGTGAAGAGAGGGAATGGGGAGGGTGAATAAATATTGTCAAATTGGGGAGGGGGAAGAGTACCGTGCAAAAGGCTTATAATTACTCCTATGTTAGGAAAGAAGGGAGGGGGAATCCCACCTGGGGGACAGCGTCTTGTTTAACTCCGAAAGGGTGATGGTGTGTGTGGGGTGGCGGGCGGGGGGAAGGGGGGGACCAGGCTTAACGTAATTACTGTTATCAATTTGCCTAAGTGTGCTGCGTGTGTGTGTGTGTGTGTTTGCCTTTGAAAAAAAATCTCCTGAAAACAAGTTACAATGTTGGGCTAAAGTACTTTTCGGAGGAAATGGTCCGCCTAGCATTGAGTCAAACAGCCTACTGTAAAACCCTGTGCATTCCCTCATACGGTCATGAGTTATGACTCATTTTGAAGATGTAATTCTTGTCTCTGATCTCCTTTGCTGGTGCAATACACAAAACATTAACAAACACAAAGCTACTCGGCCAGGGGAAGAAGTTTGGTTTTGTTTTCAAGCCCGTCGAGTCCTTTTGGGTGCGTGGATGGGTTCTTTTCGGGTGAATATTGGGCTCCCTTTGGCGCCCTGCATTTAAATGGGATATACCAATGCCCACATTGTTGCTGTGTTTGGTTGTTAGATAGAGTCTGCGTGCTGCTGAATCAGGGAGCCGAGTCCATGCGAACTGCCTGCCATCTGATCCACTCTTATCAATGAAGCAGCAGATCATGGCGGATGGCCCCAGGTGTAAGAGGCGAAAACAAGCCAATCCAAGAAGGAAAAACGGTAAGAAAAACCCTGAATCAAACTTTTCCTTTCGACTCCACTAGAGAGGGAGAGGGAGAAGGAGGAAAAATAAGCAGCAGCAGCAGCAGCAGCAGCCGCCCCGGGGTTTGCTGGCGATCGCTTTTCTATGTGGCCGAGGAGAGATCCGCCTGTTGTATATTTCTGGAGGGGGAGAGAGAGTTCAAGGAAGTCCCGGGGAAAGTGAGTGTCAAAGAAACCGGGGGTTCCTAGACCCTTCTTCTGGACTACATCTCCTCTTTGCTTCTCCCACCCCCCCACCCCCACCCCACCCTCACATCCTCTTCTTCCTCTTCTCTCACCGCTCCCCCCCACCCCCACCCCTCCCGACCTCTTTGGAGTCTCCGATCCAGTGGGCAGAGTACCAAATCTTGGGACTTTCTTCAAATTTACTGAATATTTTTTTAAAAGAGGAGAGAAAGGGAGAGAGAATGAATCTGAGAGCTAGAGCCCCGTTAGCTGAGCCTTAGGAATACGGAAAGTTTCTTGACTGACTGAGTCCCTTTGCAAGTCTCTCTCTCTCTCTCTCTCTCTCTCTCTCTCTCTCTCTCTCTCTCTCTCTCTCTCTCTCTCTCTCTCTCTCTCTCTCTCTCTCTCTCTCTTTCTGTCTCCTTAACTAACGGTCCTGGGTTTCTTTTCCTGTGTCTCTCTTCAAAGCTCTGCCCAGGACCCTACTAACTCTCTATCACCGTGTGTGAGTGTGTGTGTGTGTGTATATGTGTGTGTACGTATCTCTCCTTTTTTAAATGTGATTCCTTTCTACAACGGCAGGATATGTAAGACTCTTAGAGACCAAAGGCACTTTCCGGCCAGTTTTCATGTCAAGATCACCCTAGCTCTGATGCCTTATGCTAGGGAAAGAGATATGGAGAGTACGGGGGAGAGGGAAATAAAAACACGCCAGTGGTTGGAGGGGGAGGAGAGAAAATAAGTGGAGGGATAGTGTGTGTGTGTGTGTGTGTGTGTGTGTGTGTGTGTGTGTGTGTGTGTGGGAGAGAAAGAGAGAGAGAGAGAGAGAGAGAGAGAGAGAGAGAGAGAGAGAGAGAAGAGAAGAGATGAGGGGATAAGGGAAGAAAAAAAAGGAAAGAAAAAAGGGTGACATTTTAATAGGTCCATTTTTTTAAGGACTGGGCATTGCCCGAAACAAAATCGTGGGAATAAAAAGGAAAAGTGATTGGCATTAGGGGGTGAGGGAGATTGGGGGAGGGGAGATGCGTGAGGAGAAGGGGTGAGACCATGACAGGAGGATGGTGGAGGAGAATACTTACTTTTTTTAAAATGTAAAATGAAACTTCTCCAGTGTAATCATAATAACACTGATAAAACAATTTGTCTAGTCGCCTATGATTGCCCTCTCCCCTGGTCTCTGCAGTCTACAGAGAGGCTGAGCTCAATGGGACGTGGTGTTCTGGACTGAGCTCACAATTTGGCTGCTTCTCCTCTGGTGTGGGGTTCTGTCCCTCCCTACTTTCTCCACTGCTTCCGTAGTCGAAAGCCCCCCCCCACCCCACCCCCTCCCAGAGCCCTGAATGGACTTCCCGGCCCCACTTTCAGCAACTTTCCTCTAGAGATCAGGAGAAATGAAGACAATTGTATGAACCTCAATCCCTTTCCTTAAAGCTGAGCTACAGAATTTAAGTAAAGACTGGGGTGTGGGATGTGGGGTGTGGAGGGAGAATAACACAAAGAGAAGAGAATTTTTGATTGGAGACAAAATTATCCTGTCTTTCTCTCTCTAGGTTTTGTGCGTGCGTGTGTGTCTTTTTCTTGTTGTGGCGGAGGTGTCGAGCCATATGGGGGAGTGATAGAGGAATTTTAGTCAGAAACTGTTCGTTATGTTACACTAGCTTTTCCCTTTGTGTTGTCTTTGATCTATCTGCTTGACTTTAGTATTACAAAAAAAAAAATCAAAACAAAACAAAACCCAAGTAAAATAATATATTCGGAAGAGATTCCCCCGGATCTGTTCAGACTATCTCTTTTAAGTCTTGTGGTTTTTTCCCCCCATTTTTCCTTACTCTTCTGTCTGTCATTATTTAAGGTGGTCTTCACACTAGAGACCTCCCCTTTCCTCATCTCTGGGTAATTTAGTAGACACTAAAATTACACGTAATGTTCCCCTCTCCTCTCTTGTGTTTCCTCTGTTCTTTTTATTAAATGTTGGTTATTGATTTTCTAAAATCAATGTCTGTTGTGGGGCTTTTTTTTCACCCTTACAAGTATCTAAAGCACGTTGCTGATCAGCCGGATAACAAAAGCTTTGTGACAAGGAGCCTTTTTTTTTTTCTTATGTTAAACAGTCAGTTTTTCGAGAAAAGAGAATGAGATTTAAAGCGAGGTTTCCAGGAGTGCTCTTTTGCAGTAAAGACTATTTTGAGTGTTTCTTGTCCCTTCCTACTCCCACCCCCTATTCTTGGTTTGGATATAGATAACTAGTTACAGTTAATGTAAAGACATAACGTAGATCTATGAAGAGCGTATTACCTGGTTTCATGTTTTCTGAAAACAATTTAATAGAAAGGGAAGAGGGAGGGACTACATGGGGACTCTGCAGGTGGAACAGATCATGAGTATAATGTGTAGCACTAGCTATAATAAACAATCTTAGGGAGCAAATATGAACTTGAATGACATTTCTGTTGCATCTCAAAAAGTCGTGTCCTGTATATTCAATAGCTTGGGAAATCCAGAACACTCTGGGGAGGAAAGTTTAATTGCAAATTTCAAGTATATCCTCAAGACCCTGAAAACTTAATCTAAAGTCTGTACGTTGGCTACATGGTTTTCCAACTCACTCCTTACTTGTCTTTCTTCAATTAATTAATTGGAAAGATACAGTTTGTTTTTCCAGGGCTTTTCTTTGTGTTCAATCATTTGTTTCTTCCTGCCGGAGCAATGTCCTGGTTTTGAGAAGCAGGTAGAAGACTTTTTCATTTTCTCTCTAGTCAAGCACGTATCCAATGCCTTTCCCTTTGGGAATTGCCAGGATTTATCTGAACTGAGTGGATTTTTCTTCTCTCCTGGATTCATGGAAAGGATGTCACTTCTGAGCTTGTGTCTTTGCTGATAACACTAAATATGATGATGCTTATCAAAATCATATAGAAATTCCTGGAAAGGAGTAATAACAACAACAACAAGAATAGAAATAGAAGCTGCAAAAAAGGTGGTCAAAGAGTAAGCTAGGGTGGTATTGTGTGTGTGTGTGTGTGTGTGTATTAATGAAGTCAACAATGTATAAATAGAATAAACCAACTAGGAGAGAAATGTGTACAATTGTTTGTGCATTTGAAACGATGCTTGGTGGAAACACGGATTGGATGACAATGCTAAATAAAATTGTTAAAAGGCAAATTAAGAGGGTTAGAGGAAAATTAATCTAGCAAGTGAGAGGAAAAGGAATCTACAATCTAAGCTTCATCATTCTCCAGAATAACTAGGTGAATCAGAACTGAGCAGGGAACCGGAGAGGAAGAATATCAGAGTAAAGTTAATCTAAAGCAGGAAATAACCCGTTTTTTCCTCCGCATAAAAAGATCAGATCTATTCTCAGAAAATAAGATGTGAAGGAGAAAAGTGGGAGTAGGGATAAGGGGAAAGGAGTCGAAATGCGAGGAGCCCGCAGACAGGAATGTGTGTCGGTTTCAGCAAAGTTCAGTCAGATGATCCCCAGTCGCCTGACTCACTTTGTAACACTTTCACTGAAGCGGGAGGGGAAAAAAAAATCCAACCTCCCCCCCCCTTTAATTCCCCTGATTACACCACACTGTCCTCATACAGCATTCTAATAGGAAGAATCTCACTGGAACGGAGATGCCCAGGTCTTGCCTGCCTCCAGAGCAGCACTGGCAACTTGTAAAGTTTGCTGCTGCCTTTGCCCCCTGCCTTTGCAGCGGACTCACTGGAGATGCTCCTGCTTCCTCTTACGCTTCAGGAAGAGCCTGAGACTAAGGAGAAGCACCAGCATTCCTCCCCCCACCTCCCAAAAAATTTACACACGCCCTTTAAGAAAGACACAAAAGTAGACAGCCATTTAAAATATAGGGAATAGCATTGTCCCTTGGAAACCAGAAATTGTTTTGCTTCCCAAAAAGAAAAAAAAAAAGAGGAAGAAGGAAGGAAGGAAGGAGAGTGAGAGAGAGAGAGAGAAAGAGAGAGAGAGAGAGAGAGAGAGAGAGAGAGGATTGAAGGAAGAAAAAAGTTGTCTGATTTTCTCCAAAGTTTCAGTAAAAAGCTCTCTTTGATTTCTTTAACATCTCATTTTCAATGGTAAAGAAAAGACTAAAGTTCAGCGAGTTTGATAAGAGAGGGAATAGAAAGAAAACGGGTATAATATTGTCTATAAGGACTCATCCCCACCTACTCACTGTGACCTACCCCCCCCCCCAAAGTAAGAAGTGGTAATGGTACTGCTGAGGTGGATTGGGGATGGGGGGGGGGAGTGTGGGGATATAAGAAAGAAGGGTGGAGGTGGAAGAAAATCTTGCCTCCTTTCAAAGATAAATGAAAGGGGGAAAGAAAAATAGCTCCAGCTAAAAGATCTATCTAGTGTCTCTCCTTCCTGAGATAAAGGGTTTTCCTGCATGTTAAGGTGAAGTTTGGATGTAACTGAAAGAAGAGGGGAAAAAAAGCCCTAGCTACAGAACAAGGCAGGGAAGTTGTTTGATTTTTTTGTTGCTGCTGTTGTTGTTTGTTTGTTTGTTTTAAATTTCAGGTGGTTCAGACTTATAGCCGTCAGTTGGGACCTCACCCATCCCTGGTTATCTTTGCTAGTGTGAAAATCCCTTGCAAGTAGATTACTTTTAAAGTTGATTAGCTTATAAGGAAAATGCTTTACTGACTCCTAAAGCACTGAGACAGGGCTTGGTATTAAGGTACCAATTCCTAGTGAACTCCACAAAGATACTCCTCTTCTTTTTTTCTGTATGTAGATGTCTTTTGGAAGTTTTGATGTGGTACTGAGAAGGTTGGGACTTTGCATCCAAACTCATTTCTTAATCTTTCACCAGTCTGGGGAAACTGAATTTGTATGGCATATCCTTTTGCAGCAGCATGCTGCATTTCTCAACTGCATACCCACTAGCCTGGTGACAATTTGACCCTGATGATCTGTCTCATGGGGGTAAGGTTATAGCTGTGAATTTTAAACTTTAAATTTTCCCTTGTTACTTAAGAAAAATGAACTGATATTACAAAGTCTTTCTTTTCCAAAAACAAAGAAAAGAAAAAAATAAAACAAGGTTCAAATTCCTTGCTAAACACTTATACGTAAGAAATTGCTGAAAGTTTGAAAGTATCAAGAGGTTTTAAAGGGGCCCAATACTATTATTGAGAATATTTCCTATTTAAAAAAAAATGTGTCTCTCCTGAAGGTAGGGGGAAAAAAGTGTGTTGGTTCTTCTATAGCAATGCGGCATTCAACCCAAGAAATAGGAAATTCTTTCCCTCACAACAGTTTTTGGCATCTGCATTATTCCAGTGCTTTTAAGGTGCATTTTCCTCTGTGTGAAAGAGAACTCTTTGTCCTTTTTTCTCCCAACACCATGGCTTCCCAAGGTAGACACTATTTTGTGCCTGTCACATAGACAGGGAGTGCAGGTTTGCAGTGCTCACAGACAATTGATTGTCTGCCCTAATGTGTTTCATTTACATGTTTATAACGTCAATAGTGCTGGGGTGTCCACTGTACCATTCATTCCAGCATTCCCACAAGGGTGCAATTGTCTGAATGGCCAAGTCAGACACCTTTTTGATTGCTCTTTAGTGGTCTTTTTCGAGTAAAGAGAAAAAAAGATAGAAATCTGTGATGCAGAAACACTAGTTGAAAATATAAAGAAGTAAATTCTGCCATTAAAGCAGATGTTAAAATGGTAGAAAATATGCTTTTTAACAAAGATGTGGAAATTTTAAAAATAAAAGCAGAAAGGATTTAGTTCCATTAAGATATTGCCCTGTTCCTTGCCATCTCTTTTTTTTTAAAGTACTTTAAGGAAAAATGTGACTTTTGATTTTTAAATCAAATAATCTAGGCATGTCCTATTCATTTATATATTGCTCAAATTTATAAATCACATATATGTATATATTTACGTATTTCTGTTTATGCCAACAGCATCAGCTTGCCACTTGAAAAATCTATTGAAAGAATATTTAGGCTGTTGGAAGTGTAAACTTTTTTTTAAGTAAGATTCAAGTTTTTCTTCATCAAACATTTTAAATGAAAATTATGCTAATCACTAGACTATCTGGAAGTATTTTTCCTAAATCATTTTTTTAAATAATTTTTTTTTAGGTGACAGTAATGCCATTTTGTTAGTGGTCAGCAAAGTGTAACTAGGAGTTACAAAGTAAATAAAACATTGCTTTTGGAGGTGTGCTGTATTTTTTTCATACTTTATGCATACATTATGTTTCCCTAGAGGGAGGTGAGAGGCAATTGTGCCCATATATGTATCTCTATTCTTTTGCAAAGGGAATTTTATCTTAAACAATGCTTGAATGTCTCATAGTTCGTCCCACTTATGCATATATGGGATAGAGATGGACACACCTGTAAAAAAAAAGTGGCGCATTTCAGATCATGGTTAAAATTTATGACTAATGTAGCTGCTAGACTTAATACAAATTGTTCTCTTTAATTGTTCTCTGTGGTCCATGAGGAAAGAACACACTAACTCTTGAGGCTTCTGATGGGAAGTAAACAGGGGGAAAAAACTTTTGTAATTTTGTAGTAAATTAGGGGGGGAAAATCGCCGGTCTGTGAAAAGATTTTTGCCTCCCAGGGTAGACACACACAGTAGATGCACCGTTAGCTGAACCCCTGACACGGCGGTCTTTTGAATGCCTTAGGTATGATTTCACTTTCGCTCACATCAATGCTGACCTGAATGCCTTTCATATCTGATCCGCTGTGTCTCTCCCAGTAAACATCCCCTGAGGGGAGAACAAAGAAAGGAGCTCTTCTTCTTCTTAATCACAATTCAGCCCTTTCACCGCCGGCAGGCTACATTTGCATTCTGCCACAGAAAGCCAAGATGAAAAGAAAAAAAAAAGAGAGGGAGAGAGAGAAAGAGGGAGAGAGAGACAGAAAGAAAAAAAAAGGGGGGGGAGCAGAGGGTGGAGGCTGAGTAAAATAACTTAGGTGTTTGTCGCTGTTTGTTGGGCTTCCCCTAGTTACAAGCCTTATATAGCTTATGCTCTACCAAGCTTTGGCTCTTCTGACAGGCATATAGTGTTACAAGATGGCATGCCTGTACTATTCATGGCCACTCGCTCTAACACTTGAGGTAAAAAGTGTCAGGGAGGGATCAAATTTTACTCTGAGAAGCCTGTTCTACTTAGGGTCAGGTGTGTGGACTTTCAGCTCTTGACTGCTGGCCATTATTTTGTTTTAATTACTATTATTGTTTACCCACAGTGACCTGGAAGGTGAGGGGAGTGGGGTGTGTGGGAGGGGAAAGGAAGATCAAGAAGACAGTGAGGGAGGAGAGAGGAGGAAAACCTTGTCTCTAGATAAAGGTGGCAGCCAGAAGTACTCCTTGGATTTAGTTCTGATGGTGGGTGTCTATATTGGGGGTAGGGGGGAAGGGACAAGTATATCCAGCCTAACCACTGCTAATTCCAAGGGAAAACTGGAAAAGCCTTTCCCTCTTGTTATTGTTGTTATTATTATTAAACTTTTCGCGACAATTCATATTTTCAAGTGGGGGAGGGGAAGCTAGAGAAGGAATCCTCAAATAAGTCAAAAGGGAAGAGGAGGGGAAAACCACCAAAAAGAATTTTAGGGGGGAAAAGTTGTTCTATTTTAAAAACCTTGAGGGCTGAGAAGTGCCACAATTTTCACACCTTCACTATACTTTCTTTCAGATTTTTTAAGGATGTTTAACATTTGTGAGATGACAGCCTTTTGGTATCTCAAACTGGGTAGTTTAAAATTTTAGGGGATTTGGTGGTATTCACTTTCTCTTGTAAGAGAAAGTTTATTCATAAAGAGTTCCTGCTTACTGGGAGCTGTTTAAACCCTTCCAGGCAGACCTGTCAGATTTTACTGTGTTATTTGCCTCCATTTGCAACATGTAAAAGTAACATGCAGTTAATGGTATTGGAATGAAACCATAGTAAGAGCAGAAATCTTACGTGACAAGTTTTCAGCTGCACTATCTTTCTACCAAACTGTCAGTTTTCTAAAACCACTTTTAAGATACCAACAGTTTTTCATCCGCAATTAGATTAAACACACTAAAAACAACTTTGGGAGAGCAATCTACTAAAATAGCAGTATGAACAATCTCAAACAGGGACAGATATTTTCCAATAGCTGTTGTGGCAGATTTCACTTATAAGCAAAGCTAAACGAGATGTTACTAGTTGAACAGAAGCATGTGACACAGATTCCTGATTTTTTCCCAGAAGATTTATAGAACTTACAAAAAGAGATTATCTCTACACCTTCTACACACACACACACACACACACACACACACATACACACACACACACACACACACACCCCAAACCCCCACCCCACCCCCATGACCCAAGCAATGAAGGATTTAGGCAGATTTACTTCAGTAAACACCTTTGGACACTTGAGGGAAAGTAGGAGTCTGTTTGCAAAAGGAGGCTTTTGTTAAGTAAGGTGCTGGGATAATTCTTTACCAAGCAGCTGTGATATTAACCTACCCTGTAATGCTGGAAAACTGTTTAACTCTTAGAGTACCTTACACTTTCACTCAGCAGATAAGATTCAGGTTCCTGAAGAGGCTCCAGATTCTACTTACAGCAATTTATTTCTGAAACAAGTCTAGTATCTTGTTGACATGAAAACTGTCAAAGCAATACTTTTACTTTTAAAATGTGGTTTAGTTGGGTTGGACTTGGGTACATCAATAGGCCTCCAAATTATATTTTATCAAATGATATTTTATCATTTGAAAGAGAACAAATGACCTCAAGCAGAAGGTATACAAAAATTCAATATATACTTTAGAAAAGATATTTTTATTTCTAGTTTGTAAAATATTGGAAAAGTTTGGGGAAAAATTTAAGGCAGCCAGGAGGAATCTAGGTTTCAAGATTTTCTCGTAGCTGTAAAGGACACCAGGGGATTGTGACATACAAGGCTTGTGAACTATAAAGAAGATGTGCTATAAACTTGAGAACCTGTATGAGTCCATTTTTTTTCTGACAGTCACACTATCTCTGCATTCACATCTTTCAAAAGAGGGAAGTACTGCATATCTTTCAAAGCTTAGGAGGTCATATGAACTTCCACTTGCATGGTGTCAGGGCTGTCCATTACCAAACTGAGAATTTCCATTGCAATAATCTAGAATTATAAGAGGAAGGAGTTAATGTTATTTTTGCTGGGCATAAGAATAACTTTACAGGTGTTGCATTTTGGTTTAAATAAGATTGCCTTATTTAGTTAGAAAAAAGTGTAGGTGTCACTGTGAGAGCAGCCACAAATGTGTGAGAAAGTAAAGGGTATGAGACATGACAGAATTAAAGGTGTTTGCTATGTTGTTACACCGTGTGTCAAGCTGCAAGCTCCCTTTGTCACAGCCTCCTGGTGATTTGACAGCGAAGATCCACTTCCCTTCTAGGTGATACAGCATTTTTTAACTGGAGTTATAAATATGGTATACCCTTCCTATTGCACCCTGCCTCCCTAAACCATTCAATTCTATTAAAAAGCATCTTGCTCTAAGACATAATGAACAAACACCCTTATAGATGGGGGCTCTGCACTCAAAAGTCCCAGAGTACCGCCAGCATTACAGTAGCTGGCATTGACTGTTGTTTGGCGAGAATGCCTTCTGCCAAATCATCCAATAATTAAGTTTTATGTTATTTGTATGAACGACCAAGCATGCAGTATTCCTTTGC
Source organism: Pseudocheirus occidentalis (assembly GCA_028646575.1). Lineage (NCBI taxonomy): Eukaryota > Metazoa > Chordata > Mammalia > Diprotodontia > Pseudocheiridae > Pseudocheirus > Pseudocheirus occidentalis. The sequence continues at coordinate 207,101,645 of CM053596.1, forward strand.
AAATCAAAGGGAGGCTTAACATTCATTTTTGGACACTCTCAGACCATGGTCAGGTCACAGTTTGGGGCCTGAATTAAACTGATCTCATTCATGATCTAACTGAGCTTGGCAAAACCTTAGCAGTAGCAGACGCACACAAATATAAACCAAAGAGCAAAACTGAGTAAATCATATCATTTGCTACAAATCCATCTATGAATTATCTGATTGCCAACACTGAAGTTAAACTTTGGACTCTCTCAGCAATTGTGCAAAGTCCTGCATTTCTCTTAGGCCCCTGATAGGAAAGCACTACATAGGAAAACTGAAAGGAAGAGAAAAAACGATGATGATGGTGGTGGTGGTGGTGAACATCTCTGCATATAAAATTGTGGGGGAAACAAGAAAGTATAAAGAGATGGTCACTAATCAAAATCACAAGCATCAATAGTGAGTGCTCGATGCTGCATTATTGCAAAACTAGTAGACTTCTAAAAGAGAGTGTCTAAAAGAGAAAGAAGTTAGTATGGCTACCTAAGAGGTGTAAACGAAGCAAATGTTCCAAGACAGAACTCATTTAACCTCCTTCCTTTATACAATTGAGGATTGTAATTGCCATAATGATTCATCATTATTACAAATTTATTTATATTGCTGGTCTGAGTTTGAGTTGTGGTGGTGAGATTTGAAGTAGCTATTCTAGATTAGAGCATAAAACGGAAATGTTTAACTTACACACTTAAGTTACCTTTCATTTTTCACACTGCTATGTAATTAAGACTCCAGATGACTTTTCTTTAATCTAAATATAATCCTTGGAATTAAATGTCATGTCCTACTGTAAATTACCCACTTACAAATTCTCTGTCCCTTTTTCTTCATTTCTACAAGTTATTCTAATCTGTTTTTTAAAACCCACTTTTACTACTTGGTAATTAAATTCAGAACTTTAAAACTTTTAAGTTAAACTGTAATGAAATGTGTATATCATTTAACTAAATTAGCATGGAACTGGTCATTTTAGAAGACATCTTTAAAGATATTCATTAAGAATCAAATGTTCAAAGCAGCATACAAAATAATATCAAAAGAAATATAGCTCTTGTTGGGTGATATTTAACTCTAGTTTTTGATTCTCTGGGAAATATGTCATCAATAATGATATAATGTTCTACTTACAAAACATAGTGTATTCCTAGTTATTGGTTCCATTTCCTTAAGTAAAAAATGTTCCTTGCATCTCATCATGGTGATATCAGGTCTTCATTCTTCTGCAACTAGCACACTGTCTGGTGCACAGTAGGAACTTAATAAATATCTACTGATTGATTGAATGATTAGTTTTATGCATTTATTTGGGGAGTAGAAAGGCAAGCTTGACAAGGTGATAACTAAGGAAAGGGTTTGATAATATATCAATGGATTAAGATATCCTGGCATCTCTAATCTAAGATGTATTTTTTTTAACTTGTGAATATATTTCAGCAATTTCTGATGGTGGAACCCAAGTTACTTTTAACAGCATTCCTATATGGCACTCATCATTTCTCGGCCAAAATAACATTTGTGCTGTTTGATGTTTGAGGAACTATAATCAAAGAAACTTCACTGTTTGTCTATTCTTTCTAGATTACATAAGATTACTTAGATTACATATTTTAAACAAAAAGCACATTAATGGAGTCATTTTACTTCATGAGATTTAGCCGTTTTGAGGGATAAAATTTTATATATTAATAACTGATTGCCTTCATTATAGACATTTGTAGGTGGAGAAATAATATTTCAGACAATCGGTGTCCTCTAAGGATCCCCCATCATCTTTACTTGGATATGTGAACACTCACACATATAACTTGCATACACACAAGCTCGCTCATTGCACATATACATACACACCTATATATATCAAACAAAATACTATTAAATATACATTAAAGAAAAACTACTGCCTTCTCACTGTAACTGCTACTCAAGTTGCCTTTAATGGAAAAGTAGAGAAAAGTAGTATCAGAGGAGCTCCATCAATGGAGACTTCTAATTGGTGAGGTTGGTTTTCAAGAGAACTGTGAGTTACCAATGATTTTCCTGACTGTCTTATCATTTAGGGATACTATTAATCTAGGGTTTAAGTGTATTATTGAGAGTAATTCACTACTGTGTGCATTTAGACCACCTCCTTCCTCAATATTACTAACAATAGCATACATTAAACCAAATTGATTCTTACATCTTAAACAGTATTTTAGAATATTGTATAAAGATGGTATTTCAAAGTCATCTTTTCATATTAAAATAAAAGTTTAAGATTACACCAATCACTAAGAAATGTGTGGAGTTTTACACTGTACAGATAGTGTGAGGTAGCCTTGCCCTGTGAAACCCAGACCACAAATGATACGTGTCAGTAGGTTCTTTGATAGGGCTTCTGGCCACAGTGTTTTTGTGCTGTCAAACTGCGATGTCGAACAAACACCTCCTCTGGGACAGAGTGATAAATGCAGAGACAGGCTGGCTTCAGCCAGTCTCAGCAATCTCCTCAAACACCCCCCCCTTTACCCCCTACCACCCAACTATCACTCCACCCCCTCACAAACCAACAATCCTCCCCTACTCCTTTACCTGAGATTGACATTTATGCAGGGGTACCCAGGGAGTTCCAAAGTGTCAAGACTGAGTAATTATTGCTAGTCCCTGGTTCTTATGAATCAGAACTCCAAAACTTCAAACAAAGTCCTTTCTTGGCAGGTTGTAGCTAGTCTCTTCAAAACTAACCAAGCTGATCTTTAAAACTTTGACCAGCTTATTATAAATTTGTCTCTACTCTTGATTAATAATTTTAAATCAAACTGCTTTCTTTCCCTTTACACTCCCCACTATATTCACTTTACTACATTCCTATAGGCTTATCAAACAACATAAACTGAATTTTTCCTTTAAACGTGTACTCACAAAATAACTCATTTCAGACTTTCCAGCATTCTATTAGGACTGAAAATTTCTAATGTACATTCAACTTTAATTTGGGGTTGCTTTTGTTGTTGTTGTTGTTGCTTTTGCTCTGACCTATTATTCTTTTAACAAAAACCTGTTTACTGTTCTTTTTGGATTTTGGTTGCTGTTGAGTGGTTCTTTTTTCTCTTGACATTAAATGAGTTGCCATCCTCTACTTCTGCAATCTCGAAGAAATAGATAAACCATTATATTTTTTTCCTGCTCGTATTTTAAAGCAGTGATCCTGACAGCAGTACTATTATTGCACTTTATGTGTTAGTAGATGTTTGCTGTTGCTAGTTACAGCAACACTTATCATAAGACAGCAAGAAAAGAGTAGTCCCTGGTAATTAAAGTAATGAAATATTCATTTACTCTACCTTTTCAGTAGTCTCACAAATTAGGCTGCTACATTTAATGCCTGCACTGCCTCTGTTTTTATTATAATGGCAGCTTTCGCATCTGCAATTAGGACTAATTCTGACAGTTACAATTTCTGAGGGATGGTAAACAGTGAACGAGATGTGCAGCAGTGGTATTACACGTGAAAAGCCCTTGTCTCTTTAACCTTGTTGTTTTTTTTCTCGCAGAGGTTACCTTTTCCCGATGGTGCAAAATCGACTTGACATAACTGTTCATCAGTTTCAGGGTTTTCCCTGGAGGTATTTGCATCAAATCAGCCCAGTCAAGCTTCAAGTTGAAATTGGCAGGCCAGAAACTGACAGGGTAGGGACTGGAAAAGAGACAGCTAAAGTGCAGGCGGCAAACTGACAGCCACAGAGTGAAAGACAGAGAGACAGAGACAGAGACAGAGAAGGGGGAGAGAGACAGAGGAGAGAGAGAGAGAGAGAGAGAGAGAGAGAGAGAGAGAGAGAGAGAGAGAGAGAGAGAGAGAGAGAGAGAGAGAGAGGTTTTTCAACTTGAGTGAGAAGGAAATATTAGCTCTAAAGTCATGGATCCCTTAAAGGTAGTCGAGATTCAGAGTACCTTTACAAAGTTCTTAGGATGGAAAAGCAATAGCCCTCCTCCAGTGGGTATACAGTCTAGCTTAATCTGATTGGTTGCTTGAAGAGGAGTGGTCAAACCTAATTAAAAATAAGAAAAGTTCTGTGGAGCCTCCAAAGCACTTATTAAAGCATGAAAAAAAGAAATCTAATGGCCACATAGAATTATGAGAACAAAATAAAGTTGTATTGTGTTGGTTTTTTTTTTTAATACTAAGTCTAAGGAAGAATTGTGATCCTTTTCACTATCAAGTTTATTTTCCTGTGGTTCTTTTCTAAGGTACAGTGAATGTTCACAGAACCAAAGTTCCATAGGAGCTACTAATTCAGACAGGTAATTGAGTGAGAAAAATTCGAAGAGCAACAGAAATATATTTTGGTCCAGCTAAAACCAAAATATTCCTGTGTAGAAAGAATTATATTGGAATAAAAACAATTACATATTTATAATTACATTTTTTCCTCTTGTCAGTTCATGCCCTCAGATCATAACATTTCAACATTCAATTATTTTCTAAAATCTAGAGGAAAAGTGACACAATCTTTCAATAAAGACACCACAACTTTTATTTTAACATCACAAATGCCACTTTCTTGCTTGATCAACAGAAACAAAATGCAAGACAATGGAATGGTTGCAAAACCTTCCTGGTTGCCTTTGCAAAGAAAAAAAAATCAAAATTGTCTTCTTTACCTTAGAGTTAGAGATTGTTGTGGGTTTAAAAGAAATGTTTACCTACTTTTTTTTAACCTTTTGCGGGGGGAGGGGAGAGAGTCTTTACTGGATGATTAAAAATCCCTCTCACTTTCCTACCAGACTTGGAGTAAAGTAAGCCCTCGCTTTCAAACAGTCTTCTAGGTCTGTGTATGACAGGCATTGGCTGATCTGCTGATGCCCATTCGACAGGCACTGTTGAACTAAAGTGGTGTGACGGCACAGTTTTGTTAAGCTGTGAACAAAGGGCTGGAGATGCCTCGCTGGCATCATCCATGTGCATATTGGCCTTGTCACAGTTTTGCTTGATTTAATGCTCTGTTTATTCCTAGATATTAGAACTTAAATTCCAAACAATATGTTTTCAAATACTACATACCAACTTTATTTTAAAAGCTTTAACTCTGAAGAACCTAGGATCCATTTGTTGGTCCAATTTCCATGCAGCCAACATTAAAACACAGCTTTTGAGATAAATAGATTGCCACTAGCCTCTTAACTGTTGCCCATTTAAAAATGGGATTTCAGTCTAAAAAAAGTCTTATTAGGGTAAAAGATTTATTTTTCTTTGATCATTTGTTGGAAGTCATTATTTATTTCAACACTGGATTTTCCTATAAGCTCCTAAGGAAAGGTTACCTTATGTGCAGGCAGTGCATTCTCAATGGACTTTTAAAAACATATACTATTGAAATGGTATTCAATCATAAAAAGAGTCACTTACAAATGCCTGTAAGTGTAGTCACACTGCTACTGGTGGAAAGATGGAAATAAAGTGAGTTTATAGTAATATTGAGCCACTTTTAAGAAAAAGAAAGCAAGAGAAATTGGATTTAAATTTTTTTAAATTAAAGTTTTTTTTTAATTATAAGAACTTCTGATTCACAGTCAGCTTTCCTTAAAAAAAAAAAACCCTTAAGATTCTGGGACTAAATTTAGATTCCAATGTCCTGTCGAATGTGCCTTGGGTTTTATCTAAGAAAGGTTTCTTTTTTTTTGTTTTTTGTTGTTCTCCACCCACCCACTCCCACCACCTCCTTTTTCCTCTCTTCAGGTTTGCTGCAAGTGTTTGCTAAGAGATTAGTTAGCAAGCTTATATTGAGGAGGTAGCCATGGGAAGCAGCTCTTTGCTGGAAGGAATGTTCAGTAGGTCAGGGTGTGAAGATACAGGGAGCTGCAACCAGCTAAGGCTGGAGATCAGGTATTTTTCCCTTTGTTTCCTATCAAAGACAAACTGTTTATAGAAAGGTCTGTGGTATGACATCAAGTCCCAGAAGGAACACAGATGTTACCACTTTTGAGTTTCCCAAACAGGATTGCTCAAACAAAATTATGAAAAAAAAATTAAATAACATTTAATCTTCTTTTGCCAAAGCACTCCATTTTTATCTCAAAAGAGGCTAAAATTTGAGATCGTCAAAGATATTTTACCTCTCTCCAATCACAAAACATAGTATCTATGTTGAGAGCTACTATGAGGAAGGTAAAAGCAGAGGGAAACCATTAACCAATGGGAATGCATTCCTGGGCCTCAAAGTTGAAGCTGAAATTGAATCCATAATCTACCTGTCTTTATTATGCTTTCTTTCAACTATGACAGTTTTACTGATAGAAATCAGTTGCCTTTCTGTTAGGGGTTCCTTTACTATATCAAGAACTTCACACAACAAACTAAAATGACATAGGTAGGTGATGACTGGTATGACATAAGCTTTAATATTTAATTTCTATGTAGCAGTATGAAGGAAACGGATTTAAACCTACTAACAGAGCCCACCTGATCCTATGTAATTCCTTTTTCTTTGGAAATATAAGACTTTAATACCCAAGTCTTGTAAGAGTTAAGAAGAGTTGAATATGTACTTCTTCAGCATAGCCAAGAGCAGACTGGATCCATTTTACATAAAGATGGAATAAGTTCTTACTCAGAATTCAAAATTAATCTTGGTGTATATTTTATATTTTGTTCTCTATTAATAATTTTTAGCAAATATTTATAAAGTAGACAGACAATCCAGGAGACCTTTTAGAATCGCCCACTACCTCCCAGCAGTATCTGTATTGTCTTGCCAACTCACAACATTTACAGTCATTAACTTGCTGTAAATTATGTCACCCACCCTAACTATAGCAAAGGGTTGTTATATAGACCAGCAAAACTTTTACCTTCTTAGCCAACTGTCTTGGATCAAAATCATCTATGGGATAGGATATAAAGGGAGCAAAGTAGAAGACTAAGAATATTTATAGTTTCCCTTTCAACCTTCACAACTACTCTTTCCTCTTCTTTACTTTCTTCCTAAATCAGGCATAAATAAATCAGGCAGGAATCCATAAGACTGTGCACTCCTCGAGGGCAGGCACCTTTTGCTCTTTTTATGTATCCCCAGCACTCAGTATAGTGTCTGGCATATAGAAGGTGATTACTGTTTATTGAATAAGAATAATTATTACTAATAACTGTTTGTTGAACAACTGAAATAACTGCCAGGTGATAGAGAATTTGAATCTCCTATGGACCAAAATTTCAGAATTATCATTACTGGATGATTTGAGAAAGGGAAAAGGAGAGAACAACTCTGTGACACCAATGGAACATTCTAGTTCAAGAGTACTTTTAGAAATTGTGGGAACAATATCGGTATAATGTGTTCATTCCTAGGGTATTTTAACTTATGTAAGGACCAATATTGATCTTGCATCCATATTACAGGCATAATAGGTATGTACACACATGTGCATATGCATATAATAAGTACATCCCTATAATATATAAAATATACAGATATAATAGATATATACCTTTAATATGTATATGATATATAGGTATAATAGGAATATACCTATAATGTAGATCCCATAATATATGTAACAAGTATGTATTATAGGTATATACCTATTATACCTATAAGTATAATAGGCACCAAGTTCAAAATAAACAGATCAAAGAATCATAGGGTTTAAGCTGGTAGAGACATTAGAGATCCTCTAATCCAAGTCCTTTGTTTTACATGTACTAATAATAGCTGGCATTTATATAGCACTTTCATGTTCTCAAGAAACTTTATAAATATTATTTCATTTGATCCTTACAACAACCTTATGATGTAAATGATATTATTATCCCCATTTTGCAGATTGGGAAACTAAGGACAAAAGCAGTTAAGTGACTTGACCAGGATTGCACAGCTAATCAGGTGTCTGAGGTAGAATCTGAACTCAGGTCTTCCTGACTCTGGGCCCAGCACTTTATCCGCTGCATCACCAAGCTGCTTCCTATTCCTTACATGTGAGGAAACCAAGACCCAGGAAGTTGACTAAACATGCTCAAGGTCACTCAGGTGGGGTGTGTGTGTGTGTGTGTGTGTGTGTGTGTGTGTGTGAGAGAGAGAGAGAGAGAGAGAGAGAGAGAGAGAGAGAGAGAGAGAGAGAGAGAGAGAGAGATATGGTATTCCAATGCAAGGTCCTCTGACTCCAAATTCAGTGTGGTATATCCTATGCCAGGGATTGCTAGCTGTCTTTTCTCTTCTCCTCTGCCATTCGTGGCTGAATAAGAAACAAGCTATGTTTCACATAAATAAGATCTTTGAATTTCTCTGCAATGAGGTACAGCTTTAATGATCTGTATCTGCGAGCCACGAGCATGAATGTGATCTTATTGTATCATAATGTGTAGATGGAGATAGCCCACGCAACAGCACACTCGTGCATTGTGCCAGGGTGTCAGTGACAATCCTTAGATTTCCAAAGCAGCAACTCTTTATTTTTCATCATTGTTTCCTTCCATCACTTGTATGCTTCTCCTGATATTGATCTGAGTGAGTTGTGTGAGCTTTCCACTTGCCAGCCCCCAGCTCCCAGGCCTGGTACAACACAATTCATAAACTTACTACATTAGGCTATCAGATCGAAACCAAGGGTTTCTTCTAGTGGTGGAATTGGAAAGCCTATTGTTTTGATTATCATTTCATCAGCCCCAACTGATACTAGTATGCTCAAGGAAAACATACTTCAGTTGATTTTCAGATTCCAAAATGGGGCTGCAAAATCTGTGCATGCCTAATTATATTTTATGCTAGGCTGTGCAATACAAAATATATGCTGCAGCAATCAGTGAGTTAACAGTATCAATCAATTTGTAAACAGATGAAGTCACTCATTCCCAAACTGGTTTTCCAAAAACAATTACTAAATTACAATAGAAAAAAATTGTACAGTTACTGTATTTGTGTGCTGTGTTACAATCAACATACCAGGGAAACAAAACAATTTAATGCAGAAAAATCATCATTCATCTACATTATAATTGCTTCTTTTTCACATCTACAGGGCGGTTAATTAAAATTGTGATTAAATGCGGTCGCGCTGCCTAAGATGTCTTGCCCAAAACAGGTGGTACAGAATTTAAAAGTAAAAAAAATGTAATTAGCATTGGAAATTGAGAAATTGCCTGTAAGAATCAGTGTTAATTTCAGTCAGTGATGAGGTAATTTATAAATGAATGCAGTGGAGGCTCAGCAAATGCACAATTGCCTTCCTTCCCATTCTTAGCATTCTCAGCATGCAGGTGAAAATGTTTTCAAAATATTGAGGTAATTTGAAAATCAATCCATGCATTCTGTATCCTTTTTCTCCCATTTGTAGCAAATGCTAAACAAACGCTGCCATAGATGGCACAATATATCCATTTTTCACTTTCTGAAAGCAATATTGCACAGAGAGAGACTTTTACAATACAAAATGCCAAGGTAAAATGTTTACAAAGGCGGAAAATGAGCACCTGAGGTAATCTCTCAAATCTTCCGGAGTGATGGAAAAAAGACAGCTCCCATCAATAGTGACCTATAAGGAATCTTAAAAGCACAGTGCACTTGTTAACAGAGTAGGAAAAGGTAGATTAGCCAATCAGAGAAATAATGGGAGGTGTTTTTTTTTAAGGTAAGCTAGTGTATTCAAAATACACTAATAATTTTTTTTTTAAAGAATCCTTAACTGTGCATTTAATACCTCACTCAAGAACCAAGTTGACAAGATTATGGCTGGGGATTTCTTCCAAGAATGAACTCTGCTTACTAATATTATCTTTCCTTCAATTTTCATAAACTTTACTCTGAACAAACAGAAATGCAAGTTTCTAACTAAACACTGTCCCTCCAGTGAGACCACAATGAGAAAACTTCTTAGTGTACTCTATTAAAAAAAAAAAATCAACCCTTTAGTACCCATCACACAGTGAATACAAAACTATCCCTATATACAATATTGAAATAGGATTGCTTCATTATTGCTAAATTGAAAGCAATGAAGGAGTTTGCTTTAAAAATAATGACTTTATATTCTTAATTTTTCTGACTGACTGAAGAAAAGTTAAAGCATATTGGCTTCTCAGAGAGGAAAACATAGGGATAGGTTGTCAGGCTGCCACAGGAGATGTGAGATTATAACCTACCTGTTAGTATCCATGTTCTGTATCTTACATACTCTGAAACAATCTATTACTTTTCTAAATTTTTCTTAACAATTTCTTTAGTTAACTGCTGCAAATCAGTCTGATATCTGGCTCTCCCCTGTGAGATTTTCTTCCTACATTTTTGCAATCTGTGGAATAATTGGTGATTTCACTATAAATGCATGTGATAATTTAAAAAAAGAAAAAAAGACAAAACCTGTGGAATATGAGCAATAATCTAGATCCAGACCAGTAATGGTTTAACTTTTTCAGATTTGGGACCACTCCCTCCTAAAATATATTAATCCTTTTCAGGAAGTAAACGAGCTACATGATATAGAGGCGGCACAACAACTCTCCTTGTACAGAATCGCCTATAGTCATTTACCCCACGTTTAACTCCTGTGTCTTTTGTATTTGATATTACAAGTTGAAATAAGAGAAGGCCTCTAATGAGGTGAGGCTCAAAGCCTGTTGGCTAACCAACTTTGTAGCCCTCTTCCCTCACCCTCTGCCTACCTCCCGCTGGCTGTAATTTACCATTTGGTACTCTCCAGCAAATCATTTCACCTTCACTTAGAGAGGCTCTGTACCTCGTCTAACTGGGCTGTGCTTTCCTAGGTTCCCCCCAGGGCCAGTAGAGACAAGATCTATAGCCACATGGAACTTGGCTCAGGTTTCAGGAGGGGTTTAGGAAGAGTGGAGTTGCCATCCATGCAATAGATTTTGATGTTGCTGAACTTATAAGAGGTCACTAGGGTTAGGGAATCACAGATGTCAACAGAACTTCCACCCCTGTAACAATTAGCAAGAGGAGTACTCTCTTTTACTTCCATCTCTGGTCACCCACAAGCTCGAGGTGAGAAATGTTCTCTACTTGGGCAACCCTGACTCGATTGTTATTAAATCATGTATAGATTCTTCAGTGAATTGCATAGTCTTGGAGGATAAATTTTCATTCATTTTATTCACCTTGGGTTCTCTTCTATACACATTTTCAACACCGTCTAGTTTTTGAAACAGCAGACTCTTCTAACAGGTTTTTTTGTGCACCAAATAGTTTTATATCAATACTAGGTATATTTGAGATTTAAAAAAATACGTATGATTTTTTTTTCCCTTACAAACTTTTCTGCTTTTAAACCTTGGCATCTATCTTTGCGTCTCCTTGGACCATCTTGTTACTAGTTCCTGTAGCTCCTCTTTGGGTCTGTTGATTGGTATATACAGAGAAAATGAACATTTCCTCTTTCCTTTTCCGAGCTCCTGAGACTTTTTCCTAGGAAGATATCCCTGAGGCTGATCTGGGTTTCTTATCATGAGCAGGATTTTTCTAGTTCTAAAAAGTTACATTTCTAGAAAGTGTGTCACCAGGACCTTTAGTCTACCTCAGTTGTTTTGGCAGAGTTCCGTCTGGTTTTTATGAAATCTTACTAGTGTTAGGAAAAGGCCAGAAAAAAAAGTAATAATAACCCAGGCAATGGTAATCATTGAGAGGAAGAGATTTTGGAATGGGAACCCTGTTGTTCACGGATTTGAGAAAGTGCTAAAATGTATCATTTTGATTGTCTTTTCTCCGTGTGAATGGTGAGAATGAGTGTTAGGCAGCAGTTTTGCACAGAAAGTGTGGTATATAGGAATTTAGCTTCTTCAAAGTTCTCCCATTCTTCATCATGCCAGCTTGAAAGAAGACATGTTACTTGTTTCTTAGTACTTTGGAAAGTCGTTCTGGAATATGCTATTTCTGCAGGAATTTGGAAAGAGAAAAGTTGGTGTTATAGATCTTTAAAAATAGAAATTGAACGTTGGACACACTGGATTTGAGCTGACCTTCAAAAACACTGGCCTTGATTTGATTCATTCAATTAAGGTATTTCTGAGTCTTAAGCAGAAGCAAATGAAAATAACCCTTTTGGTGACTTCTTTTCTTAGTTCTTTTTTTCAGGTTAACTCTTCCATTGCCTGACTTCTCCATCCTCAGCCTTCAGTATTCTTCACACTGCCTTATCTCTGCTATCCCATGGCAAGCCCCAAAGCTGCTAACATTTTGTAACAACTATGTGACAAATTGTTGTGCTTTTATTCATGTCGGACATCTTTGCCAGGCTCGCTTGTTGTGTTTTCTGTTTGGCTGTGTCATGGGACCAAAGGTGCCTGCCTTTGCACAGCATGTCAAATCTGGTTAACATGCAGCCATTTATCTTTTAAACCACTCCGGAACAATGACAGTGCTGCGCAGGCCTGCAAAGCTTCACACACAGCATAGGTCTTCGTGCCATCTTTTCTGTATGTGGGGAGCTCATTGGGTAACAGACAAGATGCTTCATGATTTGGGGAATCTTTTAGAGGCAAACTGTACAGTATAAGTGCAGTGGAACCGAACTGCTGAGTGCCCAGTGAAGTGTAGAAAATCAGATACAGCCTAGCCTGAAAGAATGAAGCAAGAATTCAGATTTCAGTCCAGAGCATACACAACACAGTACTTTGCTCACACAGAGTTCACACATAGGCAAAGCACGTCTCCTTGCTCTTGTTGTTTTTATATGGGGGGAGGTATTTGCCTAAAATCATATAGTTATAATGTGTGTTATGAATATATTCACACTCACTAGTTCCTGATGCATTTTTTGTGCTGATGTCTCTGTGCATACATGAACATGTGAATGTATTTCTGTGGGTTCGCATACATTAGTATAGATATGGCGTGTGGAAAAGACTTTGTAGCTCACTGAGGCAGTTCTGGCAATGTAATGCAAGCACTTGCTATAAAACTCCCTCCGAGTTTTCTAAGGTGGTTTCCATAGGACCACAAGAGTTGTGTCTAGAGAAGTATATGTGTATATGTATGTGTTTGAGCATGTGTTTGCATGTATATGAAAAGGCGAATCAAAGTCAGAATATAAGCTACTGCAAGAAAAATTGTTAAGCCCTTTTCCATGCACAAAATTTGTGCAGTAATAAGACATGGCAAAGTTTGTAACCTTATTCATTCTGGGTTGCTCTTCTTTTTATTTTCAGTTGTTCAAAGACTGCCTTGGTGATGATTTGCAATTAAATAAAATGATCATTAACAAATGAGAAAAAATGGAAAATATGAAAAGCTATAGACCTTCATGGAATAGCTAAAATATAATGGAGAAATCACTCCCTGGTGCAAGTGGAGTACTGAAGATAGCAAAACTCTGTGATTTAAAATGAATTGCTATGTAGTGTAATAATTATAAATATCATTCACTGGGGTTACTTGGAGGAACAGGCACAGTGTGCTAGCTTTCTTTTCTTTCTTTCTATTTTTTTTTTGAGTAAAGGACCCCGGAGATTGCCTTTCACTTTGAAAACAATCTCTAATATCAGGAAAATGCGCTGTTTGTTTATGCGTACATAATGCAAGTTTGTCCGCCTGGGAACTGCAGCAAATGGGAGAAGTATGCATGGATTTCACAGGTAACAGGATTACGTGGGCACATAATTGATCCATTTGGAGAAAAAAAATGACAGTGCTCTAAAGATGCCTAGGCTTTGGAGATGGAGTTTATGAAACAGGCATTTGTAAATTCAAAGGAATCAATATGTCAATTTTATTACATCTCAAGACCAGCTGGGCATTAAAGAAACAGTACTCTTTTTTATTTTTAAAAATTGCAGCTGCGTGTTCTTACATTGTATACCTTTCTTAAAAGGCTTAGCCTTTTAGAAAATGTACTTAGAAATGTGCACCTTTTCAGGAAATGATTTACATTGGCCCAAAAGAACAATGCTTTTATCTTCCGTCAGTTTTCATCTTAACCATTTGGTTAAAATGTCTGCTATTGTAATTGTACCTTATATAGAACATACTAACAGTCACACATAGTAAACAGAACAATGACTATTTACATCCCAAGAAACTGAATAAAATCAAAGAACCATTCATTCTTGCCTTTTGCTTATTACACACACACACCCCCACACACACCCCCATACATATACACACACATACACACACACTCCAAAGTTTCTTTTTGTTACTAATATAGAAATGTCATACTGGCTATCAAAAGGAAGCTTAGGGATGTCCCATCAGGTCTGGCATGTATCTTGAAAAAAAAATACCTTGGTTTTAGTGGAGTTTTTGACAATTCAAAGAATACTAAGTTAGTAAACTTGAAGTTCTCTGTTGGAGTTTAGGCAATTCTGTAAGTATTTTGTGACATAGGTAGCTATGAGGGAAAGGGAAGTTGGCTTAGGATAAATATTTTTCTAAGTTAAAAATATCAAACTTGCTGACCAATTTTGAATGCATTATTAATTGCTTTATATATGGTAAAGCAATACCTAATTTACCTTCTCAAATTGTTTTTAATAGCAAAAACTAGACTGAAAGCTCCAGGAGGGTAGGAAAAGTGCTTCATCTATACCTTTATATCTCTCCTAAGATCAAATGCTCTGAACACAGCCAGTGGGTGCTTTAAAAATGTTTGTTAATGAATTAAGGAGTTCTCCTAGATGCCCCATATCCTCGCTGATTCAAAAATTGTTTGAGATCCAGTAGAATGTTAACTCCTTGAAAGCAAGGACTATTCCATTTTTGTCTCCCTATCTCTAGGCCTAGTCGAGTTCTTTATACATAGTAGGGGCTTAATAAATGTTTTGAATTGAGTCGAATTAAATCTGAATTCTATTATGACAAATTGAAATAAAGTCTTCCCTCCCTTCATTTATCTTTTTGTCATTTATTAAGTACTTACTAATATCTGGTACATTGTGTCATGTGCTAGAAGATAACAGAAGTACCTACCTTCAAGGAGCTTAAAATTTGGGAGGAGACATAAGACATGGACAAAAGCAATTCCAATACAAATTCGAATTGGCTAAATGAATAAGAGAGGCACAAAATGCTGTAACTCCTAGTGATTATTACTAGTAAGGGAGATTCAGGGCTATGGAAGAGGTGAAAGAACGGGTAGAATTTCAACAAGGACTTAGGAGGGGGAGAGCAAAGTTTGAGAAAAGGAAAGTGTAGTCCAATAAGGTACTCAGATAAAGTGAGTCATCCAATATTTGAGAAAATAGTTTGCAGTAAGGTTATAATGCTTGAAAATAGCTAGGGTGGAAATAAGGCTACCAGGAACCCAAGACCCTTGACTCTACTTCTATGCCTTAGTGCGTCCTTAGGAAGAAGAAACAGTTACCCCCCTGACTGGCTGGGCAAGAAGCAGGGAAGTGGGAAGGAGCCCATCTTTTTTTTTTTCTCAGAAGTCATTAAAATGGAGAATAATCTAATAGCTTAAATGACCAGAGGTATTCTTCCTCCTCTGAGTTTTCAGAAAGATACACCTGTGCCCCCCTCTAAACCTCCCAAATGCCTTTCAGCCCTTCACCCCTTCCTCCAAGGAAAGGATTTGACAAACATGTTTCTTTTGGACAACCTTCCTAAATATTCCCATTGCCTTCTTAGAAACTTACCCCTGGCTCAAGGGTTGGGGTTAGTTTACTCACACACAAGGGGTTCTGGATCAGCTTTGGTCAGAATGAATAACTTCTAAATAAACAGTACCATTCCCAAATATTAAAAAAGAACATTTTTATGTCTCTAACTTTCTTGCTATTCTCACATCTCCATAATCAGTTTTGCCAACTATCTTGTATAACTAACAACACAATCCCATTTTAGATGCTTTCCTCATTGTCTGTTATACTCATGATGCACACTCACTGATGCACACTCTCAGACAGTTGTTCACCCATTTAACAACAACTGTGGAGTGACCCACAATGTGGGTCTCTCTCTCTCTCTCTCTCTCTCTCTCTCTCTCTCTCTCTCTCTCTCTCTTTCTCTCTCTCTCTCTCTTTGTTTTGTTTTTTTTTTTTTTGGTGAGTCAATCCTTCTCTATTTAATGAAGAGGGCATGCAAGAATCCCTGGGTACTTAGTGTCTCTTGACCTTCCTTCCTAGCAACTTCTGCCTAATTTATGGCTTCTTTGTTCCCACCATCCTTTTTTTTCTTTTTAGCAAACTTCTTTGACTATTTCTGCAAGCTTCTCCAGGCTTCTCCAACCACTTTCCATGTATGGATGTCTCAGATTGCTTCTCCTCCTTCATGTTCCTCTGAAGATATTTGGACAGAAGGAATTCTAAGATCTCTTGACTTTAAACACACCTCTTCCATGTATCTATGTGAATTGGCTGGTTAATAGAGCAAAATAAAATACTTCACTTGACTCTGCTTAAATACACCAGCAATGAATTTAAAATGTAAGAATTCAGAATGTAAAAAAGGTAGTCCAAATATAGTACTACATAATGAGGCTTACTGCTAGAGGACTGTTGGTTGTGTGTAAGGCAGATTATAGTCATAGCTTCAAATTCTAATGAAGATCATTTTAAAACATGCACTGAATTGTGAATTTAAAATTCCCTGTTCTCCATAAGTGTCTGGGGAGGGCGGCATGCAAATAGCAGAAGGGAATTAATTACTGTTTTAAGATGGTACAGCATGTGTGAAGCAAAACTTTATTCTTGAACTTACACTTCTCTTCCAAAGATTCTCTAAGCAATTTCATGAAATTTTCTTCAGATACTATAGGTACTTATGTAAAAGGAAAGTTGCAATTTTCTAGATTTGGATTAAACGCCTCATAAAAGCCTGCACCTCCACCCACCCCCACATACATATACATATACATATGTGTGTGTATATATGTATATATACACATACATACATTTTTTCTTTCCATCATTCATTTCTCCATACAGAATGAAATTTTAAAATGCCTCCATGAAATAGATATTGGAAATCTGATCAAAGCCTTTATATGTCCGCAAATCCAACCTCCACTTTTGTCCCTCCTTATGTTATTGCAATATATAGGGTTTGCCATTCTCATTCTTTCTAAAATTAAGCCAAACGTTGAGAAAATCCTTTGGGCATTCCTTATCTTTTAGGGATGTTGTATTGGATCATTTATATCTTGGAATAATTTTTATACTACTTAAGGGGAAAAAAAAGCCCTCAAAGCTGAAGGAGAAGTATAGCTGTTGCTAAGATCACTTGATGGTTCCTCCATCAAACTCATACGCTTCCTTCAGAGTCTTGACAATCTCCATGGAAGAGCAAGAGATGCTGCCAATACCCACAGATCATTGGCATGATAGACCATAACAGCTTCTTCTGAGCCGTTACGGTCTATCGTGTCAATGCGTACTTAGGGAGTCCTCAATGCATGGATCATTGACACGGCAGTACATAACGGCTCCTTAGAAGCCATTATTGGGTATCAAGTCAATGCATACTCAGGGAGCCTTTAATGCACAGACCTGCACAAGCAGACTCATTCTGAATACTAAAATTCCTTAGGAAAATTAGTCACCACACATGTGTGATAGCTGTTTTCCATTTTGAATGTGTGAGCCATTTTGGGGGAAAAGGAAAGAAATTGGGAAATACCAGAGGATTCTGAATAGTCTTCCTTTTAAAAGCCTGGTTGTAAGCCGTATGGTGGAAAAGTATATCCAAAAAATAAAAATGTTGGACTTTTTCCCTCCTATAACCCCATTTTATTGTGTAGAAAATTGTGTGTTGCCATTCAAAGACTTTTTTGCAGCTAAAGATTAGTTCAGAAAATTATTTTTTCCAGTGGTCGAGATGTTAGCCCAGAAAAGAGGGAGCTGTAATGGAAATGATGACAGGCATTTTAACGATAAAATAACAGTAGCCAGTATCATTATAATAATTTAACAGTGTTGTACGTGTCAAAAATAACATGTTTTATTATGATCTCTGCAAGATGTTTTATTCAGCTACTTTTACAGACTTTTAATAAATAACTTCTTGAGAAAGAAATGGTTTTCAAGGATCAATATTATGTCATTTAGTTAACTGATTTTCATCTGGATTTTCTGACCTAGTCTCTTCTATGTGTCAAAATACTAAAATTTACTATTCCTGAAGGGGTGGGCAACTTTGAAAATGTTTAGTAGCCAATTAATCTTTCCAGCGCCCTTTTGAGGTAAGTATCTGTTGACAATTGAAAAACTAAGGTAGAAGTTTGAGTTACCTGAAAAGGCCACACAAGGAGTGAGACCACACGGAGAGTTAAGAGTCAGGATTAGAACCCAAGTTTGGTCTCCATCTTGCCCAACCAGCCTGCTTCTTCAGACCTTGAAGAAGACATCAGGGTTTCAGAGAACCTCTGTTTAGATCTGAAAAGGAATGCCCACCATTTCTGTCCCTGCTGAGAAGATTTCACTGCTCCATGTCAAAATGGTGCTAGTTTTCTGTTGTTGATATTTTTCCTTTTGTGTTCTGCTTACTGACTGACATCTGCTATCATGCTAAGCAGGTGTTCCTATGTAAACGAACGTGCCCTGTTTGTGTTTCGCCATCCTCGCTACTGCGCACCCAAATGAGCAGCGTGATTAAGAATCCTGTAAATTTTTGAAAGGAAACGGATGGCTGCCCTACTAGAACATAATTACACCGTTCCAACATCCGTAGCTCACTGCTGCAGCCGAGCTGGAGAACAGCAGAAATTAATAATATATAATAGCATCATTCTCGTAATTTATAAATGAAATAAAGTAGAAAGGAGATTCTGCTGATATGCATTTTCTACTTAATTCTAAAAGACAAAGTATAGATTAGAATTTTACTGGGGTGAAACCTGGCCAGCAATATCACACTAGTTGCAAGTACAGGGTCTGATTCATGAGAGGAGTGATTTTTGCTTAGGGAAAAGAGCTAATATCTTTTATTAGACTAGAGGAAAAAATGAATACACAAGGCCCTCTAAAGGCAACACCAGATAAAGGGGGTTTAGGAATTCTCAGCAGATTGTGTACCCACTGTTTGTTAAAAGGTATTATTACATCAAGACCTTAATGTGTGCTGCATTTTTTCTTTGACTAAAATAACACACTACCATAGGTCAACCCCTCTGAGAAAAGAGGGGATTAATCATTTAAAGATGTTGCCTAACATAAAATTCTGGTTAAATACTAGTTATGTTTTAAAAAAACAATATTTGAGCACCCTGAATGTGCCAGTAAGGGTCCTATTACAAATCATCATTAAACTCAGTCTTTGGAGTTGACCCTTTTCAGTACACTTCTCAACCATGCTGTAGAAATGATAAAACTTTCTGAAGAGTGAAACAAATTTTTTTTTATTAAGAGTAGCCAGTCCAACTCCCCACCCTACCCCCTTGCTATTGAATATGAATGTTAAGGCAAAATTTTTTTCTTCCTTAACATGCCTTGGTAGCTGTCAAACAAATGGCTCAAGTCAGTTGTTTTGGGTTGTTGCCCCCACAACTAGTGGGATAAAATCAAATGGGAAAATGACCAGAAGAACCAGAAGAACAATAATAATATTTATTTATATGAAATTTATGCAAATTTATATGGTATGCTGCTGTTACACCCAGAAGACAATTTATGGGACAAAAAAGTCAATATGAATTTTCTTGCTTTACTTACCCTTAGTGAACATGAGAATAGTATCTGCCATTCAACAAAAGCCTATCTTTTTAACATATGTATTTATTTTAGTAATATCAGTTTAAAGGCCTCAAAATGTATTTTGGCTTGGTCAGAAAAAAGCAAATTCACTTAATAGATTTATTTCATTAACAGGTATTTATTTAAGTGGGTTCCACTGTATTTAAATCCTCAAACAGTTTCCATTACTTCCTCAGCTCACTTGCTTCATGTTGACTAATTTTAATAAGCCTAAGGTGCCTAGGGTCTTATTGAATGTGCAGTTTGATCAATATGGTTAAATTAAAATAGTGCAAAATATAAGCAAATGTACTCTAACAACTCAGTGAAAAATGTATTATGTACTAAACATTGATTGGTGCTCCAGAGACATCAATTTGTTGTTAGGTATGTTAACTTGGCCTAGAAGCTGCCTCTACTTCCAGACACACCCACCTCATCCAACAATGAGTTCCTTCTACTGGGAGCTCAGGCAACAATATAGACTGCAGGCGTACACACAAGGAGAAAGTTAATGGAGTTGTAAATGTGAGCATCTCCAGTTTTTGCTTAAATGGAAAGTCTGTCTACTTGCAACTAGTGTGATATTGCTGTGATGAGCTCTAAATAAATAAGAATTCATAGAGGTCAAACTTTACCTTTTGCCAAGTTGCTTTGAATTTGGAGGACCCAGCCAACCAGACTCCAATCTAAGAACCCAGATCCCAAGTCTTTGCATGAAATAATTTTTTTTTTGGTAAACTACAATAGAAGCATAGAACTGAAAGGGACATTAGAAGTTATGTCATCAGGGACAGTTAGGTAACACCAGCCTTGAAGTCAGAAGGACCTGAGTTCAAATCCCACCTCTGACCAGACACTTGACACTTAATAGCTGTGTGACCCCAGGCAAGTCATTTAACCCTAAGTGCCTCACAAAAAAAAAGAAGTTATATAGTAAACCCAGAGCTGAAGAGGCCCTTAGAGATGATCTAGTTCAATATCTTCATTTCACAGGTTAGAAAACTGAGGCCCAAAGATGTTAGATAACTTGCTCAGGATCACATAGAGGTAGGGATAAGAACTAAACCTGTGGTTTTCACTGGTAAAGGGAATATTCCAGCAAATGAATTTCCTCTCCCTGGTTCAATTTGCAAGTTCTCTGCAATTTAAAATCTGCAATTTAAAATTTAGAGTTGCCTGGAGATCTGAAAGGTCACATGACTTGAACCAGTAGCTCCCAGTCTGTCTCTATCAGAGGGAAGATTTGAACCCAGATCTTCCTAGCCTCAAGACTGGCTCGTGATCCACTACACCATGCTGCTTCTTGTGACTGTAATTATGCTAAATTCTAAATATATGACTGAAAAAGACTAACCGTCAGCATTGCATTTAGAAGCCTGTATAACATATCTCTAGCCAATTTATTGTTCCTTTGTATCACAGTTTATCTATGCAGATAATGTAGTTTTAGTTGTGTGAATTTATTTTATAATAAATGACTGTTGGATCTTATGATGGTTAACTCAGCCTCTTATACTTTCTTTTCTATTCTGTTTCCTCTTCCTTTCTTCTCTATCTTCTTGAAATGCAATCAGATTGTCATACTTTAATGTCCAATATCAGTTTTTTAAGTCTTCTAAAAGTACTACAATGATTCCGGGCTAATCATAAATGTCTATCATACAAAATGGTTTCTGATATCTGTTTTCAGCATTTTTTCCTACCTGTTATATGATCTTTATGTCTACCTTTAATTTCCTTGGTAAGTGATATCCACTGATATACACAGTACCGTCTTTCCTTCATATCATCACTTCCTACATGTCCGAAAAAATAATTTGCCTTAAGCAGAAGTTGATCTTATCAAAGGTAAATCAGTGGTAAGAATAACAGCAGAATAAAAGGGAAACTATCTATACATATTCATATATGTATGGTATATATATACATATATATGAATATATATACACACATACATATATATATACATATATATATGCATGGGGAGAGAGAATCTTGAAATTTATGAAGTCACAAGGAGAGAAATAAATTCTGTAGAGATGAAACCAAATAATAGAATCCCTTCTTGAGTTTAAACAGAACAAATAGAGTAATAGACAGTAAAAGGCACTTGAAACTTCCTTGTAAATTCAAAATGATAAGTTTTTTGCTCCTTAACCTTCAACAGTTCAGACACGAACATCACGGCAAAATGAAATCATTTTGGAGTTATAAAACTATCTGAAATAAGTAGGCCAGCATAAGTTTAGGAGAACTTATTTTTTTTATTTGTAGCTGGGCCAAGAAAAATGCTTAGGTTTTTGTTTAGCTTTGTGTATGTTAATCTTGATTTTTTCCAGTGTTTTGTGTGTTTAGAGTTTTTAATATCAAAGGTAGTGCTCTTTGTAAACAAGTGTAAGTTTACAGAGGCAGCTTCACTTACACTCTTCCCTTGTAATCAGATGTGAAAATTACACCCTCCCTTTTGGATACATGATAATTACACATTTCAACATACAAAGAATTGTCTCTGTTTCAGTTGTTGGAATGAAAAAGCTGAGACATTCAGTAAAATATATTATTATATTAAAGATCATTTCCATAATTGTTTTTGGTAGTTTGTAATCAAAACCATGATCAAGGTATTTTGAGATTTAAGAAGAAAGAATACATGTGGGAATAGGGAGAGGATAAAATTAATTGTCAATATATACTTACATAACTAAATTTTTATTTGGTAAAACTGCCACTAAGATAAATATGCAAAAATCTCTCTTTTTAATAAAATAGTTGCATGGTGCTTTCTAATTCTCTGATGTTCTTTTATTTATCTGTTTTATATGAGACATAGATATTTAAAATGTAGAATAAAAAAGGTTAAGTCTATGGTTTTTTTTAATGGGGTAAAGGAAGATGGGGGAAGAAAGGGATGAGAGTATGGAAAGCGTAGGGGAAAAGAAACAAACAATACAGGGCTTAGAACAGTTTCACCCCCAAAATACTCTTTCAGGAAAAATTCAGTTTTTCCATAATCAATTGAATTGTCTTTGCTTCCAGTTCTAGAAGTTGTACAGATTGAAATCTGGAAGGTAAAAGTAAGCCTTCAGCTTTACTCTGTCACCTGGTTTTAGTGAATACTATTTAAACCATCCAGAAGAGATAAATGAAATGTTGTGGTAGGTAGATTGATACAAACTTAAAGAACTCAGGTATTTTGACAAATCAAGTTAATTTCATGAAGCCAAGATGAAAAATACAAATTTTTCTAGGTTTGCCCTATTTAAGTGAGATGAAAAGGCATATATTGTATTCTTTGTTTCTTTTTTTTTCTCCTAAGAAAAGAAATAGATATGTGCAGGAAGTAGATAGATAAGTAGATGGTATCATGGAGGAGTAGACATAAAGAAGATAATAACCCCACTCTTCAGTTCTCTAGGCATCATCACGTGTTTTCATCTCTTTAGCTAAGTGATAATTCACTATTTGAGTAGTCCAAAGATCCATAATTTTATTGGTGCAGGAAGTCCCTTCACTGATGCAGATTACATTGCATCTATGCTTTAGGAAATAGTCTTCATGACTTTCTTGCTGTGGCAAGAAAAAAAATCCATCCCATTAGTGTCCAGCCTGATTCTAAAATTTCTCTCCAAGCTAAGGTAGGCAGGATCTTGCTTAACAGATATGCATTCATCATCTACCCTACCCTCAAGACCCTCCCAGTTTGGTAGCTCCTGCCAGCAAGAGTTTCTTTCCATGGCATAGCCTTCAAACCTGAGGTCACAAGCACACCACGATGGAATATTGCCATAGGACTTCATTGAAGGTGCCAAATGATAAAATGGAGCAATTTAGATAGCCCTATTCATAGTGCCCAAATCTAATAAGGAAACAAAGAGCATGGAATATTTTTAGGGTCAGAGAACTATCACAATGCAGGTTTTTAAATATTTAAGATTTTGCAGTAACTTCTTACACATTTATCTGTTTATCCTTTTCTTCTGACCTTCATTTAACATGTACTTGATTCACTTTACATTTGATTCCTCAAAATGTTGTTTTGCAAACTGCTAATTCTCCAGAAACTTTAGAGATATGTTTAATGTTTGGATAGTTTTATATTTTTAGTCCAGTATTTTTAGTCTTATATTTTTAGTGAGGTTTTGACTTCACTTTGTCACTATTTCTATTGAGCGGGACTCATGTTTAGATTTCTACTAAATTCAGTTTTATATGTTTATTAATATTAATGATAACAATAATATCAACAACCAACATTATATAGGAATACTTGTCCTGAACATTTCTTCAGTTAGACCACAAAAGATAAGCTCACATCCCAATACTTTAATTAAATTACAAAAAGCAGTTATACACATTTGCAAATTTGTTACAAGGATTTTCTTTTTTTTTCTTCACAATGTGGGGGGTGGGAACAGGTTGATGCCTATAGTAAATGCCTATAAATTGAAAACGCTTCAATTTTCAAAAGAATTATAGCAAGATGGTAACTTGTACCAAGACCATTTCTACCTGAACTCCATCAAAAAAGATGAGAATGCGACAATGTAGTGATGATGATGGATGATGATGATGATGATGACGATGATGATAGTAACTCACAAGGCTTACAAGGCACTACCCTGTGAGGTAGGTAACATAATAATAATGGCATTGATAGACTTTGAAGTTTTGGTATTTCAGAACCATCAAAGCAAATCAATGTGGATTGATTCATCAGCACCATGGATCATCAGCATGGTGAAGCTACCTATCTGGGACCTGAAAGCACTGGTTCTACTTTTTTCCATGATGTTTTGATGACTCATTGATGGATGTCTTTTATGTAGGGTACTTACAGTTTTATATTATTGCTACTGCCCGGCCAAGTGTCCCAGAAAATAACCCACTTTAATCTTTTCTGCTATTTACCAGCACCAAGTAAGGGACATCTCCACAATTAACATTGTTCCAGTGGTAAATCATTGCTAGCAGTGGGAGGAGAGAAGGGGTGAGAAGTCTCTCATGAAGTGGCCATGATTCACCAACAGGATCATTACCAGTAAGGGTAGTAGAAAGCACAGAACAATGAAGCCACTCAGTTATAGGCACATACGACAATGGCAAAAGGAAGTGTGGTTGGAGAAAGACATGTGACTGGCCATTTTTCCTGTCTTGGCTACAGCTTCCCTCTGTTCACTTTATCTGTAAAAAAGAGAAGGGCTGGACTTCTATGCTTTGAATTATGACTTACTGTTTCCATACAGAAAAGTTTTTTTCAAGCCTGTTATTTAGTTCAAAATGTTTTCAGTCCCCATCTCCATACACACAGCACCAATTTACTAATCAACACATCAAACAAGCAAAATAAAGAAGGGAGCCTTTTAGGCAAATAAATAAATAAAACTAGTTCTTGTTTTTAGTCAACTATATTCATGCACTCCAATGATAGAGGATGAGACATCCCAGAACATGGCTATAGGCATCCAATATATGCTAGTCTTCTTGCTGGGAATTTTAAGGTCTGTTAAGATGTTGTCTACCACTTTCAATGTGGTGACAGGAAAAGACTTTTGGCATTAGATTTTTGTCTACATGTCAACTCTATAAAAGATATTTGGTAATTAACCAATTAATTTGACCACTTTTATGTCCAAAGCAGTTAATTCAGGCTGTCAACTCAAGTATCAAAAGCTTAATGTGCTTCTGTTGTAGAATTAACCCTTAGTTCTCCCCAGAATGTTTTGTAGTCTGTATCAGGGATGCCACATGACTATTAACTGTCTTAAAACATTATTACTCAGTCTCTCCACTACATGTCTCTCTCCTGCCCTCAATCATCCAGTTATATTTAAGGGTCACATAACAGTGAGTAGACCATGTTGACTCTCTCTACATGATGACAAACAAAAGGTTTGGATCAAAGAAATTCCTTTACAATCAGAGATAATGGACTGTTTTTAAAGAAATGTTTTTCATGGAAAGCTTTGTTAGGCACATCCAGTTGAGACACAATTTTTTTTTATTATTTCTGTCATTTTTTTGCCTCACTCTTATTTTTTAATTGTGGTAGAGATTTTTCTCTTGAGGAAACTCTTTTTCCCAATGTACTAAATAGTTTGAAACATAGAGACTTAAGAGTAACCTGAGGGCACTGAAATGTCTAGTAACTTGCTCAGGGTCACTAAATCAGTATGTGTCAGAAGTAGGACTTGAATTCAGGTGTTCTGAACTCTGAGGTTTCTCTCTATATCAGCGGTTCTCATCCTGTGGGATATGTTCAATTTTTAACAATGAAAATACATCCTGCATATCAGATAAATTCATAACAATAGCAAAATTACAGTTATGAAGTAGCAACGAAAATAATTTTATGGTTGTGGATCACCACAACATGAGGACTATATTACAGGGTCGCGGCATTAGGAAGGTTGAGAACCACTGCTCTATATGCTACCTCCTGCTGCTTTTAAATATTCTTGTCCGGTTTCCCATTTTCTGCATAAACATTGGCTTGCTGTCATGGTATGCTGATGTGACTTCAAGGGGTTCTAAGTTGAAAAGGAAAGTTGTTATAAAATCATGGCATAGGGAACAAAAGCAGGGAGAGAAACTGAGTGCTTGGGAGGCAAAGAAATAGAAATGGCCCAATTTCCAAATGGAATAAAAAATTGAGATAGATTTAGGAAGAGAGATCAAAGAATATTGTGAAGAAATAAATAGAGGAACATTGTATAAGAAGACTGAAAAGAAATCTAAGAAGTGAAATCAGTAAAGAAAGAGGCAGGAGAAAAACGAGGAATTATAGAAGAAGCAATTAGGAAGTTCATAGTGTAAAAGCACCAAGTAAGAAATCAGGGCAAAGTCTGAGGAAGAACTCTGGAAATATGGAAAGAAAATCACAGGGAGCAAAAAGAAATGGCACTGACAGAGATAAAAATGTTATGAACAAAATTCTAGGAGGCATGAATAGAAAGACAAATAAAGGTTTAAAAAGGAATGAAAGAAGAAAAGAAATAAAAGAGGAGGGAAAGAGGCAGGGAAAGTGTAAAGTATAAAAAGAAGAGGTGAAGGAAGGAAAGAAGGAAGGTTTGAAGGGATGAAGGGAGGAAGGAAGGAAGAAAAACTGACAAAGGGAAAATTTGTAGGAGTAAAGTGGTATGAATAGGAGATATTATAGAAAAAAGAAGACTGGAAACTGGGAACATTTGGGTGGGTGAGAAACCAGAGTGGGTAGAGAGGTTACCAAATGAATTGAGACAGGAAAGATTATGAGGGAGGCTGTAGCAACCTGAATGGAAATAGAAAAGGAAGCCACTAATGATAGAACCAGCAAAAGAAATCTCAAGCTGTGTTGGGAGGGGAAAGTGAAGAATGAGGTTACAGAGGAAGAAGAGCGCAGGGAATGGAACTATGTAGGAAGTGTAAGAAGAGGAGAAAATTGAAGTTGTAAACACAGAATGGGAAATGTGCTTGGGAAGTATAAGGAGTGTAGAGAGTAAGAATGAAAAATAATATTTTAATATGTAACTCAATTATATGATCAGCACTTTCCCTTTCACTTTAGCTAGAAAGTCTATCATTAATTCTTATTTTCATGTGGTAATATTGTTTGAAATAAATTCAAAGGTAAAAAATCTCTTAGTAATGAATTAATTTTAAAAGTATTGCAATATGTGATGTGAAAGATTTTAAAACTCAGGAGGGACTTCTTTCCATCTAATTGATTGAATAAATGGTGAGAGGAAAGTACTATTTATATGATGTTAAAGGTAATATTTCTTTTGGAGTTTGTTCTCTCAGACTCAGTGAATTTGTTATTCCTATAAAAGAAGATATATACACAAAGAACATGGAGTCTGGAAAAAGAGGATCTGGAATCAAAATTTGCCTTGGTGTGACCTTAGACAAGTCATTAAAAATGTTTCTTCAACTATAAAATGAAGACATTGGACTAGACAAACTCTGAGATTCCTTCGTGCTCTAGAACTATAATCCTTTTAGTATGGTACAAATACATCTCCAGACTTTCATTTCCATAGTTTATGCTAAATACCTCTTCACTGCTTAAGCCTAACACTTGATGCACAGATTTCCAGTTCAAAGGTCTTTCCCCCCACCTCCTCAACTCAGCACATTACATTTTGTCATTAATTCGTATAAAGCTTTTCAATTTACAACTTAATAATATATGTATATGTTTAACTAGGTTCTTTCTTCTGAAACATATTAACAGTGTAAACCCCTAGAAGATGCATAGATATTGGTGAATGATATTGAGGACAGAGGTAGGGGAAGACGGAGTGGAGAGGGAGGGAGGACAGAGAAAGAGATAGATAGGTAGATAGATGATAGATAGATAGATAGATAGATAGATAGATAGATAGATAGATAGATAGATAGATAGATAGATAGATGTGGATGGATGGATGGATGGATGGATGGATGGATAGATGATAGAATATTCTATCTATACTTCTGTACTTGCTATGAATAAGGAAACATTCCTTTCAACATTATAGGACATAGGCAGTATTTGATAACATTTTAGAATCAATTACAATTCCCACACCTCCTAATTTTAAGTCACTCAACTGTTATCTTTCTTGCTTCCTAGATTGAAGTTTTTCTTTCCCCCATGACATTTGTTGCTATGTAGAGAGGTGAAATTTTATTGGCTACAAGTACTTTTTCATCTTGTAGAAATTTCTGGCAGCCCTGCTAGTGTGCATATTGATGTAGCCTGTAGCTACATTGCTTATTTCTATAACAATAAAGACAGGACAAATGTAGAACCTATTATTTATTATACCTGGGGATTTTCCCCTAGGAGATAGATATATAGTGCAATGGAATTTCCAATTCAGAGACAGTTCATTTTCCTAG
Organism: Pseudocheirus occidentalis; assembly: GCA_028646575.1. Taxonomy (NCBI): domain Eukaryota; kingdom Metazoa; phylum Chordata; class Mammalia; order Diprotodontia; family Pseudocheiridae; genus Pseudocheirus; species Pseudocheirus occidentalis. The sequence continues at coordinate 207,130,128 of CM053596.1, forward strand.
AAAGTTTTTTTTCTTAAATTTTAGGTAACAATACCTCCTTTCCACCAACACAAATGGAATAATGATTTAATTTGCATACATTTTGTCTGCTGTGCCTTTAAAAATGAAAAAAACTATTATTATGCTCATTATGAATTTATTTTATTCATTGTTTACTATGCTGGACTGACATGATATGATTTGTGCTTTGCGGGGTCACAACAAGCTACTTGCAGGACAATTTGCTGAATCAAGAGGGTGATTGTGTCTGGTGCCAGTCAGTCGCAATTAGGGCCAGGATCAGGGAGGCCCAGAGCTTGTGTATCGTCTTGGGCAAGCTTCATAGAAATCAGCTCACCTGAAACTAATTGTCACAACAGAGACCTTATGCAAATGAGCCCTGGGGTTAGCGTGGGAAAAGAAAAACTGTCGCAAAGATAGGTGACCTGCTGAGCAGGGGGTCTGTTGCTGGGGAAATCTTTGTTCAATGAGTTAAAAAATGTTTTCATTGTTCAAAACCCAAGAAAACGTAGCATATACTTTCACTTAGGAAAGCGTGGCAAGCACGCTCATCTAAAATTCCAATAAAGTGGAAGGCAGCTTTTGAGTGTGTAATAAATTGGAAGTCTTTATACTTTATAAGATCTACAGAAGGAAAATAATTTTCCTTTGCAAGAGCCGTTAAAGTTTAGGTGTTATAAATCACAGTATAGCTTACCTTTAAAACTCCCTGGACTTTTAAGTCTCTATGTAACCTGGTGGAACCTCACAGATATATCTACTTGAATTTCAATGGCTCACTTCAAAACAAATTGTGAAGGATGTTTATGCACTTGATGGAAAGGTCCCATTTTTTTCAATGAAAAAATATATTCTCACGTCTTGGATCTCAAGGTGAAAAATGTGAACCTAGGGAGTCCTTTTCCTCATGCTGAGGGCATGTCAGTTAACTGATAGCTGTTTCTCATATTGTTTCTCTGATGTTGAAAAGTAAATGATAGACTAATAATATTTAGATAGGAGCCAGTAATGTTGTTCAAGTGCTGGTAGCCTGTTGAAATTCAAAAAGATAAAAGTGGAAATCTACAATTCCCCTTGGTTCTTTATTCAAGTACAGAACATATTCATTAATGGAAACTGTTTACAGTTTCAACATAACTTCTGTGAAACAACTTTTAAAATCTTTAGTTTTGGACAAAGTCCCAATTGGAATCTCCTCAGTAACAACCAAAAGAGGTTTTGAAACTGATTATCATGAGTAGAAAAAAAAATGACAAAAGCTGAAGTATCATATTTGGGATTTTATATGTATCACTTAAAAAAGCTGCCTCACCAGTTCCTCAGTTAATTTTCAGCTTTTCAATGTTTCTTTCCCTACAAACATTTGAACATTGTATCTATAGCCTTTAACCAAATTAGCCAGTAACAGATTAAATACATCGTATTTACATAGGAATATTAAAAGAATTAAATGCAACCAAATAAGATATTAACTTCTTACAGAATATATCGTTTGTATTATTTTCAAAGTTTAAAAAAATGATTCTATAGGGAGGAAACAAGATGAGATTGCTGAATCACATCTTTTGATGACAAACTTTATTGGGCAAATTACTGAGCCAACCAAGTTCCTTCATTGTGTGTCCTAAGGGATGGAGGTTTGGACTCTTAATCTGATAAGCAAGTTGTTAAATTAACTTGGTAATCACCAAAGAACATAGAGTAAGTATGTCTTAAAAGTAGTGCTGTTTAATAACAATTTTTTTGTTTGTTTTGGGGTTTTGTGGTGTGGGGTTTTTTTCCAACTCTTTTGTCCCTTTGCCACTGTCTGAAATAATTTCCACAAATAGGAGACATTTCACAGTGGGTATGAAGTGCTCAGCTTTCACTCATCAAACTTTAATCGGAACTGCATTTTAGTTTTTGAATAAAGAACACTTAAAAAATTTAGATGCAAATTATTTTGCATTATTCATGTTCTAAGTGTCCTTGTAGATTTAAACACTTCTGAGGCCACCTTGATTCAAGTAATTACCTAGGCCCTCACTGCTCCGTCATGAATAAGGTATTTTGTACAAGTAAAGTATGCACCCGATGAGCTTTTAAAGTGGCTTTACACTGAACTTGTGTATTGCTTCTTGTGCATGAGTGATCCGAACATGCGTCGCAATCTGTCTCAGGTGGGAAATCCTGGCTGAGCATCCATGGGTGACGGAATGAAGCCGAAGTCTCAGCACACACTCTTTCTTTGTCTCTTAAGAATCTCAAAGTGATTCTCCTTGATTCTCCTGGCTTGTGTGAGAATCTAAGAATGTAAAAGATTCTGGCAGGGCCAAAAAAGGAAGCAATTTTTGCTTAACTCTTCCATCACCACAAGCCCTTTCAAGATGTCCATTTTATGGGCCACCTCAGATCAATCACTTAAGGCTTCCGCATAAGATAATATGTCTCTCCATTTTTATGTAGCACAGTACATCTGTCTCCCCATCTGTCAGCCCTTGCCCCCCTCAGATATCAGAGCTAGGTACCACCTGAACAGTATTTTTTCACACAATAGAACTGACTCCAAACTCCAAAGAAACTCCAGGCAGCTTACATTGAAAAGCAAACTGTCTTAGTAGCATAAATCTAAAAACATATCCATGAAAATGGGTTTCAAAGGGTTAAATGTAATTGGCTGGGGCTTGTAGTTGGCGTTTGTTACCAAGTGCCCATGCTTTTCGTTTCCAACTCCATTGCTTTGAAGAATTATAGGAATTTTATGATGTGCTATTGGAGTTATACTGGCAGAGATTACAGAAAAGGGGTTAAAGTTGGTTTATGGTAGAAAAAATTATGCAGAAACCAATAAAAATAAACACACTCAAGTAGACTAAACTTGCTGGGCTTTTAGTTTTAGTTTAACAAAGGAAGTTTAGATGAAAGTAAATGTTGCAGCTTTTAGAAAATTAGTTGACACTCATACTTGATCATCTTTACTACACAGCGGTATAATTAATATTTAAACATTCTAATAATGCAGCTTGCTTTGCATGCACTTTTCAGCCTCACAACAGTATATTTTATCTGGAATTGTGCTAGCATTTTCTTGGGTACTGCCCATTTTTATATGGTTAAATTTAAAATAAAATACTGCTTTCTCTCTTATAGCCAGGAAAACATCAATAGGACAGTGAACAGGTTTCATACATCTACCAGACAGTTTATTATTAAAACCAATATTTATATGAGGGAATAGATAATATATAAGGTTTTTGCTTCATTGTCTCAGTGATAATTACAAAACACCCAGTGTAGGTTGAGTTTGAAAGTAGTATCTGGATGATGTCCATTTCACCTCCTGCTATCTCTATTGAGTAAGAGAACTTTTAATATTTAGATGCAGCATAAATTAATAGTTGACCCACTGGCGTATGAAGGCTGCACCTCTGACATTTGTTCATTCACAAGACAATTTAATAATGATGGCAAGAAAAAGAAATGTGTTTTTTAAATGTATGAAGTGTTTACATGAGCATTGTCTGGATTAGGATTTCTGCATGCCTAGCAACTTACTAAAACAAAACTAATTTTTAAAAAAAGCTAGAGAAATGAGCTAAATTGAAAAAGATAGAGCAAGTTTATTTATACATGAGAACTTTCATCCCATTCGAGTCTCAGGACTGTAGGTGGTAGGGAAAAAGTTGTTTCAGGTGCTGTTCTCAGCTTAAGCCCTTTGAAGAATGCAAGGTGTCCGTTATTTTTGATCTTCTAATTTGAATCATGAGAAACATCATTTCACATCCTAACTTCAGCCACCTTTGACTGCAGCCTTAATTTGCATGTACATGTTTACCCTTCGTGCTTTATAAGTGAGTAGGTGGGCTAAGCAGAAAATATATTTTCAGGCTCTGCCCATGCTAACCCCTTGAAGTTCAATTCACCATGTGCACTTCCCTGTGGGTGTCATACCATTTGGTTACAGATAAGGACAGCCTAGATCACTGCCTATCTCAACATCAGTGCTTACTGAAATCCTATCACCTAGCATCTCACATTCCTTAGCTGGAGATGCAGTCTGTACAAAATGAAATCAAGTGAAAAATTAGGGTTGTCATAAGTTATCTTTATTTGAAGGGTCATCACATCAGAAAGGAATTAGACTAGTATAGCTGGAGTCCAGAACCATGGTAATGGGTGCAAATTACAAAGAGACAGTTAGCCTTGAAGGAAGGGAAAACTTCCTAAGAATATGTCAAAGTAGAATAAACTGCTAGCAGATGCATTCAGGTGAAAGCCAATGGATGCTCATTGGGAAGAATGTCTAGGGGATTCTTGTTTGGGTATAGGTTGATCTAGAATTATTCTAGATGATCACTGAGATCCCTTACAATTCTAAAGTTAGATAGATGGTTCTGTGAAAGAACATTTCAATGCCTTGGACAGTGGCTTAGAGTCAAAAAGAAAATATTGGCAATAGAATAAATAGTAAATATAGTTTTTAAAATAGTAAAATATAAAATAACTTCCAGGTGAGGTGAAAAAGCTTGTTAGAGTCCCAATAAACAAGTATCCAGAGACAGGTATATGCCAGTTTTCTCTTTTTTTTTCCTCTCAGGTGAAAAAGAAATGAAACACCTCAGCTTCTTGGAGATAATCATTTCTATTTCAGATGTTCACAAACTGCCATATAGTTTGGTCCCCTTGCACTTTTTTTTTCTTTAGAAAGTTACATACAGGGGCAGCTAGGTGGCACAGTGAATAGAGCACCGGCCCTGGAGTCAGGAGTACCTGAGTTCAAATCCGGCCTCAGACACTTAACACACACACACAAAAAAAAACTAGCCATGTGACCTTGGGCAAGTCACTTAACCCCAATTGCCCTCCCAAAAAAAGCAAAAAAAAAAAGTTACATACAAGGGCAGCTTGGTGGTGCAGTGAGTAGAGCACTGACCCTGGAGTCAGAAGAACCCGAGTTCAAATCCGGTCTCACACACTTAATGCTTACTAGCCATGTGACCTTGGGCAAGTCACTTAACCCCAATTGCCCTGCCTTCTCCCCCCACCCCAAAAGAAAGGGAACAGTTTTAACCAGTCTATTATTAAGGTAGAAAAGAAGAGAAACATTAAGCCTATCTGCTCTATCACTTGTGCCTTTACAAGGTACCTAAAATAAACAAAATTGAAAACATTTTTCACAAGCTTATCTCCATCTATGGAGGATTTTTTTTTTCTCAAAAGAGTAATGACCTGCTAACAGAGTAGAATCCAGAGGTGTTTGCTAGAAGCAGTTTAGTATAGTGGGTAGAGAGCTGGTTTTAAATTAAGACTAGGATTCAAGGCCTCCTTTTGACACATACTGATTTTGAGACCCTGGAAAAGACTTAACCTCTCAGTGCCCCTAGACAACTATCTCAGACTATAAATTCTAGAGGTGTGAAACTGGATTGAGGGAGAGATCTCACCTGGAAATTTCTTCTACCCAATAAAATCACAAGTTTCTTCTATGTCTCCTTTTTTCCCAAAAATACTTAAGTATGACAAAGGCTAGGCAACCAAAAAAGTACTTTTTAACAGAAATCACATACATGTGTACATACATACATACCCACACACATAATTATCAAAACCTCATTTCAACGTCTGCTTCGTGCTTACAATAGGAGGAAAAACAACCTCAAAAACTCTGGAACTTAAAAGGTAGTTAAATTCATTCTTATTTTATCGATTCAAAAGCTTATATGAACAATTGTTTTTTTGCCCACAAATATGGATTCAGGGGTCCACCTTGCTCTTCAGGTGGCGGCCATGTACTAACATCTTAGTGAGTGCAAGAGACTGCCAAAGATGTCTATCAATCAAAAGCTATAGATGAGCCCACTGTGGTGAAATCTGAGAAGGTTTATAACAAGTAGGTAATAGTTTCAGGCCTCTTTGAGAGAGAACATAAACTAAAACTTCATGCTGGGCCAGAACATGGCAGGACATAGGAGGCCAAGAGGGGAAAAAACCTTACTCTGTTTCTACAAAGGACCTCCCACACTTTAAAAATGCCATTTGGTCACTGTTAGATGTTTGGGGGTTTCTCCAGGCCCTTCATTTTTAAAGTGCAATTTGTAGTGCTTCCTTTCATTTTGATGAACATTCAAATATGTTCATCCATAACATACCCTCTTCAGTGTTGATTCTTAGGAAAACTTGTGTTCATTAAGTTTCTCTGTGCCTTTTCAATAAGACGTTAAAATCTTTTCTTTTTTGCCAAACAAGGCAGTTGTAATTTCATCTTCTTCAAATGCAGGTTCAGGATAGTGAAGGCACAAATTAGATTCTTAATTTAAAATTCACCAATTTTGTGAAGTGAGACCAAAAAAACCAAGCCTTCAGTGAAATCTTTAAGCTTCAGACTAAGATAAGGATTCAAAACAGTGTTGTTTTGTTTGGTTTTTCTCACAGGAAAGTATTGCCCATGAATACACACAGTCTCAGGCATATTATCAGAGTCAGAATGACTGTGACTTGGTATAGCTTTTAGTCTCTATCATGAATAGCTATCCTCTTTAAGATTAATAAAATTCATTTCTAACCAGTGATTAAAAGGTTGGGATTATTGAAATAGACCTCTCTTGACAGAGAATTTCTTTTATCTTCATGTAGATTAGGTAATTTAAGTAATAAGGATTTTATTTGAGCATAGGATGTTTGCAAAAGGTTTTGATTTTCTTGCATGGAAACCTGGTCAAGGGATTAACCTACAAAGAGAAAAATGGGAGCATTTTCCTGTCACATGGCAGCTGTCATTTGTGGAGCAGGGAATCCAGGGATTGTTTTTGAGGTGGAATTTCAATCCTGATTGGTTGGGATAAGTGTTACTAAAACGAAGGTGAAGAAGAGTTCGTGTCATTAACATTCTTCAATTTTGGAACACATCAGGAGGTAGATAAGGTGGTAGCATAGTCTATCTACCTCCCTGGCCATAGGAGGACCAGGCCTGGAATGTCTGAAATGTGTTTCTATTTTTGTCACACCTATGTGTGGCCATCCATCTGGCCTTAATCAATCAGTCTCATCCCAGAGCTTTGCTGTTCTCCCAGCTGAAATAATACACTTCTTCATCAGCTCTCAGCCTCAAGGAGGGTCACTGCTCACAATTCCCCAGACTGGGCATATTAACAAAGGCTTAAATATTTGTAAACGTAGGTAAACCTGTTAGGAAGACTTAGGGGAAAAAAGCATTTTGAAATATGAATCTTTTATGAGTAAACTACTTTGATATATGTGTATATACATACGCTTAGTAATAGTATTTAAGAAAACTGACTGAAGCACTAGTGGTAGCTTTATATGTAAGTAAAAAAAATTAGAAGAATGACTTAGAAATCTGAAAGAAACAATATTTCTCCTCCTAGGAATTACCTGGGTGGTGCTAAAAAAGAAAGAGTTCTTTTGTTGTTGTTGTTCAATCCATGATTGAGTAATGTGCATGTACATGCACGTTTATGTACATGTATGTTCATGTGTATATGTGGTATGCTCTATGGTACAAATGAAATGCATGAGCAAAGAAGTTAGTATTTTCATGGACGGCCTTGACTTTACAACTGAAACAGTATTAGTCTCATCTCCACTCTTTTCAAGGAGAAATAACAATGTTCTAGCCCACTGCTATTCTTATCAGCCCCCATTCCACATGCCATTTCTCTGACATTGCTTATTTCTACATTCTATTACCTATCCATGCTCTCCTGATTCATCGACCCACTTGAAAAACCCTCACTTTATTCCCCAACTACCTGGATTATTATATGCTATCCATGAGGCCAAGGTCGCCTTCCATCACAATAGTTCCTTCCAGTCCCACAGAGCAGTCTGTCCACGTTAGCATACTGTACAAATGGATAGCCTGTTTACAAATTAAATGCAATGTGCCAAAGAAAGAGCTACTCATCTCTTCTATGTATTTTCTTAGCCCAGTGGGAAGTACCTCATTCCTTATCACTGACTGAAGAATCTTCAACTCAGTTTTGCTCCATCATCTTCTTTTGCTCCACACATCTAGTCTGTTGCCAACTCTTGCCACTTTTTCTTTGCCAACATGCCCCAAATCTATCCCTTCCTTCTCATTCCTCCAGCTAGTGACTTAATCCAGGTTTTGGCCATCTCCCACTTGGATTCTTGCAGCCCTCCCAGTTCAAGTACTGCCCCACCCAGCCTCTAGTTGATGTAATGCAATTGCTAAAGTTTTCTTTTCTGTCCATTGTTTTTACCAAGCTCCCCACTTCCTCAGGACTTTCAGGTGGCTTTTTCTTACACTCTGGATAAGCTACCAGATCCTCAGCCTCTAACTTAAATCTCCTTACCAGGCTGGCCCAGATCGTTTTCATTTGTCTTCTCTTCTTTCTAAACCCACTCCTCTGTGATTCTTGGAGGCTAATTTACACAGCATTCCTTTATCCAGGTTTGTCACGAAAGACTTCTTCCATGCCCTTTTCCATCACGTTTACCATCTAATTAGTCTTCCAGCAGAACCTGAAATCCCTTCTCTTCCACTAAGCCTCCCTTGATTGAATCATGAACTCCCACATCTAAACATTATTTCCAAATCTTCCCTTCACTCTTCATCACTTTGTTTTTAGTGCCTTTTGTGTGCATTATGATGCATCACTAAATGAATGTGCTTTATTTTTCATTTTTCATTTATTTCTTGTATACTTTATGTGGTCCTATCAGTGGCGTCTGTCTTAGAAGTAAAGGCTGTATTTGTTTAGTTTGCTTGATGAAAAAATGCTAGTATATTATCCAACACAGGTAAGTACTTAGTACTTTATTCAATTCAGCAAACATTACTAAGCTCATACTATGTTCAAAGTGTGGTGTGAGGTGTTAGAGCTACAAAGATTTTTTTTAAAAATGACACAGTTCTTACCTTAAACAAGCTTACAGTTTAATGACTGGGGCAGTGGGGATGGGAGAAGGATATATATGGTGAAGATGATCCTGGGCAAAGGACAATTCAAAATGCTCTCAGGAAGTGTGAGGACAGAGAGATCACTTTTGGCTGGAAAGAAACGAAGATGCTAGGGGTAATGATAGTGATAATGATGATAAACTCAAGCTAAATCACACACTTTGTTGGGTGAATGAGAGTGGTCAAGATACTTTTCTAGAGATTTTGCTCATTTTTACTCTTCTTAAACTAGTTTTCTTCAGTGGTATAGTTGCAAATTTGGTATAAGAAAAAATCATAACATGAATAGGATTTATTTTTCAGAAAATAAGGGAATGGTGAGTAGTTTAAGATGTGCTACATAAATTGACCATTAGGAGATAAAGGAAATAAAAGCTCGTTTTGGTTAATTTGCATGTAAGTGGATAATTTTTTCATGCTATTAAAATATCCCTAAGATTAGACACTGAAAATGCAAATAATTTACATCTATCTTGTAGACAGGACAGAATTTGTCAGAAAAAAAATTTAATCCATGTCATTTCAAGGGAGTATTGAAAATTGGGGTACATTTATATCGCTATAATGACATTTATTAATTTCAGAAGATTCTTTTGAAGTATTCATGTAGATGACCTCTCCATTCATCAGGTGTTGCTTGCAGAGAAGCCACTGGGCATACCTCACAACCTAGGAGGTAGCTTACAAGTGGGGGATTTCCTTTCAGCAAGCCATACCATTACTTTTCTCAACAGCTTATGCAAAAGTTTCGTGGGGGAGGGAAAAGCCCCAGCAAAAGAAAAAAAAAAGAGAGAGAGAGAGAGAGAGAGAGAGGAGTGTGCATAACAATAACTACCTCTGTCCCCTCAGTTTTTGTTCTTTTCATGTCATGGAACTTTTTAGCTGCGCTGCCTGGGTAACTGCTCTGGAAGGTTGGAATATCTCTTGTTGAAGGAGGTTTGTGATTGAGGGCCCTCTGACACAACCTTTTGTTGCATTGAGGTGTTTGATCCTCTTTCCCTTTCTTCTAAAACCAATCCCATCCCTTTAAAAAATGGATAACCAGCACTTCTTTTACTTATTGTCAGCTTTTGGAAAGTTGCTGTGGGGGTTTGTAGAAGTTTAACTAGTTAACCCTTTGCATACCGATATGGTTTTGATAAATGTCTCCTTCTTTAAAAAAAAAAAAAAACATGGTGGATTTTAAAAGCTACTCCAGGTACATAAATCTTTTACCCATACCACAACAAGTAAGACACAGCACTGGGAATATGAAAGTAAGTGTTTACTTTTAAGTATCTTGAATCTGCAGGATGATTCATAATTTATAATAGTGGATGTCCTTATTTTTTCCCCCCAGAACTTGTGAGAAGTATGAGTCTCTCATTTGTTCAGTTTGGTCTGATATATTCATTTTCTTTCTCCAGAAGAGCAATCCTTGGTAATAAGAAAATGCAAAGGGTTACACTTCAGAACTGGGTGGTGTAATCTTCGGGTAACAAAGAAGAGCTCCTTAGGATGAAAATTGCAATGGTCTTTTCTGTAAGAGCCTAGTGATTAAATGCTGGAATATTTTTCTCCAAAAAAAAGAAGGGACACAACCCAGGCTATAGGAAAGAAAAGCAGCTTAAATGGATTATTTAACAAAAAGCAACTTATGGCTCCTAGATAGTGACCTACATTCCTCACACAATGATGATGTTTTATGGTGGTGATAGGGTTAATAACCTAACATCATTCATGTAGTGTTTTTTGAAAATTGAATTTTACTGCTACAAAGTAAATGTAACAGCCCTCTGGAGACAATATTACAGGCACTTTATTGTTTGCTAAGCTGATGTCATCTTTCTACAGACTGACTTTAAAACAAAGGCAGAACATTTATTACAAATATCACTGTGTGAAAGGAAATCTACTGAAATATTGTTTAGAAGGTGAGCTGATAAAAAAAAGTATTAATACTCGGCTTTGATCATCTTACACTGTAAAGCTATGACTCCAAAATGCTTCTCATGTGATCTCTATTCAAAGCAAAGTCTGATCTTGGAAGTTCCCATACGCTTCCTTCTTAACATTATGTGCTCTCAAACTGGATGTTAGCTTTAAGTTTAGTGCATGATTCCAGTTCTTCTCAGCTCCCTAAAGTTCCCTAAACTTAACAAAGTTGGTGAAATTTTGAAGGACGTTTCTAAATTGTGTTTCTTGGTAATGCTTTGTATAGAATATCAAAAGCATGTGGAATGGGTGAGTGTTGTATAGGATCTCTGATAAACTCCCTTAGTTCACCTATAAGTGGTGACTTTGAAAGTTGGCGATTAAAATGAGCCATTTAAAACATCACTGAGCAAGGGACCCTGGATCACAGATTCCTTGCTATTCAGAGACTTTGGTTTCTGTATCAGATGCAAGTGTAATATAGCGTGAAGTTGTTTGTGGACCACAGAGAAGCTTTTTCGAGCTTCATTTCCACACTGTAGCCCTTGAAAATGTATCCAATGAACAAACACATCTGATTCATCCTTTACAAGACACAAGTAATTTGTTTGTAAATCAGTTACCTTTCTAGAAAAGTTAAATGGAGGCAGGGGGAGATTTTTTTAAAAAATAATTTTCCACTTAGCCAAAGAGCAAATTAATGTTCATTTTGAAGCAATAATAATAGTAATAAAAATATAATTTGGCTGGGTGCACTTTAAAAACAGCTAGTGACGATGTGATATAGAAATGACAAAAAAAAGATAAAAATAGATGAATGGTTTTCTAAGGAAAAAATGATTAGTAGTTCTGCATTTGTCTCAAAGGTTGGTTTAAAGAAAAACATGAGTCAAGGAAATGAAGTTAGAAAGAGGTATGATGTGACTTCAGTAGTTCCGTTAGGAATGTCCCCTTTGAAGTGTGAATACACTTTAAGTCGAAGACTATTGGTGATAACAGCAGAATTTAGACTTTCAACTTCTTGTTAAGTATTCAATACTGACTGATAGCATTTGTATCAATCAATATAATATTTACTGATCACTACTGCACTCAAGTCACTGTGGGGGATTTTTTAAAAGTACAAGACATAGCCCTGTCTTTAAATTTTTTACAATACTGCCACTGTGATTAAGCCAAAAGCTGTACTATAACTATTCCTGTTTGAGATACTCACTATAAAATCTTTAGCTTGCCAGCAGTTATTACAGGATACTTACCTATGTGTCTTATGGGCATGTTTCCAAAGCAGAAATATATCATAGGGATAGAAACTAAGTCTGTGACTTCATTGATTTAAGGAATTCTCAAATGAAAAAACTCCTTCTACCAAAGCAGTTCAGTACCTACTTGGCAACTTAGAATCTTGGGGGATTTTTCTAGAAACTGAGATGAGTGACTTGCCCAAGGTCATACAGCTAATAGATGTCAGGGGTGGGATTTGACCCTCTGTCTTCATGACTCCAAGGCCAGCTCTCTCTCCGTGTCTATGCTATCTGCCTCTCACTTGAGAGATATCCTAGATAGCCTAGCAGAGAAATTTCGCATTTTCTTGTTAAGTGAATTTGTCTGCCACAATAAGTATGTCCCAAGTAGTATATTAATACAAGCAAAAAAAGAATTCAGATTGTCCTAAGCAAGAGTCAGTGGCCTGTAATACTAACTCATCTGAATTTCAGCAGCATAAATCAGTTCCTGCCCTCATATTGCCCAATTTTGTCACATTCAGCACATTCACATACAGACACTGCTCTGGAGCAAGTCCATTCACACAGTCTATTCTCCATCCCACATGAAAGGTCAAAGGTACTCTGCTTAAAAAAAAAAAAGTGTAATCTCTGAAATTTAATCCCAGTCAGACAAATTCAATTTATGCATAGAGGGTTCATTTTTGTTCAAAATCTCAAAACACTGGTTTTAAAATAACTAAAATTCCTTATAATTTGTGGCAAGCTCAGAAAAAAAGGCTAGACACTACCAACATTTTTTTGCTGTTGTTGCAGCATTTCCACCTTGTAAAGAAAGTAACTTTCAAATATCAAGAACAAACTGCATATCACTTTTCAGTGTGACAACTGGGACTGCTCCAGCTTGTATGAGACCTGATTTCCTCACCTTCCCTGATTAGAAGCAACTTTCTTCCACAGCTCTGGGATCCTTTTCCTTTGATGTCTTTCCTCTCCTTTTTCTCCTGGCAGGCCTCTTTGCTTTGCATCAGTCACTAGTGGAGCAGATTCAATTCAATTCAATTCAGTTCAACCAACAATTATTAAGTGGTCTATATCTCATCTCCTAACTACTAGGTACTCTCTTTACCTATTTGCCATACTTCTCTCTCCCCATCTCTAAACTAACCCTTTTTTGAAGTGTCTCTTACCTATAGGGTAATTTGTGTGTGTGTGTGTGTGTGTGTGTGTGTCTTTTCTCTTTGTCTCTGTCTCTCTCTTCCCTTCTCTCTCTCCCTCTCTATTTTCTCTCTGTCGCTATCTCTCTCTCTCTCTCTTCCCTTCTCTCTCTCTCTCTCTCTGTCTCTCTATCTCTGTCTCTGTCTCTGTCTCTCTGTCTCTGTCTCTGTTTCTCTCTCTCTCTCTTTCTCTCTCTCTGTCTCTCTCTTCCCTTCTCTCTCTCTCTGTCTCTCTGACCACTCTAGCTTTTTCTTCCCCAATCCCATCACTTACATCTGCTGTCCATATCAATGTCTGTGTAAAATGGTCATGTACTTGACATAATTTCATTTGTTTGTTAAGTACCCAATCGACATATTGTCCTGACTTTGGCTTTGTAAGAAAAGAAACAAAGTAAGAGTAAGCTATATCAAAATGATTCTTCTCTGACCAATCAGGCAATCTAAAATGGAGATTGAAAATCAGTGATAATCAAAGGGATTTAGTTCTAGTTAACAAGCTATAAACCTTACATATTTTTCTTCCTGAGTTTCTTCAACTGTTTACCCTTGCTGTGAAATATGGATGGACAGATGGATGGATGAGCAAATGGATGGATGGATGAGTGAACTAATAGATAAATAGTTACTCTTGTTAATTCCCATAATTTAAACAAAAACATCAAAACTATCTTCTCCATTCCTTTCTGGAATCTGTGCTATTCTTTTTCTAGCACATTTTGAAGTCACACATGCTTTATGCATCTCAGAAAGAAGTAGGGATACATACATTTAATAGTAATACTTTCCTTCCTTAAGTGGAAAAATGCTGAAACCACCTGCCAGGTTATACAATTCACATTTTTTATTATTTTAGTTTTACTATAATTCAAAGACTAGGTTTTTTTGTTTTTTTAACAATGGATATAATCACACATCTGAACATAAGAATTAGTTTTATGCAGTTCCATAGAAAACCAAAATCTTGAGGAACACTTTCAAAACAACCAAAGAAAAATAAACCATTCCTTATGTCAGTCTTGTTAGAGAGGGATTAAGAAACTGGCAATTATTTTGGCGACCTTAATTGTTGCTCTGCAGGAAAATATGTAATTAGAGCACGTTCCCAGGCCTGCACACCTGCAGCACATCCTACAGTATAATGTCAGCTTTCAGTGCTTGCTGGTGCCAGGTTCTATCACAACTAGTCACAGTGATGCTCTGAGAACATTTCGGACTCATGTAATGTGGCTTCTGTGTATGAAAGAAGCAGGCATTTACACTGCCATACAATGGAGTGCATTACTGCAACACTGGTTTCATTATTTTCTGACGCCTACCTTCAGGACTGCTCTGGTTTACTCAGTTTGAGGTTTTATTGTTACGGTATAATAGTCCTGTACATTTCTGAAATTCCCTTATTATTCAGCTTATTAATACAGTACTGACTTGATTATCAGGCTGCAGTTGTGAAGAGGAAGATTCAGTGTGTTAGCAGAGTCAGAAGCTGGGTAAATTCTTGGTATAATGAGAACAATTGTTTAACATGTTGTGTATAGAAAGATGGGCTATAGTGGGTCTCTATATGCTCACATATTAGGATGTACTGTATAGAATGCATACTTGGGGAAAGATTCATTATGTATATCAGATAGATGCTTTAGTCAATTTGAAAGTGGGGGACAAGTGGATGTTCTTGTGGGTCTCATTGCCTGAGCTCTTCTTTTCCTTTGGGAGAAGCTTTTATTTTAAAAAAAAGAAAAAAGAAAGAGGAAAAAACTCACAGGTTAGAAAAAAAAAACTAGTTAAAATGGAGAAATAGCTTGTAAATGCCTTTCTTTTTTTTTTGAGTTAGATCCAGTAATCTGGCATGCTGATAGTTAACAGACTTTCCCCCCCTAAGGGAGATACACTGTATTTTGCTATCTGACATGTTGTCATATATAAAGAAATCAATTGGTAATTAAATGATGCACCTTGTGAAGATGACAAAAGGCATTTGGTTGCGAAAAGAGAACTGGGTTTTGAGGGGTTTGTAATGAAGGCCTAATGACTATTCATAAGAGATTTTCAGTCCGTTGATCCACTTGACTGGAAAGTTCTGCCCTGGAGAGTTGGTGCTGTCAGTTTCTCTCACCTCAGAAAGCCGCCGCGATCGACGGTGTAGAGGATGAGCGAGAAATTATCTAGTTGTTGCTTCAGGCCTGTCTTGGGTCACATGCAGAAGGCACACATCTGGCTTCCTGTAGGTGCCACCTCAGGACATAAACTTTGACTAATTTTTAAAGTATAAATATGTAAGAGTGACACTGAATAAGTTACCTTTTATTCATATTTTCTTCTTATTCCAGAGCACATCAAAGTTGTTTAGTGAAGCTACCAATGGATTTATTGCTGTTCTTGTTTTGGCCAGCACTGTTGGCTAGCGCCATGCCACAGTTCTGATTGTTTTCACAAATTTCTCTTCCTGCTTGACCATCTTTTTAGGAATAAAACTTAAGTCACTCCATGGGATGATCAACTGACTCTTCTATCAGGGTATTTGTCAAGTTCCTACAATGCGTCAGACACTGATATGCAGTAAAATACTATATATTTCAGGTGGGGGCGGGCCTTAAGACTAAGTTTGTGAAAATGATGAGCACCATCCTTCTTAGAACTGTCTTAAAGTCATTCTTTGTGAAAAGGCTAACTAAAGTTAGGAGGTATTATAGCGGGGTATATTACTCTTCATGCAGACACTCTAATTTCATCTTTTATGACAAAAAACAAACGTATACTTAGGGTTTGGGTTCTCTTTTCTAGGACTTGGGAGCAAGACTTAAACAAGTCTTCTCTCATGGTCTTAATTTTAGAAAATGTACCTAGAATTATAGAACACGATTGATCAAAAGTAGCTAAAACTGAAACATGACTCTTTAGAATCAAAGTATGGGTCATAGGATGATGAGACGGTGGCCTAAGAGAGACACTGGGAACCATCTAGTCCCTTCATTTTACAGATGAGAAAATAGAAGCAGAGAGTTTAGCTGATTTGCCCAAAGTTACACAGTAGTAAGCACACTGATGTTAGAACTCAGACCTCTAAACTCCCCACTTTATACTATGCCATTTGTAACTGTCTATGAATTCTATGAATGGAATCTACTTGTATCTTTCATTGTTCCAATTGTCAACAACCAGATTAACCAAGGAAAAGATCACCTAAAAGCATGGTACAATGGAAAGGTAACTGACTGTGTAGTCGGGAATTCTGAGTTTAAATTCTACTTTTCTCACTTATTTGTATGACCTTGGGCAACTCGTTTAATATCTTTGAGTCTCAGTTTCCTTCTCTGTCGAATGATGAAGATCAGACTGGATGGTTCTAAGGTTCCTTCCAGCTCCAAATCCAAGATCCCATGATCCTGGGAGCCAAGTTGTTACCAGTGTAATTGTTTGCCCATTAGAAATCTAGTCTAAAGGTGGTGACCCATGAGCTTTATACATATTTGTTCTTGAAAAGTGATCCTCTGAGTTATCTTATCAAGTAGTTCACCTAATCAAAGGTAAACATATTTATCGCCTCATTAAGGCTTGTTTTATGACCACTTAAAAACAGAGTTTGGAGTGGGGAAAAAGCTGTCAAAGTCATTGTTGAGACATCTGCAATCTAAGACTATATGGGAAACTTCAAAGGTTTCAATCTGTCGATAATAGAGCAGAAAATAAGCGTATTTGAGAAGTCTTCACTGGTACTTTCTACTTATGTATTGCGCTTTGCTAAAATTTCACTGATGTCTTTGCCAGACCTGATGAGGTAGACCAGATGAATGGACAGATGCCAAAAAAAAATTACGTTCATTAATGTACATTGATTGCTTGTTTAGGTTATTAAGCAAATTAAAAAATACATTAGTGCTTTAACCTTTTTATAGCAAGGCTAATAACTACTTCTAATAAACTATCTAGTAAGAGAACATTCTATAATACCTATAAGGCCCAGCTATGCTATCAAATTAGTCAACTTTGATTAAAATGATTATAGGAAAGGATGTTTTCTTCTCTAAATAAGAGTATATGTTATATTTAAGTACATAAAGACATTGACTTAATTATTTAATTCTTGTAGTGTAGGCTATCCAACTAAATAGAGAATTCTATGTCCATTTAACTTCAACAGAAACAAATTATCAGTCAGTCAAAAGGCATTTATTAAATACTTAATATGTAGAAGTCACTGTGCAAAGAGCTAAGGTTACAAAGAAAAAACAAAAACAATTCCTTTCTTCAAGGAGCTTATGTTCTAATGAATTATTCCAACAGTCCCATTAACTCTAGTTGCAAATGTTTTGGTGGAATTACAAACGTGCAAACAAGACATTATCATTTTAAAAAACCCACTTTAAGGATAAATAGATTAAGAGTGCTAAATTTCAAACCAGAAACCATATCACCAAAAAAATTGTATTATGGGGGTGTCACCAATTGATAAATAAAGGCAATTAACAGTATTAATTTCATTTTTGTATGGTCGGAGTAACAAGCCCTTTTTTATTCTTTCTAGAAACTTTCATTTTTTCCAATTAATAGTTTTACCTCCTACATAAAATGCATTTATTTTTTGTATACTCTCTGACATGAACTTCAGCTGAATTGACTAACACATTTTTCCCCTTTTTCCTCACCCCATTTCCTTTAAGTCACTGATCTGAAATACCATAATATTTACTAGTAACGGTATATACACTATTAGCTTTTCTCTTGTAATTTATTTGGTTTTCCCTTTGAATATAGAACATAGAGATACTCAGAGCTTTTCTCCAAACTGCTCACCATGGAATTTGAATGCAACATTGGGCTTTTCATTCTGAAAACATAGGCAGAGAGTGTTGATGTCAAATAATGTGTATGATTAAAAAAATCAATTCTAAATTCACAAAATTCCCATATTATGTTTTCATACTACTCTTCCAGAAACTGTACCAACACAATACCCCTATAAACCTATCTGGGTCCTGCCAAGTCCTATTGGAACTAATGGGGCCTGACAGTTCTTCAGTTAAAAATTATACATGAGGGTCACTTTCCCTTAAATTATCTATTGTATGCCAGCTGTTCACAACTGCAATGGCTTCACTTTCTTTCCATTGCCAGAAATGTCTAGCTGTCTCAACATCTCTGTGAATGGCAAAGTGGCACACCTCATCTTCAACCTTGATGGAAATCACCATTAGGGAAGAATTTTCTATTTCCATTATTTCTTTGGTTCTGGAAAATGTTTAGATTGTTCATTTTGCTCATTTCATGTCAAAGCCCTTGAGATATATCATAATTTCTCATTTGCTGCACAACTTTATTCTATTTTTATGCTTCTGTATGACGCAGCTTTAAGTGCCCATGAGTGTCACTTCCGTGCTGTGAACACTATCAGAGGCAACCTCAGAGAGATTAAACTCCTTGTCCTTTTTGTTGGGGAGAGGCAAAAGGGTCATCATCAAGGGCCTTTTTACCCCTTCTTGTCTATTAAAACTATAACCAATAGAGCCTTCAAAAAAAAGGAAGGAAGGAGGAGAGAAGGTGAGAGAGAAAGAGGGAGGGGAGAAGGAGAGGAAGAGAGGGAGAGGGGGAGAGGGGGAGAGGGAGAG
>CM053596.1:207149113-207161613 GCA_028646575.1 Pseudocheirus occidentalis
TTCAGACTGTCCAAAAATGAAGTTTCCTATGCAAAGCTTTCCAACTTATCTTACCTTAAAAGTGGCTGATATTTTAATAAGCCTATTCTTAGAGAATAGTATAACATGATTGTATTAAAGGTTTTTTAATATGCCACTTTTTTTCCTTTTCATAAAAACAGGGGTGGTAGATGTCAGAGGGAGAAGAGATGAAGGGGTTCTTTAAATCATAAATAAGTGTGATGATAGTGGCCTTATGGGAAACTAATGACGATACTGCTTCTTTAGATCCTGATTTTGAGAATTAATCTGACTGATTCCTTGTGCTTTCCAAAGATCCTAGCAATTAAGGAACAAACAGCATACAACTAGTTGTAGAAAAATGTGATCCTACTCTCTCTTGGTGGTTGTCATTCATTTATTTTAAAAACAAAAACCTGTTGGATGATCTACAGACTACAGCAGCTGGGCAAGGTCATATTTTGGTGGTGGCTCCATGTTTCTCTCTTTCTTATTATAGGCTCTTTTAGGATCTGTGTGCATTAATATTCAACGGTTCTGTTTTCTTTCAGAAGGACTTGTAACAGTTTGCAATTGTTGCGGTACTGAGTGGGTGGATAGAAGCTCAGGCCGCAGCCTTGTCCAGTTGTAGATAGAATAAAACTGACAATGATGCAATGGAGTTGGCATCTAGACAACTCTGTGGGATGAATGGGGCTGCTCTAGCAGTCCCTCCGGTGGTGGTAGGCCCTGTAATAGCTAGCGTAGGAAGGGTGGTGAAAATTGATATGCACTATTACTACATGTATAAAACTTAAC
The DNA here is from genome assembly GCA_028646575.1 of Pseudocheirus occidentalis. Classification (NCBI taxonomy): domain Eukaryota; kingdom Metazoa; phylum Chordata; class Mammalia; order Diprotodontia; family Pseudocheiridae; genus Pseudocheirus; species Pseudocheirus occidentalis. The sequence continues at coordinate 207,149,912 of CM053596.1, forward strand.
ACTGGGGCCATTGCACAGGTGGGGGGTTCCTGTTTATTGATTTTTATTACTTTGTTAGAACATACGGCTAATGCTTTTATACTCCAGGAGCTCTGGGAGTGCTCACCTTAGGTAATAAACCTTTCTGTACTTTGCAATAGCTCACAATTTACATGTGGCTTTACATTGTGCTGTGCAAAGATGTGTGTCGCTCTTCTAGATGGCTTTAGTAGTGCTATTAAAAGGAAAAGAAAATAAATATAACACATTGTGAATTTTAAAAAACCTGTCCATTCCTGCTATGAAAATGGTTTCATTCTAATTACTCATATTTCCAAGAAAATTAGTCACACAAACTTATGTTATGTGTTGTCTCAGAGGTTGAAAGCAAATTAGGTTTCCAATAAGACAGTACATCAAACAAAGTAGCACGTTCTTGATGCAGATGATTTTTTTTTTTAGAATTATAGTTGGACATTTTTGGCAGACAGATTGTCTTTTGCTCTATCAAAATGACAGTTTCTTTTGTAACTGCTACATTCATAATTAGAAGGAGAGAAGCAATCTGCCCAATTTAATATACTAAAGAAGTTTAGTGTCTTGTGCTAGTAATTTCATTATTTTAAAATTTGAATTAATTGTCTTAAAATAATATAGTGAGAAGTTTAACTAGTAGGATTATGAAGTTAGGTCTCTTTTGTTTTCTCTTTTTTAAAATAATCAGTGTTCTTAGTAATATACTTTAGACAAGATTAGAAAATTATTTATTTCTTTTTGTGTCAGGTGCCCTATTCTAAGACTCAGAGCAGGAATGTGAATATTCATCCTTGGAACAGAGCAGAGAGAAGTTGTGGGGAAACCCTGGGAACAAGGTCATTTTAAACAAAAAAGTTCTTCAAGTTTCCCATGCTGATGAGCCTGGCTGAGCTTAATTAAAGTCAATGGACGACCAAAAAAAAAAAGTTAAAAAGAAAAATACCCCACCCCTTTTCAATGCTCTCTTCTGGGCCTCCATTCACATTCCATACCTTAGCTCTCTTCATCTTTTAAGCTCTTTAACATATCAAGAGTAATATTTCTTAACACCCCCAGAAGCAGTGATGTTTGTAGTGTGGAATCATTTCTACTCACTCCACGGCCTGAACCACCTTTCAGGGATGTGGTCTCACCCGCACTCACTACCACAGCAATAACAAAACTAATATCATATTCAGGATGAAATCATCATAACAGATTGACCTTGATCTGAACATGACATCTTGCTTTAACAGCCCTCCTAGACACAGCCTTTGCCAAGCTGAATGTTTCCTGTTGGCTCAAAGAGTAACCTTTCTTTGAATTGTCTTTGGGCTCCCTGTTCTAGGGTACCCAAACTGGGGCACTGAGAACATACTTGGGGCAAACCCTAGCTTGCTGTGGGGCCCAAAGCTCGGGCAGCTAAATTTCACAAGAACATGGGGCCTGCTTGCCTCCATTTATCAGCAAATGCACACTTTTTTTTTTCTAATGACAATAGTAAAACTTTTCCCCTGCAAAGCTCTTTTATCCAAATCATTTTGTTTGACCCTCACAATATTTCTATGAGATAAGTCGGATTCTTTTTGCCAGTGTTGCCCTGCACTGCCCCCAGAAGCACACAGGCACTCCTGGGCTCAGTGATATTCATCACCCTGAACATCACATCCTCGGATGAGACGGCCGGGTCATCAGTCACTGAATGGCTTCATTTCTGAGTTGCTGTTCTTGTCTTTCATTTTTAACAAGCAGCGGTAACACACAACACCTTACACCTTTTTGTCGGCTTATAAGATCTCTGGGGGTTAACCAAAACTACCGAGAAAACTTCCAAACTGGGAGCTATACTCTCTAGTAAAGCTATGTCAGGGGCTTCAGTCTAAGTCCCATGCTCCCTTACCAGTGTATTCCAACAAGTAAGAAGATGAATTTCCCCTATGGCAGTACTAAAACTTGACATAAGTCTAAGAGAACGTTGACTCTGATGGTCATTTTTTTATATCTCCTATCTTAGTCCAATCATCTTCTCTAATGTCTTACTACTACTACTACTGCTACTACTACCACCACTACTTCTACTACTACCACTACCACCACTACTACTACTACTACTACTACTACTACTACTACTACTACTAGCTAACATTCATATAGCACCAGGCACTAAGAGCTTTACAATTATATATTATTGCTACTATTATCCCCATTTTAAAAATAAGGAAACTGAGGCAAAGAGAGGTTAAGTGGCTTGCCCAGGATCATGAAGCTAGTTGAGCGTTTGAGAGGAGATTTAAACTTGGGTCTTCTGACTCCAGGCCCAGTACTTTGTCTACTGTACCACGTAGCTTTAGTCATTTCAAATATTCTCATTATACATAATTCTGTACTAAAGAATGAACAGACACTTTCCTTTTCATTGATCTTAACCTGTTAGTTTATATGCTGAAGGATGTCCACATTTCTATAACCCCAGAAATCAGTCACTGAAATGTAAAGCGTTTAGTACAACTTCTTCAATAATACCTAGCATCTGATTAGTCTCCAAGCATGTATAAACCAGCCCTGACTTAGAATGATGGGCTATCGACTGTCATTTGTTGGCCTTAATCTTTGAAACGCCCTTGCTACAAACACTAGGCAAGCAGTCTTTTTTGTTGTCGTTATTGTCAACCAAACATCTATATAAATAACTATCTGGTCAGCATCTTTCAAAATTCATTGCAGGATTTCCCTTCTAAATTAAATGCATCTGAGATTGGTCCTTTTATCACTTTTTTCTTCTTGGTCTTAGAATTTTGAAGTCTTCTCCTTTGTCTCAGGAAGGGAAGCTGCTGAAAGCATTTCCACCTGGATGTTTAAATTATTTAAGTTGCAGGAACCAGACCTTTTCCCTCCTGAGTAGTTGTGGGTTTTAAAGGCTAAAATTGCTTCATCATGCCAAAGTGAAAGTATGCATAAATTATTTAGTTAAACCTGAGAAAATACAGACTTTTCCCAGTGATCTTTCAAGGGCTGCCTACTTAAATTTCAGAAGAATGGGCAGAGTTTTTCCCCCCTTTGCCTTCTCTAGGAAAATGTTTTAAGTATCTGTTCAATCTTCTACTAGATGAAATGTGAGCAAAGCTCTAAGAAGGTACTTTTTTTAAAGGTACAAATCTCATTATATCCAGTAAATATAAACCAGCGTGAAAAGGTGAATGCTCTCCTATGACTCAAAACAATATTCTTCAAGCTGATAAAAATTGCAATCTAACTCAGGATATATTCTTATGAAAATCAGATCTTCCTGTGTTTCCTTAGTCTTTATGCTTCAGTAAAGATTGGGCCTATATTTCCAGTTTGACCCTTGTTCATCAGTTTATAGCTGAGCTATGAAAATGGAAAATAGGATAGGGAAGGAGAGAGAGGAAGGAACATTCATATAGTTCCTACTATGTGTCAGGAACTCTGCTAAGGGCTCTGAAAATATCTCATTTGACCAAAAATAGAGTATTTTACATGTTATAAAAGGTGAGTTAAAATATTTTATTAGTTAGTGTTTGTTTGAACTCTAAGAAATAAACAAGGGTACCTAACAAGGTTCCCAGTGTATATATATTTGTAAAGGAGCAAAGATAGGGAAAGGGGAGAAGGAAAAGATAGCCCAAGGGAAAGAGAAAGGTGAGTCAAATTTTAGTTGCTGTAGAATAATAACACGTGCATAAAACTGCTGGGGTAGCTAGGTAGCATAATAGATAAGACCACTGACCTTGGAGTCAGGAGGACCTGAATTCAAATTCAGTCTTAGACACTTACCAGCTATGTGACCCTGGGCAAGTCACTTAACCCTATTTGCCTCAATTTCCTGATCTGGAGAAGGAATCGGCAAGCCACTCCAGTATCTTTGCTAAGAAAACCCCAAACAGGATCACAGAGAGTCAAACATGACTGAAATGATTCAAGAACAACAAATCTGTAATGAAAACCAAGCTAATATATACCTGGATCCTCAATTGTTCTTATCATGTATATACACACTCTTGCTTCTGCCATGACTAAGCATGGGATCCTATTAAGAATTTAACTATATTGCACTCAAAATTCCTAAAGGGAAAATGAATAATCAGTTTTGTCATCTGTAAAATGGAGATAATAATCACACTAACTACATGATATTGTGGTTATAAAGAAAATTATTTGCAAATCTTAAAGTGCTATACATATATGAATTATTATTAGTGTCAGAAAACATAGATGCCAACGGACAGACATAAATAATGTGAATTTAGATTATATAATTGATGTGACAGTGTATTTGGGGAGGGGGAATCTATTTGTGCTTTATGTGAGCAGAACATTATGAATAAGGTGTTGCTGGCCTTGGAGTCAAAAAAAACCTGAGTCCAAATCATGCCTTGGACACTGGATGGTTGGGTTACCTGACACGATTATTCTGAGGATTATTCTTGTAAAGCAGACTTTGAAGTGCTAAATACATGGTAGCAGCTACCATTATTGTTATTACTTAGAGCTTGTAGGCACCTTAGATGCCATCTAGTGCTGATGCCTTACTTTGTGAATGAGAGAACTGAAGCCAAGAGAGTTTAAGTAGCTCACTCAAAACCATTTAGGTAATAAGTAGCAGAATCATGATTTGAATTGAGAACCTCTGACTTCATATCTAATGATCTTTCCACGATATGACATAACTTCTCAAGTTTAATCTTTGATTCTGTATTATCTGTGTAACCCTGGTCAAGTCATATCATCTTTATGGACCATGAGCAAATCCAGAAGATTTATCTAAATCATAAATAGGTCACTTTCTGAGTTGATGGGAGTAGTTTCCCCTAGTGAGGAAATCATATATCCCTTGTATATTTGTACATAAATGTGAAATAAGTTGGAGAATAAGGATAGTTTGGTGAGGGGCTATTTTGTAGTTATTGTGGGATAAGGTGGCATGTTGACAAATGTTTAACAACCAGCTCTCTGGAAAGACATGACACACTTTTTAGTTTAATCTCAATTATTAATATTTTCTTCACTTTTTAAAGCCTAGGCAACCAACAAAATAATAAATAATAATAATACTTCATAGCATTTGCTGATTTCTGAAGTGTAAATTTTCATACTGAAAACAACAATTGGCTCTCACTTGTCAATTCCGTGCCCATTCAAGTTGGCTTCAGCCCACCATTGGTTGTAAGTATCCACAGAAAACCCTAGGAATGGAATAACTATGACAGATAACATTTAATGAGTGCTTTAAGTAATTCAAAGTTCTTTTACATACAGTCAGTTCTATGAGGTCAGCACTTGTAGATATTACTTCCATTTAACAGATAGAGGTTTGGTGACTCGATCTTGCTCACACAACTAATAATCATCCGAGATGGGATTTGTACTTAGTTCTTTCCTGATTCCAGTGTCCAATTCCACTGCACCATGTTGTCTCTCCATTTACAAGGGCATTTCAACAATCTTTTTTATTTTGGATGAAATTAAACTAATAGAAAATAAATTTCCTTCCTTTCATTGAAGAGGTAGAGGATTATGGGTATACGTAATATTGTATATGCTGAACTGTTAGAGATGGTTGGTATGTGGCCTACTTTAACAGAACTGCATTTTTGGTCTTTGTTGTAAGGGATGGTTTAACTGAGTAGGAGAGGAGAATGGATATATTCTAAAATTAAAATGTTGTTTAAAAAAAGCTTTCCCTAAAAAACAAGACAATTTTTAAAAGAAGAAAAATAAATTAAACTCATAGTTACCAATGGCATTTGTAAAATAACTATGCAGGAAAAAATTTCCAACATTTCCTTCAGAAATTCAAATGGATATTAAGCATTTGTCATTGTTAAAAGATTCTTGCCAAAACCTAACTTGAATCTTTGTCTCCTACTTTGGTTTAGGACTAGTTGTCCTGTTCTTTTCTTAATGATTTTCTAGTTAAATAGGATTGTGGGATTTGAAAATAGAAGTGGCTTAAGTCCACCTCTCATTCTATAGATGAAGAGAATGAGAAGCAGGCAGGTTAAGTGACTCACCTATGGTTATATAGGCAGTCAGTGGTAGAGCCAGGATTGAAATACAAACATTTTGATTCCCAATCCAGTGTCATTTCCATTCTATTATGCTGCACACACTGAATGAGGTATGAAGGACTATTCTACTCTAAAGGACTTTCTTCTTCTACTGTATCAAAGCTATAGAAAGCCCTTCTTCCCTCTCACTGAATGTTATGCATGCTTAAGTACACTGAATTGTGTGTGTGCATGTGTGTGTGTGTGTGCACGCATGCACACTCTTTACTTCTTTGTTAATTCCATCTCAGTTATCCTACACCTAAGAAAAAGACCGGGACTATTAAGATAATCAATGGAACTATAACCTTTGAGATACTTGTCATAGAAGGTCTAATAAGGTGATTGTATCTCAGGTATGATTCTACATATGTTCCTACTGGGCAAGGCAGTCTTACCTGCCACACCTACCTCTCTTTCCTTGGGGAAAGATGAAAAACAAAGAATTATAGGATATCAAAGTTAAAGAAGGCCTTAGTAGGTATCAAGTCATTGATATTAGAAAAAAAGAATCTTCACTACAACCTACCCAAGAATGAATCAGCAGCAGCCTTTCCTTGAAGGCTTCCAATGAGGGCAAAGTTGCCACCTTCTGAAGCAGCCCACTATACTTTTGGACAGTGAGAATTGTTGGGAATTTTTTTCCTTATGTCAAGTCTTAATTGGGCTTTGAAACTTCTACACTTTGCTTCTAGTCTTGCCCTTTGAAGCCAAGCATGATAAATCTAGTACATCTCCCATATGACATCCTTTTGTAATTGAAGACATACCCTTCCTGAGTCTTCTCTTCTCCATTCCAAACATCCCCAGTTCCTTCCACTAATCATATGTCGTGGATTCCCAGGTCTTTGATCATTCTGACTTAATAGTAGCAACTGTGAGATCAGGAAGAGATTGGAATAAATGAAGGATCATAGATTTATAGATGAAAGAGAGCTTAGAGGCTTAGTCCAACCTTCTGATTTTACAGATGAGGAAGCCAAGACCCAGAGATGTTAAGTGATTTGCCCAAGATGACACAGATAAGTGGCAGAGCCAGAATTCTAACCCAAGACCTCTGATTCCAGATCCAGAGCTTTTGCCAGTATACCCTGCCACTTCCCAGTCCCAAAGTCAAAATGACTGTCATAACTTCTAGCAGGCCCAAAATGAGAAGCTTTTCACCTAACACTTAGCAGAAGACTTCATTGTTGTGTGATTGTGAAATCTTTTTGTTGTATTCTCATAAAGCACATAATTCTTAAAGAGCAGTCACTGTCCAAATGATTCTCAATGAAGAGAAATCACCTAAGTATATTTTGGGACTGTGGAGCGATGCTACTTTGAATTAAAAGGCAGGAGCAATTATTGGGACTTCTAGTAATCTGTTGGTCATTAGTTTATTAACATGTCAATTTCTCTCATATCTATTTCCTCTCAACTCACACCATAATCACCCTAGTCCAGATTCACACCACCTCTTGCCTTGTCTATTTCAATAGTTTCTTCATTGGTCTCCCTGCATCCAGTCTTTACCCCATCCTATTCATCCTCTACACAACTCTACATAAATCTCCGAAATACAGAATCCACCATGTCACTCCCACTCAGGAAGGTCCAGTGGTTCCCTATTGTCCCAGACTACTTTCCAAGATTTTAAGCTACAGAATTGCTGATCTCCATTGAGAGAGGGAGTTTCCTTACTTGGAATTCAGTACAGCAATGGAATCTAATCAAAATTTTTTAATGTGTTAAATACTATTCTAGTCAGTGGAGGAACTACAAAGATGAATGGAGCCCTGTCCCTGCCCTCAGAAAGTTTGCTGTCTATTGTTATAGCACAAAGTATAACCTGAGCATATAAGAAAGGTTTACAATTCTGTGTGAGTCCTGTAGTTTTTAAGGTCATTAATGACTGGGAAGTGGAGAGGCTTTGTAGGAAGAAGTGACATTTTGACTGGATCCTTGAAGGATAAGTAGAATTTCAATGGGTAGAGTTATGAGTTGGGAGATTTTGTGAAGGAAAACGACATGGATAAAGGCCTGGAAAATATTCAGTGTGTTTGTGGTAGTGAGTGACACATTAGCCAATGACACATTACCTCCAAAGAAAGACCTACCCAAGATTTCAATGGTTCCAAATGTATAATTAATATTTGCAAACAGAAATATATACTATGCTGAGGCATTTACAATTCTTACCCAACGGGGTCATTATGAAGTCAGGGATAGGAATAATTAGGTCTGGTAAAGCAAAGGATTGACTTTCGTGCTCTCTTCACACCCATTGCTGGCAGTTATTAATGAGGGAAAAGGAAAAAGACAAAGTTTGTGAATAAAGGACTCTTAGGAACTTTAAAGAAACTTAAATATTCACAGACCAATCACACAACAGTTTATGATGGAAGCTGTTACAACCACTCATATCAACTCTACTATACTTGAATCTCACATGGTTGCTTTCCTTTCTTTTCCACTACTACTCGAGAAAGGAAATGCCTCGGCAAATAAACTCTATTAAAATAGCTTTACAGTTGTGACACAGTTTGACAAAAGCAAAGGAAATTCAGAGTCACTATTCACACTCTATCCTCAGCTGATTCCAGGGTAGGGGAAAAAAAGCTCTTAAAAAAATATTCACCCAGAACAGAACACACTGGAGATGGAATCAACCCCACATAGCAGGCTTAATACTTGTAATGATTTGCACAATAATCTGAATGTGATAGCTCTCCATTTCTGAATATGATCGGACTCATATGGAATTACCATACAAGAGATGGAGCTAGATTAAAGAGTTTGACTGAAGCACCATTTTCAAATACAACCCCCTCTTATTTGACATACTTCCTATCAAAATAAAGAATCCCTCAAATTGTTTGTTCTGTCTTAAATGTCTTAGGTGGCAAAAAAAAACTTTTTGGAGCCTTATATAAAATAATGATAATAGCACACCTTTTTAAAAATTAATTTTAGGAAAATGTGAGGCTTTTTTTCCTTCTCAACTCCATGAACATCCTAATCAACAGACAATTCATTTTAATTCAATTCAACGAACATTTATTAAGCCTTTAGCACCAGGTTAGATTAGGTAAGGGGTGAGGAGGAAGAGAGACAAAAAGTTTAGAGAAGGAAGTATTCCTACCAAGGTGGAGCTTACATTGCAATAGCAGCTGGTCCATACATAACGTGACATAGTGGATAGGACTTTGACCTCACCATCAATGGGAAAGACCTGAGTTCTTCCTCAGACACTAGCTCTGTGATTCTAGATCAGTCACTTACCTCTCCCAACATCAGTTTTCACATCTGTAAAATGAGAATAACAATAGCACCTGCCACATAGTGTGGCCTTGAAGAAGTAAAATGTTATGCTGTATAAATGTGAGTTATTATTATTGTTAGTTATTTTTATACATTGATACATGGCAAGCATGAGGTAAGGTATTAGGCGATTTCTGAGGGAGAAAAGGTCATTATTAGGGGAATGGCGTTTTCAGGGAAGGCTTTCTGGACGAGGCAGCATTTGAATTATGTTTTCAGAGAACAGATAGAAAGTCAACTTATGTGAAGAACGGGAGGACATTCCAGGAATAGAGAACAGTATAAGCAAAGGCACGAGGAAGCAGAAAGTGCTAGAAATGTTCAGAAGACAGCATAAGGTTGGAACATAGAGTAGGTAGAAGGGAATGATTTGAGAGAAGGCTGGAAAAGTATGAAGGCACCGGATTATGGCCTTGAATGCCAGGCCAAGAAACTTGAATTTTACTTGGTAAACCCCAGAGAAACAGTTTAGATTTTTAAGCAAAAGAGAAGGCCAAATCTATGCATGATAAGAATTAGTGAGCAGGTGTATGAAGCTAGCATTGGAGTGTGGAGAGAGTTCACACAGGAAGACTTATTAAAATTCTTGCCATAAGGGGAAGGGGGTTATGGGAGCTTATGCTGGGTGGAAGCTATGAGAATAGAGAAGAAGGAGATGAATTTTAGATATGTTTCAGGGATTGCTTCTAGAAGTTTTGGTAGCTGATTGGCTGTGAGAAGAGAAGGAGAGGGAACTGTCAAAGACAACTGCAAGAATTCAGACAAGGGAGACTGAGGAAGAATAGCGGTGTTGCTGTATGAAAAAATACGGAGAACAGATTTAAAACAACAACCACAAAAATAGTATGGCCTATCTGGGATATGTTGAGGATGAGATGCTACTGCAGTTAGATAAGACTAGACCTGTGATTTTACTGGGGTAAAGAACTCTCAGGTAAGAACTCTCTACAAATAAAAGTCAGTCCCTTCTCTGAAATTCAGAGAGTTGCTGAACACTGAGATGTTAATTGATAAGGGTTCACACAGCCAGCGTGTGTCAGCAGCAGAAATTGAACACATCTTGCTGAATACAGGCACAGTTCTCTATCCATTACACCACACTTCCTCTCAATATAAGTATAAAAAATCCCTAGTGGCCAAGCTCCCAGATTCACTACTGACTGCCATGTGAATTATAAATCTTACAAACAGGGATAATACATCACTTTTTATTAAACTTATAACATGCCTGCTATACAAATAGTGTTTGCAAAGAAGGTTATACATTTAATTCTCTCCCAGGAAATATTTTTAAAGAATATGAATTACATTTTGAAAGCTTGCCTCTCCATAAAGTTCATCAATTTCCCCCCCTCACCAGTTTTGGCATTTTAATTGAGGCTTCCAAACTCTGTATCCTTCCTCAAAGTATCAAAGTGCAAATATCGGTCGGGCAGTTATAAAATCAACTCTTAATTTTCTTACACTGAAGTACTAGATAATCAGCCTGTAAATTTTACCTATATAACTATGTGGCTATAGAGCCATAAATTCAAAACAGTATGCAGGTTGGGGAAAATTGAGGTCTGGGCAGCAATGCACGTCCATAAACTTTTCTCAGGTTATTGGAATAGAACAAATCAAAAGCTGCTCCTGGTTGTATGATATTCTCTTTTGATAGACCAGACTGCTTGTTGTTAGCAATACAAGTGCAGAGGTTAGTCAGAGCAGAATGTAATTTCTAGCAATCTGACAGACCTGCGGATTGAAGCGGCAGGTTTTCCCTTCCGATTTCAGGGAATTGCTTCTTACTGTGACAAATGATTAGCTGTTATCTCTGACTGAATTTGATTTCTACAAGCAGCTGAGTCAGGTAACTTCGCAGCATTTGAGGGGTTTTTTTTACAGGAAATGAAATCGGCTCCCTAGTCATGTGTGGACCAAATGAAATCTTCCCTGTCAGGGCAAAATTGTGCTTTTGGTTAATTGGAGGTAGATTTACCATATAAAGGGTGGGGTGGGGGGTGGGGGGGGTAAATTTTGGATGATTTCATGGCTTCTTCTCCAACTCTAGAAAACCTTTCATTCCATTGGAATCCTAATATCATAGTCTTCTGAACAAAACTGAAGCATTTAGGATCATGATCATAGATTTAGCCAGGAAAGGACCTTCAAAGACCATCTATCTAAACCTCCCCACACCCCCTCACTATACAGAAACAGAAACTGAGTCCCAGAGAGGTTAAGTGATTTTCTTGAGGTCACACATGAAGTAAAATCAGGTTTTGAACCCAGTTCTTGAGTACTTTTTAGTATGTACCACAACTAAGGATATGTCAATGGGGAGAAAAAAAATTA
>CM053596.1:207166613-207169113 GCA_028646575.1 Pseudocheirus occidentalis
AACAGTATATTCTCAGGTTGCTCCCCACATCAGTTATTGATGCTTGGCAGGCTAGCCACAGCAGGATGTACCAGCTGAAGGCAATACTACTTCCAACCTTCACTTGCAAGCACTTACACAACCCAGCTTCTCTCTCTTCCTGGCACAAGTTGACTTTTCTTCTCCATGATTTTCAAGTATAAATTCTTGTTTGCTTAAAAAAAATTCCTCCATGGTCTATCTTTAAAAGCACCAAAGTACTGTATAACCTGCACACACGACTAGGATAATTAGGATTAATGGTCTGTTTTAGAGGAACCAAAGTCTCATCCTCTGCTTCTGAGTTATATTTTTCACCTGCTCATATGGTGCACACCTGTGGCTCATTGGCACTGCCACTGGTTGCAATTTGGGAGATTTCCAAGTTCAAAATGAAGGTCTTATCATCCATACTGAACTCTCTCAGTACTACTGGGAGTTTCATGCAGGAATTGATGAAAGTATGTGGTCTAAATTTTTCATCTGTTCCTTAATTTATGTCTTTCCCTCTACTGACCTTCCTTTAATTTCTGTATGATTTTATGTCCTCCAGAAATTATACCAGCCGCATATACTCTATTTTTATCCCTTTTGAATGTGCTCAAATATGAATGTCAACAAACACAAAATCTCTCTGAGAAGGAAGTGCTATATACCTTCTATGCAATGTTTTCAAGAGAAGTTCTCCAACTTCAAAGGCTTATGTTTCACACTTGAATTTTGTGTCTTAGGCTTAGAGCAGGAAAGGGTCCTAGAGCTCTTCTAGTCCAACCTCATTATACTGACAAAGAAACTGAGGCCCAAAGTCACACTATTACTAAACAGGAGAGCCAAGATTTAAACAGGTCTTCTGGTTCCAAATCAATGTTCTTTTCAGTATGCATGTTGATCACCCTGAGTAGAGGCAAGAACCACCTAGAGGTAATACAGTGGATAGAGCACTGGACCTGGGATCAGGAAGACCTAAGTTCAAATGTAGTTTCAGATACTTACAGTATAAACCTAGGCAAGTCACTTAACCTCTGCCTAGCTCTATTTCCTCAACTGTAAAGTGAGGATCATTATAACATCTACCTCCCAGGGTTGTCATGGTGATCAGATGAAACCATATATATAAATGATTTAGTATAGTACCTGCCACATAGTAGGTCCTTAATTAATACTGTTTTCTTCTTCCACTTCTCACCAACTTCCATCAAATGCTCTCTTTGGCTCCCTTTGTAAGAATACAGACTATACAAACAAAGATTGAATGCTATTCTAATAATTGGTTCTAAGATTAAATAATCATAGTGGACTATCACAAAGTTTTCTCAAAATTATGCATAATTATGACTTTTGGGTAAACTGTGATCAGGATACATGTTATATTTCCCCTAATAGCCTATAAACTCCTTGGGGGCAGGAACTGTGATATTTTTCATCATTGTCCATTGTTTTTCACAAAGTAGATCCCTAACATATACTTATAGAAATTGTTTAATTGTACTGCATTCATGGTGCCCCCCCCTTGCTACAGGTCATCAACCATCTGCACCTGGACTTAATGTACAGATTACTTCCATTTTTCACTTCATGAATTACTTTATAATGTCTCTGCTACATCACTATCTGTTTCCTCTTGTTTGCAGCACCCTACAATGTTTTTTCTTTCACCTGTTTCACCCTCTCCCTAATGGCATTGAATGTGGGTCCTACTTCACTTCAGCAGCATAAGGCAAAGAAGCCAAAATAGAAAGAGCAAAATTTCCCTCATTTCCCAAATTAAGGGCCAGCCTGTCTCAAGTAATATGTAGCCTCAGCAAGGTCAAGTGGTCAAATGAATTTATTTATAGTTCACTAATTTATCTTTAATAGAAAATACAACAGTACATGTAAAAAGGGAGAGAAAACTAGAAAGAGATGTGAGAAAATGCATTCATTTTTATTCAGATGCATAATATGGAGCCAGACAGGCAGCAGGACCTAGTGGATAAAAGAATGTACTTGGAGTCAGAAAGATCTGAGTTCAATTCTTGCCTCTTAACACTTAGCTGGCTATGTGACCATTAGTTTCTCTAAGATTGTAAGTTATGGATAGTTTCTGATCTGACTTAGTGGAAGGAATTCCCACTGAAGAAATTGCAGGTCTTTTGATTGTGGAGAAAAATAAATATTAGGCAGACCGTTTGTAACCAAAGAAGTAGAAATAGCGCTCAAGAGTTAAGAATAGGAACTATGTCTAAAATGAGAATTCAAGATTCAGAGCAATGACAAACAAGTATAGCATATCTACACATTAAAAGTAGACCACTTTTCAAATTCTCTATTCCCCTAACTTAAACTGAAACTCTATAGAAAAGTAAGTGAGAAGCAGGTAAGCAGAAAAAAAAAGTTTCTGGAAACTTTACTTTTAAGAACACAGTGCTATTTCTAGCATCTTGCATTTTCAGTGAGTTTCATTCAAATCAAATTTTAAAATATTCAGTGAGTACCTTTATGC
>CM053596.1:207174113-207176613 GCA_028646575.1 Pseudocheirus occidentalis
AACTCCAGTGCTGATGAAAACTGACAACGAGATGCCCTTACACATCTTGGTGCATCATTGGCCCAAAGTTTTCATCAACATTTTTCTGTCAATAAAGCAAAATATGATTAAGCAAAATTCTGACCTATTAAGATTTTCTACCAAAGCTACTTGACACATCATCACATGACTTGTCACCATAATAAATTAAGGAAACCAGATTCTGATAACATTTTATCATCAGGATGTAAATATTCAGGACTCCACCTCCCCAAAAGACTTCCATCTTAGCTTATGTAGTTCTTTTATCATCAAGGATGATTTTGAACTTTGAAAACTAGTTTTATCTGTCCTAAACCTCTAACATTCCATTGTATCTTAATTGAAACGTAGGTTCTGTACTTTTTGCTCAGGGCTCTTGATAAGTGTTTGCAGACTATGTAAACTTCTGAATAATAACTTTCAGTAATGAAGAAGTCTTAAACATCTTAGTATCATTTTGTACAGTATTATTCTGCTCAGTAAGATAATGTGTTATCAATACTTCATAAGATCCCTTTGACCAGAGAATGGATAAAATTCACAACTGCTTCCAAATTGCCTTTTGTTTTAGGGTGTGGGTCATAGATCATGCAGCTGTCAGCAAGCAGATAATCTTGGTTGATAAAATGAAGGCTAACATTAAAAAAAAGGTGACTTTTTTTTTAAAGAAACACTTGGGGAGGGGTTGGTCAGTAAATAACACCTTAAAGAGAGTTTTAAAATTTATTTGTTCATTTCAAATCAGTGGCATCTTTTTTTGTGTTTGAGGGATATTTCTTATCTCTTCTAACAGTGGAAACCATACTTTATTTTTACATCTATGTTCAATCTTTGAGCACATTAATATTGATATAAAGGCTACTTAAGTAAGTGGAGTGATATATGTATGTATGCATTCATGTATATTTGCTCTGGTTTTGAGTATGGGAGGGAGTCTATAGGAATCATTGAAATGGACTTGATGTCCAATATAAGTTATAGAGTTTGGGTTTTTTTTTGTGGGTGAGGTGGACATAGCAATGTACTGTGACTATCTGACTTTGGCCACTCCCAGTGTTCAAGCTGCCAAGCGGGAAGTGTCAGCAAATTCCAGTACCTGAAAACGATGGAAGAGGGCAAGGAGGGGGATGGTAAGGAGCAAGGGCAAGAAGCAGTTGAGCCATTCTCTGATGGCACCAAGCTATAATGTCCCTCTCACAAAACTGGAGCCAAGTAAAAAGAATTAGGGGAAGAGAAGTGTCTTCAGCAACCAGTTTTAAAGCAGTGCTTCTGATAAAAGAGTTTTGGTGTTCTAACAGAGCTGTACTGGTGACAGCTAGATTGTTACAAGTATGTACATCACTGTGCTTGAGTAAATTTGCAGCTGGAGTGTTTTAGTTACATGCTGTTCAGTGAAAAAGGAGCGGGGAAGGTTTGGGGAGAAGGGACAACTATGGTAAAGAGTTGCTTCATGGAGGTATTATCAAATGCCTTTCAGAATAATTTCAATTGATCAGCCATCTATTAGCAAAAAAAATTGCTAAAGATTATTTAAGGGATTATAACATTTTCCCTTCACACTTTAATCATGTATGAGTCTGTACCATCTGGTTCATTTCTCTTGCCTCTGATTTAGACATAGAATATCAAAATAAGCCTAAGGACCCCTCTGTAAAGCAAGCATTTACTTAAAGCAGAAATAGTTTAATAGTTGAAAGGACTCCACTAATTTTGCTTAATGTGGGCACAACAGATCATTTACATGTGCCTCAATTTTTCCATCTGGAAAATGGGAATAATCATTTTATTTTTTTTTAAAGTATGTCAAAATATTGAAATGAAAATTATTATGAAAAGGAGAACTGAAAGAAGTTTCTGTGCCATGGTTTGCTTTACAGCACTAGACTTAAGGTTTAGGGTCAAATATTTATCAGTCATGAATCTCTTGGCAAATTAATTGGCCTTTTTTAGCCCTAGCCTGTTAATCTGTAAAATAGGAATAATAATGGCACCTACCTCACAAAATTGCTATTTGGGTAAGAGGAGATGACATATGTAAATTGCTTTGTAAACTTCCAAATGCTGCGTAAATTATACAATTATTTTCAATATTATTATCCGCCTTGTTCTCATCATAGTGGTCTAGATAAAAACAATCTTGAGACAAGCTGTTCTCCTGTTGTTATTCTTTCATACTTAATATAATTCAGGCTATTTTGTAGGTGGATAAAATAACTTCTCTTGGTAATCTCATAAAACAATCATCATTGTCATCATTACTTAGCATGACTGTCCCCACCACCAACACCATGATCATCAGTAGCAGTTGTGGCCATTGCAGTACTAGTGGAAGTCTTTCCTTTGGCCTGAGCCTGAGATTTTACCATCTCGGGGAAGTTCCTTCACCAGTGCAGGTCAGCTATGTTTCTATGACTCATAGTCTTAAAGCAGTGCCTAGAACATTAAGAAGTTGATTGACTCGGCATCATCACACATCTAG
>CM053596.1:207179113-207184113 GCA_028646575.1 Pseudocheirus occidentalis
TCCCATTATTACAGCTGATGGGAGAGGAAGCAGTGCAGTATCTACATGTAACATTTCTCAGACCCAAGAATTGCTGTTGACAATAGTAAACTGAAAACCAAGACAGCCACCAAATAGGCCTGCTGGACTGACAGATATTTGAAAGCAATTATTTTTATGGACAGGCTAGAGCTACAGTCTTCTTTTTCATGGAACTATAGAAGGTCTTTGACAGGAAAATATTTCTTTAAGGGACAAGCTGTTACTGCTTCAGAAGAAGGTAGGGGGTTCATATTAAGGTCTCTTTGGTGGGAGGGGGGGATCTTTCAAAAGATTAAAATAACTAAAACTATATTTTACTTAGTATCTAAGTCTTAGAGAAACTGTAAAATTACAGTTGAGATGTAGGGGTGGAGCAACTGTAGAACAGAAAGAATTGTTATAGTTTTTCTATTTCATGTTTATTTTTTACAGAACATTCCAACATACCCTGGCAGTTACTGACTTTACACCTTTTATGGGCTTTTAAAGTTGTGTAACCTTTTCAGAGGAAGGTGATAGACACAATATCTATTTACACAAGGACACATTTCCCCTTTCTTTATATTCAGTTTATTCAAGGTTTTGTTTCCAAGGTCTTATTACTATAAAACTTAAAGCTTAGACAAGGTCTGCCCTCATGTCAGATAAAAAACACCAAAACAATTTTGATGGTTCAGTAGCTTATTATTTCATACTTCCAGGTCCTAAATAAATTACAGTTATTTTCACATTCCTCTTGAATATCCTTCAGGCATGATAATAAGTGTATTTTTCTATATAAACTCAATACTTCCTTTTTGCTGGTTGATTTAAAATAAGTTGCTGAATTATCATCCTAATAATTAGAGAGGGTCTTTAAAAATATTTTTCTGTGGCATATTGTTTAGAGACACATATTTACTTGACATATTTAACAAATCATTACAAAATTGTTGGCAAATAGATGTACAATGTACATAGAAACATATAAGTACAGCAATTGTCAAGTGTTTTTTCAGGCTTTGCTACAGCCTTGCTGAGGAAGGTCCACGCCTACCCCCAACCCCAGGTCGTCAAAGACAATTACTGACTTGGGTTTTGAAGTACAGATTATCAAAGTATTATTTCCTTGGAAGGGAAAGAATATTATGGATGGATGTGGACTGCAAGTAAAACTGACTAATTTCCTAAAGGATAGAAAGTACAAGTTGAAAAATATAAATGACTCAGTAATGAAAGAAGTATGGTATGTGTGTGTGTGTGTGTGTGTGTGCGTGTGTGTGTGAGCAAATCAACACTTGCAACATCAATACAGTCTTGTATCTTTTGGTATAATTGAAGCAAGGTAATGAACACTATTATAGTTTTATATATACAGGAAAAAAGTGTATATGTTTATTTTTGTAAAAATAAACAAATTCTGAGTCTCAGGGTGAGCATGAAGTTAATTTGGAACATTGTGACCTAGGAATACAGTGTCTTATTGAAAGATAACTGAACTGAATGTTGTCTATTCTTTGACCAGTCCCTATTGTAATGAGGCCTTGGGGGTTGGTCATTTGCCACTCTCATTTCCTTTTTCTCTCCCAAGGCAAAGGACTGGGAAAATGATATGAATTAACACTATTATTACCTCTTTTTTTTTGTTTCAGTGCAGTATCATATCAAATTTATGGAGGTTAAAGCCTCTCTGATCAGTGGCATTTTAAAACACTGATAACTTTGAACCAGGTATTTAAGCCTGTGTCCGCAGTTCCAAGAAGAATGGGCTCCTGCCTCCCAATCAAACTTCCCTCCACTATACCTGATGATCTGAAATATGAAATTCCAGGGATCTACACAGTTGCCTCTTAGCCATGTTAAACCATGACAGTAGAAAAATTCTTCTGAACATTTCATCTAATATGCATATGCTTTTGCATAACTAATTTGAAGTGGAAACATTTTATCCCTATAACTCAAAACTGCTCTTGTTTTTATCAGCTGACATTTCACAACTCATTAATCCATAATGTGAACTCAGTGCTTTTGAATACTCTAGGGATAAAAAAATTTAAGTGACCAAACTCGTTTGTTTGAAAGATTCACTACAGTATACTAACAGTAGATATTTTACAATAATATTTTGTACTTTTAGTATCTTCCCTCTGAATATTTTGCACTTGAAAGGCCTCTTCTTCTAAATGTACTTTATTTGTGGTTTGCATGAAGTAAGGATTATTCACATTTTTAAATAGAGAAGTCAGTGCCCATGGAACTCATTCCCATAGAGACAGAGTATAAAAACAGGTGGCAGAATTAAGCAGGGGGGGGGAAACCTTAATGTTCATATTTTTCTATATCCTAGTGAACTACCAGACCTCCAATATTACATGAAAAAATGAACCTTGACCTTGGTCTTGTGATCTTGAGACCATCAGTGTACAATGATAACAGAGGGACCATCATAAAGAAATAACGTCTGTGATACATGTCTCTTAGAAAACAAGAGCAATTCTGTAGAATTCTTGAAAAAGAGTCACATCCTGCCCTTTCTAGTACAATACCTGGGAAGCAAATCTTTGAAAAAAAATGAAAGGAATAATAGGTCATATTTCAGTTGAAACTACACCAGAAACTCCCAATAACCTCCTTCTCCAAAACCCAGGGACATAAATAAGCATTCTTAAAAAGTGAGTGTAAGGAGGCCTTTGATTCATTGACTCAAAAATAAATTACCTCAAAGCAAATTAGCTTTAGGAAATATAAATATTCTCTAAAATTCTATAGGATTTAATTACTATGGCTGATACACATCAGAGTTGACATATATAAAAACAAATTTTGAATCTAATAACCAAGTTATTAACAAGGGCTATCATATCATTAGTCAGCTACCTTTAACCTCCTTTATAAATATTAAAGAAAAAATAATAATTCACTTATATGGTACATTAAGATTTACAAATTGCTTTCCTCACAACAACCCTATAAGTATAAAAATAATTATTGTCCACTTTTTAAAGATGAGAAAAATGAAACTCACAGAGTTTAAATGACTTAAGTTTCAGAGTCAGAATTTGAACATATTCTTCATGAGTGATTCTTTGTGTCATCTTGTGATTAGAACATATCAAAAATAATTTTATCTGTGATAATAACAAAGCAAAAGACATTAGGAGGAAAAGTTAAGTAAAAGTATGTCCTTTTTAATGGCTGATAATCTGAAGAAACTTCGATTCTCAGTTTCCATTACATATTAAACTCTTTCCATTGTTTCCAAACTGTTTCAGAAGGTTTGATGTATTCTTAAACAACTGACCTGGCAACCTTCTCTAATTCACATGAAAGGAAACCATGAAGGTAGCTACCATCAACATAAAGAAGTTAGGGGAAAACATCCTTGCCCTTGTATCTGAAACTTAAAAGTCCAAAAAAAAAGTCAATTTCCTTATTTTGTAGTTTGCAGGCACAGATTGCAAAAATTATTTGGAAGTTTTGTTATGATGTGAGAGGCAGTTTGGCCTAGTAGACAGACACCTGCCTGGAGTATAGATCTGGGTTTATGCCACAACCACTGACACATATTGGTTGTATGACCATAAGAAAGTAATTTAACCTCTTAGTATCCCTACCCCCAGGAATTTAAGAAAGACCATAAATTGCATAGACCTGCATTAGTAGAAGGATTTTCCACACTTAAAACTCCCTAAATCAATGAAATTATAGGTACTATAAAAAACTATGATCAATCATTCTCTTAATATGTTCTATATCTTCAATTAAATTGTAAGCTCATTGAGGGCAGAGAATATAACTTTGTAAACTCGGTGCTTAGCATATAATAAGAATTAAAGAGATGATGATGGTGATTATAATAAAGAAGAAGAGAAATTTGACTAGTAGAACTGTCATAACTAGTAAACTGAGGTAGATCTGACCTTGTCAACGCCACCTGAGCTCCCCCACTCAATAAATTCTAGTGGTTCCTTATCACCTCCAATATAAAATATAAAAATCATCCATCCCAGCTCTGAAATTCAGTATTTTCAGTGACTATTTCCTATTCCTAAAATATTCCCTCTCTTCCTCATGACTTCCTGGCTTTCCTGACTTCTTTCAGTTTCCTGCTGAAATCCCATCTTCTCCAAGAAGCCTGTCTTGATCTTTCTAACTGCTAGTGCCTTCCCTCTCCTGATTATCTCTGATTTATTTTGTCTTCATCTGATTTGTGTGTTGCCTCCCCCATTCACTATGAGCTCCTTGACAACAGGGACTGTCTCTTGCCTTTCTTTGTACCCCCCGCACTTAGTCCACTGCTGGGCACATAGTAGGTGCTTAATAAATGCTTTCTGAGTAGCTAACTTAAAGGGCATCTCATTATCTGATATTTGTCTCTATAATCCAATTGGTATTGATGTGAATTTTGCTTCTGGTGAAGAGACAGCAGATAGCCCTTTAAGACTAGTTCTTTTGCATGTTAACACATTAGCCACTGATGTCTTATTTGTACTGTAACTGACAGAATAATGGAGAGAAAGCACATAAGTATGAAAAGGGGTTAGTTAGGTAACATTGTGTAGGGCTTCCTCAAGACAACATTGCTGCTACTTCAAATGCCAAGCTAATTATCAGCAACATTTAAATGCTATCATAGGCCATTTTTATAAATGGTGAAATTTTCCAGCAGGTATGGACATTACAAAATGTCACGTTTGACTGCTGTTATATTACTTTTGTCATTGAAGTACAAAAATAGGAAAATAAAGTTATTCCAATAGGCAATAGAGAAACCATTATTTGTTTAGCTTCTGACTGTAAAATTAATTGATACAGTGATGCAATTTGGAGTATCATTTACTTGGAAGGAAAAATAGGGTCGATTTAATATAATGCAATCTGGTGAAGTGAAAATAATGCTTATTATAGATAAACTATGAGGCCTTTTAAATATAGGTTTTTAGGAATTCATATTCAGATATGTCTTTCTAATCCCAGTTGCTATAAAGCAAATTTAAGTA
>CM053596.1:207191613-207225823 GCA_028646575.1 Pseudocheirus occidentalis
TAAATAAATATTTTTCAAATGATATGGATATATGTGTATTGGTATGGAGTTAGCATCTGTTTATACCTGTGTATTTTAAGTTAAGAGCATTCATTAGTTTTTAAGCTCCAAATGCATAAACATGTATATTTATGCTGCGGTATTGTGTACTGCTTATAAAGCTCTGAATTAAGTCATTTTGTGCTTTAGTGTTGGTTAGAATGATACAATTAGAACCTGTTATTCTACCAACTAATTACTACTAGAATATGTCAGCCAAGGAATGCTATGAGATTCCAAATTTAGGAATTCACAAAGAATGGGTCCTGTTTATATGATTTTTGTTTTAAAAAAAAAAAACATTGTCATGGAGATAGATTGGTACCAGAGCATTTTCTGTTCTCATCGAAATCTTTATTGCAAAAAAAAAATGTAGTTTAATTTTAATGTTCAATATACTTGGAAGAATTTTAATATTTAGCTGTCCTTCTTTGATCCCTTACATAGGCTAGCATTTGAAAAATCAGATTAATCTAAATTTCCTTTAATTTTCAAACTCTCCCTCATTTCAGGTTTCTTTAATTTTGTAAAACTGCTTTTAGTTGATTGTTAATATTTAACATTCAGTCCCCTCCCTCAAAATATTACATATCATACTCTTCATCAAAACACCAAGTTCTATGATTTTGGAACTTCAAAGGTTTCTTTGATCAGAAAATGAAATGCTATTGATTGCCTGTTGGTGAACATTTGAGAATATCGAAGAAATTCTCTTTAAGGAGTTAGTGTGCAAAGGAATGAGGAAAATTCAGTTTGGGGAATTTTAAGAAAAATATGAAAACAGCTCATATGTATGATACCTCTAGAGTGATCATTCTACAAGTTGGCTCCACAGATGATGTTTAAAATTAATTCCTTAAATCTGACATGTATCTGATTACCATCATCTCCTCTGATAAACTAGCTCCCCTCCTAAAAAATAATAATAATAAAAGGAGAAATACTGATGTGATACCAGGTAGCCATACTTATCACTATTTCAAATTGCCTGCCTCTTTTTCTCGTGAGTACAAATACCTTAGTTTTTAACTGCCTGCTTATTGAAAAAAAAATTATGGTATCTTTTCCTGTTTGTCAACTGGAGCTGCTATCAGAAAAAAAAAATCCTTTCTTTTTCCCCCAAATAAGTACTACTGTTCTTCAAAGCTTGCAGTAATGTTTAAAGTAAATAAGTTCTTGTCCAGCTAGTGCAATTGGATTCATTCAATTGCCCAAACAAAGCTATTGTTTAGTGGTCTACAATAAGCCTTTTCTCTGTTTCCTTTAAAAGAATCTTCCTTGTTCTTGCAGTTGGCGTGCTTAGTTTTGTAAGCCCTTCTATAAAGTACAACTGCTAAAGCTGAATTTCTTTTTCTTTTCCCACAGAAGAAATGAAGGAAGAATATGACACTATGGGGCCAGAAGCCACAATCCAGACCACTGTTAATAATGGTACAGGTAAGTCATGAGTCTACCACTGAAACATCATCTTTGTCTTGTGCCATGAGAGACTAGTGATGAATGAAGAAAAGGAAATACTTTTGTCCCTTCTTATTATCATAATTTAATAATTGTGTCTTTCCAACTTTCCTATTTCATGATATTTACTTAAATATGTAGACACTGCATTTTGGTACTTCATGCAGTGGATATGTCCAGTAATACATCCCTTTTTTTTTTACCTAAATTTACCTAAATCAAGAATCCGATTTGATTCAATTCAACAAACATTCACAAAATACCTAAAGCATACAAGGCTCTCTGCTGGAGGCTGGGAATATAAAGACAAAAGCAAAACTGCCCTGGTTCTCAAGAAGCATAAGTTCTTTTAGGGAGGGGATATGAAGAGTAGATAAAACATTCATTCACACAGATCCATAGAAGGTGACTTGAGGATGGAATGTAGGGTTGAAATTCACAGACATCTGAGGTCAACAAGTCCAACTCCACCATTTTACAGCTGAGCTAACTGAGGCCCAGAGATATTATCATGGCCAAAAGTATAAGTAGCAGAATCAAAATTTGATATAAAATCCTCTGACTTCAAATCCATTTTTTCTCTGACCCACACTCTCTTCCATTGAGAGTAGATAAAGCTTCACAGAGAAGGTAGCATCCAAGTTCAACCTTGAAGGAAGGCAAGGATTTCAAAAGGAGAAGGCAGAAGGAGGACATTTATACATGGGAGGCTACCTATGCACACGTATGGTGACTAGAGGTGAAAGTTTGGGTTTGGAGAATAGCTGGTAGGTTGGTTTGGCTGAAACAAAGAATATGTGAAGAGGGTTACTATGAAATAAGACCAGAAAGGTAGGGTGGAAAAGAGTTGTATAAGACTATATATCAGACTGAAGAGTTTGTATTTTATAAAAAAGTATCAGAGCATGGATTTAGCCAACTTTTGTTATTTATTCATTAAAGACTTCAGACATAATTCAAAAATTTGAATAGTATCTAACTCATCAACCCACTCCAAATCATAAAATATAGAGAGAACTGACAATTGCAGTATAAAGTGTTCTGAAGTTGTCTTCCCAAAAAAACATAAAAACATTATCTCATTTGTATTTTCCTTGAATTTTATCATTATGTGCCTTTTTCCCATAATTTTTCTTCTAAAATTTTATATTTTTGAATGGGAAAGAAAACTATAGGTTATCAAAAGCTGCCATCTCTTCACTATATTTCATCTAATGAAATGAGGAATTGCAGTAAAAAGTTAGCTTTTTGTTTTCTTTGACTATTCTAAAATGGAGTCTTGGGAAACTTGTGCAAATTGCATATTCTTTCCAAAGAGCTAACAAGCACAGGATATAAAAATATTCCCAAGATGAGTTTGTGACTCAGGACATTTATCTGCATTCTCCTATACTAGTCCCTATGTGTTTCAAACAATATTACACACTGTTCTAAATTGGATTTTACTGACCATTATCAAATAATCTTTCTGAATAAGGTTCATCAAAGTGTGCTTGTCTCACTATAGGATTGGTAAAGTTTACTGTGCAAATAGTTTTTAGAACATTATAAATACAAACAAGGATTCATCTACACTTCCCTTTTCATGATACACATTAAATTTAACCTTTAACCTATTTATAATAATTTTATGAATAATATGAGAGATCTATTTACTAGTTTCCTTATTACTGAAGTAAAGGAAATAATGAAAAATTAAACTATGCTATTAATTTTTCTTTCATTCAAATAATGAATAGACTCAGCTAATGTAATCACTGTATTTAAAATATAATAAATGTCAGTATGTGACAAACAAATGCCCTACAATGACT
This sequence comes from Pseudocheirus occidentalis, assembly GCA_028646575.1. Classification (NCBI taxonomy): domain Eukaryota; kingdom Metazoa; phylum Chordata; class Mammalia; order Diprotodontia; family Pseudocheiridae; genus Pseudocheirus; species Pseudocheirus occidentalis. The sequence goes on from CM053596.1 coordinate 207,194,925, forward strand.
TCACTAAAAGGAATGTCAGTAAAGATACACTTTGTTTATAAAGAAGGTTGGTTTTCAGAAGAATCCAGAATCTAATTTGTTGCTTGGTTGGTTTGGGACCAGGACCTGCCATTTTTCAGAGAATTTCTGGTGAGGAGTCTCCCTCTACAAATGCAGACCATCACCAAGTTTTATCTCCCTATATCACCGAAAGTGTAAACGACTTTCCCAGGGTTACAACTAGTAAGTTTTAGAAATTGAATATTAATTCAGATCAGCCTGACTCCAAGGCTGGCTCTATATTTGCTGTATGATGTTGCCTTCCCAGAATCTATTCTGATTACCTATCTAAAGTTCATCAAAATCTTACAGTCTTGTAATATTCCATATTAAGGTAACAGGGGGCATACACATGGAAATTTCCATCAGACAGTTTGAAACTGGAGATAAAGAAGCAGTTGAGGGCTAGAAATGTACATTTTGAAGTCATTTGCATAGAAGCGATATTTGACGCAATGAGAGAAGATGAGATCTCTGAGGCAAAGAAGGTAGAGAGGTTGGAACAGAGGACTGAAGATAGAACCTTAAAGAATACTTGCAGTTAGAGAAAGGAGAAAAAAGAGCCAACAATAACAAAAGAGACAAAGAAGGTTGGAAGGCACTTAGACAATATAGTGTCATGAAAGTCTATAGAGTGGAGAATTTTAAGATGGAGGGGACTGCAGAAAGGTCAAAGAGAAAAGAGAATTGAGTTCAGTCCATTGGTTTTTGCAAAGAGGAAGTCACTGATAACCTTGTAGAGGGCTTACAGTTTCTAACTCTACCTTGCCTTTGAAAGTTATACGTCTTGTATGCTCATGTCCATTGGAAGCTTTGAGCTTTGATTTGGCACAGCATACATATACTGATGCAATGAAAAGAAGGCTGGATTCAGGTGATGATCCAGGTTTGAATCTGGGCTCTGCCACTTGCTACCTGTGTGACTCTCACTTTCCTCCTTTTCTACAGCAACAAGATTGGACCAGATTATGTATGAGGTTCTTTTCAACTACTAATCAATGATTCTATGACATGCTACATATGGAGATTAGAATTTTCTAGCATTAAAACTATGTGCAATTGTAAAAAATAATGTAAAGAAGTACTCTTTGCTATGTTCTTCTACAAATATTGCATGTGAAGGGTCTGCCTATATTACTTATTCTGATCTCAGGTCTAATGAAGGAATGACCAAATGAAAAGCATTTAAGTACTTATTGTTTGGTGAGCCTTCATAGTAGAGGCTAATGATCTCTTCTTCTTCTGGAATCCTACGTTACATATTGTCTGAACTCATCATGGAGCACTTATCATACTCTGTTTTATGGTCTTTAATGTTCTGTTTCTCTACTTGTGTTATAAACGTCTTAGTCTCATGATTCTGTATAACCTTCCCCCAGTAGCAAAAGCACTGATTTATTAATATTTGTTTATTGATTGATTGATTTTTTTACTTCCACTGCAAATAGAATAAGAGAAAACAGAGGGGTTAAAATTAATTGAATTAGAATAATTTCTTCATAATAAAAGCTGTAATACATTGGAAGGAATTATTAAATGAGGCTGTAAGAATTTTTTCCCTATAGATTTTTGTGAATAGTTTGAATATGAATAGACTTTAGGAGTTAGAAGGCATCTTATCTGGTCAAGCATCTTCATTTTATACTTAAATTGAAGCCCAGAAGTTAGGTGACTTGTCCAAGGTCACAGAGAAACATAGTGGCAGAGCCAGGAATAGAAACCAGTTTGCTAACGCTTATTCTTCCCACCATCCCACAATTTCATTGGGGAGAGATAGTATGGCATAGTGGATAGAGAGTTGGCCTTGGAGTCAGGAAGACCTGGGTTCAAGTTCTGCTTCTGACAGCTACTAGCTGTGTGATTCTGGTTAAAGTCATATAACCTCTTAGTGCCCCAGGCAAATATCTAAGATTATGAATTACAGAGTAGGTGCTGATGGGCACTGGCAGAAGGAATTTCCTCAATGGTAATTCCCTGTGCCAATGGAATCACAGGATTAGTCAAAAATAATCAAAAAAGATTTAAGTAAAATACTAACCAGAGGCAGAATGGCACACGTACATAAATTTTAAAGTAGTGTACAGACTTACCTCCAGAGTATCTTTTAATTCTAAAATTTTAGTATTGTCTTTCCTTTGCCCTAGCATATTAAAAGTATGTAGTTCTCAACACAAAAGTATCAGTGGTTCTCAACCTTCCTAATGCCCAAACCCTTTAATACTTGTATGTGAGCATATCTGCATGTGGGTGGATCCGCCTGGAGACGGATAGAGGAGTGGTGTCTCGGCTCCTAAGATCATAGGAAATATGTGTTTTCCAATGGCCTTAGGTGACCCCTGTGACCCCTGTGACAGGGCCATTTGACCCCCAAAGGGGTTGTGACCCACAGGTTGAGAACCACTGGTTTATATTTTCATGAATTCTGTTTTTTATATGTATCAAGTGTCAGAGACAACTCTTGACTTCCAGGAAAACAGCTGAGTCTCATAGTAACAGAGAAGCAATCTATCTCTCAAGATTTTAGATTTTATAATAAGCCTAAATCTCTTTACTAGTGTCTTTGAATTCACTTATTATGTCTTCTAAGGTGCATAAGAAAAATAAACAAGGGAAAGATTTAGAGTTAATAAAATCATAGAATGTCAAAACTCAAAAGAACATTAGAGGTCAATCCAATTCCCTCTTTTATTCTACAGATAATGAAACTGAGTCCTAGATCTTTACCAGCTTGTCTAAGGTCACATTGCTAATGAACAGAGGAGCCTGAACCAGAGTGGCTGTCTCCTGACATCCAGTCCAGAACTCTTTCCATCACACTACTCTAGATGCCCTACTTATATTTATACATTAAGCTTTCAAAGGGTGCTTACCACACAAAGTCTTGAAACTGCTATTAGGGCAACGTAACACTAGTTAGCAACAATTAACACAAGATTTCAAGATGAATGTTTGGACTTTTCTTTCACATTTTTCACATCAGACATATTTTAGTACTAATCCAATTTATGTACAAGCTTAGTTGGAAACAGCCAGCAAGACTACAACTCAGTCGTATTCATCTTTAATGCTACTAATACTTGACTCTTTTTTTCATCTCCTCCTTCCAGGTAATCATCACATCCTCCTAAAACATTACTTTTATCATTATAATATCCTTTACAAAACTCTTCAGTGAATACCCACTACCCAAAAGAGGGGAAAACATTCAAACTCCTCAACCTGTAACTTACAGCAATCTTTACTTTAGTCTCCGCAACTACTTATTACCAAGAACTTTTCTGTCAAACTTGCCTCTTCACTGTTTTCCAGAGATAATACTCCTCCTGAACTTCTGTTCATGTTATCCAACCTAATTCCCCTTTCTTTCCCCCACAGTCACTCCAATTCAACTCAAATTTCAAGAAATGATGTTAGGTACTGGGCATGCAAAAAAGTCTCCACCTTCAAGGAGCCTGTATTTTTCTGGGATATTCCAATCATGTACATGCATGGATAAATATAAAATAATCTGAGGAAGGAACAAGACAGGTTCTAATAGGCAATAGCATCTAAACTGAATGAACATAGAGGTTCTAAAAAGTAGAGGGGAAGATGGAATGTGCCCTTCAAGCACAGTCCTGCTCTATTCAAAGAAACAAATGTGAAGAATGAGGGCTGAATTGGAAATGTAGAGTGTGAAAAGAAGCAATAAGGACTATCTAGAAAAAGAAATGGGGAAGACTTCTAGAGGGCTAGACTGAAGAGTCTGTATTTTAAAATAGGTGAAGTAGGAAACCACTGGAGCTCTTTGAGCAGGAAAGTGATGTGATCATACCTGTGTCTTAGGAATATTAATCTGACAACTATAATAGGATGAGATTGAGAAGAAGGATCAATTAGGAGACTATTATAACAGATGTGAGAGATGTGGAAGCACAATCAAGGCAGAGTAATTGCTGGGACAGGAGCAGGGGGAAGAGGTAGTGATGGAGGGGTAAAGGACAAGTCAAGATTGACTCTAATAATATGAACCTGAGCAACTGGAAAGATCGTGCCTTCAATAATCAAAAGTGAGGGAGTGAATTTAAAGGGAGAGTAAGGTAAGGAAGAAATAAAGGATTCTGGTTGGGACACATTGAGTTTGAGATTGCTGTGTAGCACTCAAGAGGAGCAAGATTAGGGTCCAGAAGGGAAATCGGGAAAAGATGTATAGAACTGAGAGTCATCTAAGCAGAGATGACAATTGAGTCCTTGAGTGATTATGAGATCATCAAGTGAATGGGTAGGGAGGAAAGAAAGAGAGCCCAGTATGGAACATTGCAGGCCAACCACACTCTTCTGCTGATGAACCTGCAAAGCAGATTTAGAAAATGAGTGACAGGAGAACCAAGAGAGAACAATGTCACAAAGGCCAGGAGGAGGGTGTGGTGGACAAGGGGAATGGACACTGTGGTGGGAGGTGCAGGAGGGAGTGGAGTTCAACTCAAGTCCTCCTTCCTCTGTGAAGTCACTCCCTGATATATCTACATGATAATGATTTCTTCCTATTTTGGAAATCCTACCACTCATCTGGATGCTAACCATTCGCTTGCTTGTATTTGTTATGTTAGTATTTCATGTGTTTCAGTCTTGTCTTTCCAGAGAGAGAAATCTTTTAAAGAGCAATCACTGTCTGTGACTTCTTTTGTGGTCTCATAGTAATTTGCACAGCACCATGTACTTAGTAGGCTTGCAACATTGGTCAAATGAAGAAATGAATAGTGAGTAAAGAAACTGGCATTGAAAGAGCCTTAGAGAAGTCTAGCAGAATGAGCCTAGCATCCTGGAAGGTAGCAATCAGATTTAAGCAATATAGGGTCATTGAAATGAAACTTTATAGGAGAAATAACTGGTTGAAGCCAAAAGGGAGAGTAAAATTTTAAATGGCCAACTCAGATCAGAAGTATAGCATAGGGGATTTATTGCAAATGGAAATAATTCAGAATGCTAAGTTCTATGAGAAACTTTCTGTGTAACAAACTTTTCTGGGTTTTAAGTTCTACTTAATGAGATTATTGTATTTGCTGCATATTACAGGGAAATGGGGTTTTTTTACAAGGAATCTGGCATATTAAAATAATTCAACCTCATTGCGAGGAAATGGTGCAGGGTTTTCTTAGAGACTGTAAGAAATATGACCTTCTAAAGAAGAAGAAAGTGATGGAAAAAACTCTACAACATTATAAACATTAGTTTGTCTAAATGCCAGACATAACACAGACTTTGTGTTTCTATATAGAAATCAGCATAGGTTGCTGGTATTTTCCTCCTGAATGTGTAAAAGTAATGTTTTCCTCAGATAATCTAGTACTCTTGTCACAGAGGCTATATACATAACTATGGATACCCTCATCTCTTCTTAGAAAAAAAAATCCTGAATCAAGAGACTGGGCAAGGTCAGTTTAGGGCACAGTTCTTACTTTATCTACAAAGACAGGAAGATGATCATTTTAGTGCCAGAAAATATATCATTAGATATAATTATTAAATATGTTATAATCATCTTCTAAGTACTTTTTATTAATTGTAAAATAAAATGCATTTTATGAAGTTCTTATTTATATTTCTCTGTGCCCAAATTAATTTCTTCTACTGAAAATCAGGGGTACTGAGCTTATCAGACTCAACAAATTAAAAGAAACTGGTATATTTTGAATAGGTTCTTAGAAATCCTCTGCCTTGCCTTCTAGAACACAAAATGAGCAAGCAGTAGAGCATGTTTCTTCATGTTACTCTATTAATAAACTTGAGAATCAAAGACCAAGGCTCAGAGTAATTTAGGTTTCAGCTCCAACTCTTCTGAGGGCAGTCTTCTGAATGGGTCAATGTAGTAAATATGAAGGAGGTGTGTTACATGTGTATTACACACACTCATACACACACATATAATGCACCTCCTCCACATTATATATGTGTGTCTATTACATATATATAACACATATACATACACATATATTTGTGTGCATGTGTGTGTGTGTGTGTCCCATAGCAACTGGCAAAGATTTTCATAGTACTCGATCCCTAAATATGATCCTGGGTCATGTTCTTCTGGCCCTATGTGAAAGGAAAATTAGTTCTTTTCATATATGGAACTAGGGACAGCCAATAAAGAGTTTGTATTCTTATTCCTAGTCAGCAACATTTACTGAGTATCCATACAACACTGAACTGGGTTTGAGGGAAGAGACAAAACAGAAATAAAAGATAAAGTCCTTGTCCTGGGGAAATTAGACAACTAAGGGAGGCAGAACAGACAGAAAAGTGTCAGAAATAAATGATCATATTCACAGCCAACTTCAGGGCTACACACAAGTGCCAAGTAAACAGTGATTTGAGAAGAGTAAACTACTCTTGTGAAGTGAAAAGAGCAGTGAAAAGAGCACTGGGGTCTGAATTCTGCCTGTGTTCTTAACTAGCTATACAACATTGGGCTTAAACCCTCTCAGCCTCAGTTTCCCCAACTCTCATATGAAGGAATTGTGATCTCTAAGATTCCTTTTGAGTCTCAATTCGCTGATCAATAATAAATTAAGCTTTCTACTCCCTTGGCCCACATTCATCATCATCAGTTTTTAATTAATCACTCATTAGAAGAATATTTTGTAATCTACCAAATGGAGCTTAAATTTGATGCAAAATTAGAAAAGCTAGTCTTTAAATGTAGGCAGTATGTCATAGTACATATAGGTTTAATCTTTGTGTAAGGGAAATGTGAATTCAAGTTCTACTTCTGATATTCTTGCTATGTGATAAGGGGTAGTCATTTACCTTTTCAGTATATGCCCCCACTTAACTCTCTAAAATTTGTAAGTTAAAGAAAGGTTGCCAGTCTGTATTGGAAAAGAGAATTTTCCACACCAAGAGTTCCCTATAATGGTGAAAGCACAGACCTAAACCAAAAAAAACTCAATATTTAAATGAAATATTCAAAGTCTTTGAATAGTAAATTGAAATTTGTAATAAGAAACTACAAAGCACAACTTTAACGTGCAGCCTTACCTTGACATTCCTTCTCCTACACACACACACACACACACACACACATGAAAATGATATTTCTTTTTTAAAATTGTCATAAAGTACAATGTCCGGACCTTTCCTTTGCCCTTATTATATCATACCTTGTATCGTACTTACTTGGGTACATCTCATACTCTCCATTAGATCATAAACTACTTAAGCAGCGACTAGTAGGTTGCTTTTCTTCTTGTTATTCAAAGCATCGCCTCCAGTACCTCAAACAAAGTAGGTACTCAATTAATGTTTGTTAAACAGACAGATTTGGGCACTTGGAAAAAACTTTTGTTATACTTTCTCCTTTCCTAATAATTTAGACAAGGAGATTAGTACGTGGTGTTACATTTGATTAACCTAAAATTATAAAGTACTATATTGAACCTTCTTTGAAAACGAATTTAAATCATTTCTGGATCAGGAAAGAATTGGAGACCTAGGGTTGGGAGGTGGTAAGGGAAACGCTATATTAAGCTTTTAGTCAAGGAAATCTAACATTCAAATATTTGCTAAGTGTTTGTTCTATGTAAGGCACTGTAAGGGAATAAGAGAAGTATAAGATATAATCCTTGCACACAAGGAGCTAACCAACATCTAACTAGAAAGGAAAGACAAACATACATATAAAAACAACTAAAAATTCATATAGAATATGGCAGCTAAAAGTCAAATGAGTGAAGTAAACACCAAAAGCTATGAGTTACAAGGAGGGAGAATCAGAAGTAGTGAGAGAAGACTATATCCTGTTTCATCTCATAAAAAGGAAATTGTATATTTCTTAATTTTAAAACATCTATAACTGAAACAGAGTATGAGTGAAGAGAGCTAACAGGGAAAGGACAAAATAATTTCTACCTGATGGATCCACTGACCTAGATTTGTCCATTTTATCAGGCTATCAGAATTCCTTCTGTTCTGTCTTCTATGTATTTTATCCTGAGTAAAGACCTGACTTTTATTGAGAATGGCACTTCATGAGGCAGCTAGGTGACACAGTAAACAGAGCACTGGCCCTGGAGTCAGGAGGACCTGAGCTCAAATCCAGCTTCAGACACTTTAACACACAAAAAAACTAGCCGTGTGACCCTGGGCAAGTCACTTAACTCCAATTGTCCTCCAAAAAGAAAAAAAGAGAGAGAGAAAGAGAATGGCATTTCTCTGAGTAGTAGTAGTACTTCTCACCATATTCTTACTCTATTTGGTGTACCCTGAAAAAGAAAAAACGAGGAATGATAGGTCAGCTCTGGTCATTTGAAATTGCTAGTGATAGCAAAAACTCTCTATTTAATCAAAAGTCAGTAAGTACATTCAATCATCAACCATAAAGAAAAACTTTTTAAGGTAGGGAAATATTTTATGCCTTTATTATTTATGCTCTTAATTTAATAACTTGCTCTTTCTTTTATCACTTTTTAAGTAAGGACAACATTAAACAGTTTTCAAATGAATTCTCTTTCTATATAAGCAACAGGAACATTACAAGTTAAAGCTTTCATATGTTACTTCTATGCATGAATCTAGGATATAGTATCTATATACTATACTGTACTCAGTTATACTGAATCAATGTGCAAGATAATTCAAACAAGACTAAAATATCTAACAAAGCAGGAGTTGGCTAATTAATCAAGCCAGCATGTCATATTCATCTTGTGTATACATCTATTGCCTTTTTATATTGTTGGGATTGTAAGAGGAGGGGTAGTGGTGTAGAGAGCTGGTAAGAAGAAAGGGGTGGGGAAAGTCATCAATCAAATATAATACATATGTAACATGTTTAAAAAAATAATTTTCATTATTTGATGAGTAAGCTTGCTTAAAATTTTAAGTAAAAAGATATGTTCTAGAGAGAGAAAAACAGAAGTAAAACTTGGCAGGTTAGAAGAATAGTCGTTTTCAGGCTGTAATCAGTGTGCGCCGAGGAGGGCCTATCAACTTCCTGGCTAATGAAGGCTGTGGCTTTATTAGCTTTGTTTGTGATTAGGAGTAGCTATCTCCACCTCACAGTAGGAATTCCTATAACAAGTAACTGGTCTCCTAAGTTTCTTGAAAGTCTCCTTTTGTTGTTGTGTGTGGTTTTAAGACAACTCCAAAATCATTTTCCTTAATGCATTTTTCCCAATTAGAATTGTTGCTCTTTAACTGAAAATCAATCTGTGAAAATCTCTGGGCCTGGTCAGACTTATTTGGAATTTTATCCTTTGAAATTATACAATTTTAGACTTTGAAGGGACTCTGGGGAGATATGAAATTAAGATCTTGACAAGTGAAGTTACTTCTTCAAGGTCAAAAGACAAGTTTGTAGAAGAGCCAGGATTAGAAGTGATGCAAACCAGTCCAAGGATTTTCCCACTATACCATGCTGCTGAGGCTTTATACTGAGCAGGTAAAAGGACATGATTGAGCTTATAAATCATCGATATTTGTGACTTTACCTATGGCATTCAAAAGCAAAATTAGCAAAATTTGGTGGACAAATTCCTAATTCATAGACATCCTTTCTGAAGAAATTATTTTTCAAATGATCTTGTCTATGTCCTGAGAGACTTTCAGGAATATTTAAGTTCTGGTACTTGTACTAAACATTTAGTTTAGGACTTAAACACATGGTCAACCTTTGATCCTGTTTGGAGAAGTCTAACATAAGCAATGGCGGGGGGTGGGGTGGGGGGAGGAGGAGAGGGATCATGGAAATTGCATATATACACAGCAGTCAGATAATCCAAGATTTAGTCCTTAAAAACTGAATATCATGAACCTGGAAGCAAATGCCTGACTGTAAAGTAGCTCTTGGCCCCGTGGGTAGTACCTTGCAAGGCCAATTATATTCTGGAACAGCAGGAAACTGTACCAAAGTTCCATCCCCCAATTCATTCTTGAACTCTCTTTCTTGCACTGTTTGCTTAAGGGGTACTCCCATTGGCATCTGAACACAGGGGAAAGCCATGTCAGAGCAGGGCTAGAGAACTCTGCCAAGACACTGCACTCATTCCCAAGAAGAGAAAGGAAACAGTTCCTGTTGCTTTTGACAACTGCCTCCTTTCTTGGTTATATGGCTACATCCATGACATTATACCTATCTGAAACTTTTCTATTTGCCACATAACTATGTAATGAAGTCTTTAATGCCATTAGAGAAGTGAAGCTAAAGAAACTTTTCTTTTTGTTATCTTCCCCCACTGTTATCATTCTCTACATATCTGGTATACAGTGTGTGCTTAAGTTAAAGACCACAGGCTAAGTTCTGTTAGATAATTAATTCAACTTTAAATAAGTTCTCAAAGTCTTCAAAAAGCACTTCTATGTTTCAACAAAATGCTGAATATGTGCATTTTAGACATGAAAAACAAACATCCATGACCAGGTTCGAAATATAACTTGGCACTTCTATATGCTATTCACCTTGCATTTTATAAATAGACATTTACAAAGCAGCTTATTCAAAAGAAAGAGACAAGAATTTTTTTAATTCCTCAATTACTCTGATATTACAGGTTTCATGTGAAGAAAAAGAAAGAAAAAAAGAAAGGAAGGAAGGAAGGAATAGAGAAAGAGAGGAATGACAGAAGGAAGAAAGGGAGAAAGAGAGGAATGATGGAAGGAAGGAAGAGAGAAAGAGGAAGGAAGGAAGGAAGGAAGGAAGGAAGGAAGGAAGGAAGGAAGGAAGGAAAGAAATTATAGGTATTAACATTTTGTGTCACCACAGTCATTCCAAAATGGCAGCAAAAAAAAAATTGCTCAGCATCCCTTCTTATCTTCCTAACTCCTTCAGTTGCCTTTATCCCTCCAAAATCCCTTTACTAGAATTATTCATACCTTTTCCTTTTTATGAAAATATATTATGCTTTAATTTTTGTTAACAATTAAAACTTCCAAATCAAAAATGGTAGTATATACATTAGTTTATGTAGGATTCTAGAGGTGTATACATGCCTACAAAAGACAGAAAAATGGGGAAAGAAACAGAAAAAAAAATGAGGTGAGAGTTAAAGTATCACTGAGTCTCAAGAGTTGGATAGGATCTCTAAGGCAATTGTGTAGTCCATCACAATCCAAAAAAACGACTCCTTCTCCAACACACCCAACAAACGGTGATCCAGATTTCATCTGAATAAGTCAAAAGAGAACCTGAAGAGGCAGTCAATTCCCCTTTGGTATAGCTCAAATTTTTTGAGTTGTTTTTTCCCAAGATTAATTAAAAATTTTCCTCCTTGCAACTTTTTTACCATTGCATCCATCTAGTTCTGCCTTCTAGGGCCAAACAGAACAAATGCAATTTCTTTTCCACATGGAAGCTCTTCACATATCTGAAGACAGTTATCATGTCCTGTCCCCACACACCCCACCCCTCCCTCCCACCACACACACAAATACACACACACACACACACACACACACACACACACACACCCTTCCTTCCCAAAGTCAATTGTGTTCAGTAGGGGGAAAGAAAAAAAGAAAGAGTAAGACACAGAAAAAGAAAGATTATTAGTTTCTTTTGGTATTATGTTTCAGTACTGATTAAAGCTCATTTGAAATTTAAGAAAGCATTCCATATGTATGGCCATGGAGAACAATTTGTGTTGTTATAGCTGGTATCAAGTAGCAAAATCAGCATGGATGAACAATAAATTTAGAAAAAAATTGAAATTTCTCTACCTAAATTTGCAGTATATTCAGGGATGGAGTTACACCTAAGTATTGTCAAGTGCATATGAAGATGAGAATATTTTTAATGTCAGGCTCTTTTGATTAGCAAATTTTACTTGAGCCTAAGAAAGATTTAGATTTTTAGGGTAAATGTTTAAGGCCAAATGAAAAACCTTCAAAAGAAGAGAAATCACTAAGATCTCTTGTGTATAAGTTTTAGTTACTGTCTGATCATAAATACAATTAAGATATCTGTTTTTAGTGTACCATGGCAATTCTTGCATAGAGACCTGAGAATTAAAAGGATTAAATAAAAATTTTAAATGAGATAATTCCTGTACTTCCATAATATACTGATTGATTCCAGTGAATTTTTTCTCTATCTATATGCCTCTTATAGAGAATACAACCATAGAAAATTTAATGTTTGGTTCAAGTTCCTGTGTTTGGGCCCATCTATAAATATAAAATAAAAGCTTGAAAGTAGAATTGAAGATCCTTTTCCTTCCCAACAAGTTTTGTGATTGACATGAGTCCAATTTTCTGACCAATCATACCAAGACCTGGAGTAAGGGTCATACAGAAAACATAGTTACTTTTGTGGGAGAATTTCTCAGAGACACTATGGTATGGTTGGGGGGAAAAAATACTAGATTTGGCAACAAAAGACCTAGATTGAAAATGCTACTATGACCGTTTTGTTACGTGACCTTGAGTAAACTATTTTACCTTTCTGAACTTGTTTCCTCATCTATAAAAAAAATGATTCTAGTACTACTTAATGAGATGACAGCTGTAAAGCACTACAAAAATGTTACCTATAGTTATTATTATTCTTATTAGTGTTCCTTTCCAGCAGTGTAGTAAATTAAATTCTCATCCATAAAAGTTGTGTTCTGCAGTAGAAAGAATTCTGAATTTGAAGTCAGGGAACCTAATTTCCTGGCTCATAATCCTGGGCAAGTCACAACTGTTCTGGGTCTCAGTTTCCTCATTTGTGAAATGAGGAGGTTGAACTTCATGATCTCTAAGTTCCCTTTTCACATCTCTGAACCTATGAGCCAGAGAAAGTTCAACTCAATTCCATTTAAGTGATAAAAAGCATAATGGGTCATCCTTCCAGTGCTTCAACTATCCCACATGAACCCAAGTCCTAGTAGTTCAAATATTTTGGATCAGAAACATTCAATCCCACCTCTTCTATGTGACCTTCCTTGTTGGCTTCTACCTACACTGACTTTTCCCTTCTCTGGACTTTTCCTGAAATTACCATCTCAAGTAGCTCCCTACTTAAATGGTGGTTTCAGGAATGGTAGTTCAAGTCTCCTTTCCAGCTAGACTGTAAGTCTAAGTTGGCAGAGATGTCCTACACAAGCTATTTTACTTCTTTCATAGAGTCTAGCACAATATTGGGCACATGAGATAGGACCACAATAAACACTTACTGACTGGCTGACATGTGGTACAGATGAAGCACCCTCTTCCTTTACAAAACCATTTGACTGCTCCAGGCAGCATTCAGAAAGTCTTCTCCTTAGCCTCTTGCTCAGAAGTCTACCAGAAATAACTTTATGCCACTTCATAAATGGTTTGCCTCTCAAATCAACCAGTTATAGTGCTAGAAGAAAACTGGGTAAGAACTGTGTGTATCCAGAAACATCTAGCATTTTTCTGCCACACAAGCCAAAAGGATATAAATATAAATACAATCGAAACATCCATTTGCATTTGATTCCATTTTTCAATGGAGACATTCATATGCAAATAAAAATCAGGCTGTACAATGCAGCTGTGGCCAAATAATTCAGATGGTTACTAGAATATCAGTATAAAAGTAGAATGGTTAGTGTAGATGCCACCCAAGCCACCAAGGATAATAAGACCCCTCCCCATCATAGTCATGTTGATGACTATGAAAGTTAAGTTTCTTCAGGCCCCACTTACTATGATGTAATCATCACAGTCACCACCAATTTATATCCTTGGGAAAGTGTCCACAATACCATGAGCATGCCAGTGTATAACAAATTCTTGCTGTTCATTTATTTTTATCCTAAATTACAGTTTTTAAAAAATAGGTTTGAAAAAAATTCCAAGATAACCTTAAAAAGTTGGCTCCATAACTGCACATGGTGTCTCCATCCTTGAGGAAAATATAGGACATTTAAGTAGTGTTGACCTTTTCATTAATGCCCAGATTTGGTTAACTGCCCACAAAACTTGCAAAGGTGAGAAAAAAGTTTAAGGCTAGTAGCATTAAAGGTTGCCAGTACCTTCAGTGCAACATTCAACAAGGTCCAATTCTACACCTCAATTTGTCTGTTTTCTTTTTAGTTGAGCCCATGTACTTGCCCATTGTTTCAGGTCACATTTAAAGATTTGACTTTAAAACATTCTCATAGATTTCTTGACAAAAAACAGAAAACATAATTACCTTGCCCTATGCAAAATTCTTAGTTAGAAAGTCAAGCAGATTTACCTTTTTAAAATCACTTTTTTGGGGCGGCTAGGTGACACAGTGAATAGAGCACCAGCCCTGGAGTCAGGAGGACCTGAGTTCAAATCCGAGCCTCAACATTTAACACTTACTAGCCATGTGACCTTGGGCAAGTCACTTAACCCCAATTGCCCTGCCTTCCCCCCTCCAAAAAAAGCAAAAAAAAAAAGAAAAAGAAAAGAAAAAAAGATTGTGACTTTATTCTAATAGAAGTGATAGAAAAGTATTATTTTCTATATGAGATAACTCTCCAGGAGGAGGAAGAAGGAGCATACTGGGGAAATTTGGTTGATGTAAAAAACCAAAAGGGTCAATAAAATTATTTTTAAAAACTAAAAAATCATTTTTTATTTTTATGGCAAAGAAGGTTGGAGGAGACAAGGGAGAGAGGTATACATGAGGGCTAAGACTTCTGAGAAATTTCAAAAATTCATTCATTCATTCATTCCACCATTCCTTCACCAGCAATGAACTTAAAGTATAGCTAAAGCATTGTATTAACTCTCTCTCTCTCTCTCTCTCTCTCTCTCTCTCTCTCTCTCTCTTTCTCTCTCTCTTCCTCCCTTCTCTTATAAACAACTGATTTTTCACATTAAAATCACAGCTTATTTTTAAAAAAATTGTATATTTTAAATATACAAAGTCTTGTACAAGTCACTAAAACTGTTTTACAACATTCATTTATTTCAGATGGAAAGGCATACATTTCTAAGTCCCCATCACTGGGAAGTCACACTTCAACTTATCTTGCTTTTTCTGCTCATTTTTATTCCCTTTCTACAAACAATAGGCTTAACTTGATATAATTTTCAGTGTTAAAATATTGAGATGATCAAGTATAACTTTTAAGGACTATAAATGCTCTTTCTTATAGTTTGTCAACAGTCATGCATTTTTAAAAAGCACATTCCTGTCTCTCTACATCTTAGGCTTTGCACTCATTCCTGTGTGTGATATTCAGAGGACGGGAGGAATAAAAGCATATTTTTAGAAACAGGATGTCTTTGTGGTTAGGAACATGTTATATTTGGTGGGCAATAAAAAATTAGATATACCTTTTTAAAAAAGAAAGAAAACTTATAGCAAACTATAAAAGTAGCTTTGGGCTTGTATTTTCTAGCAGTCAAGATCTGGAAACATGTGGTTCTATTTGTAAAATTTTACTGAGTAACATTTTTGAAATAATGTATTTTCCCTTTGTAAATTACCCAGAGATGAATTTTCCAGGAAGAAATAAAGACAATGTCATCATTTATTTTAAAGAAAAATACCATTTAGTTTTTGTATCTAGCACACGATGTGGCCCAGAATAGGGCAGTGTTCAATCAATAATTGGTCATCTGGTTCACTTCTTGCAAATAAACCATATATTTGTAGTTCCATTGTGAATCAGCATTTCATGAAAACAGTGACATAAACCGGCTCAGGCTCTCTGGGAGAAAACCCTGAAAAACCATTTCTTTTTCTTTCATGATTTCAGTTAAGAATGCAAATTGCACGTCGGACTTTGAGGAATATTTTGCCAAAAGGAAACTGGATGAAGGAGATGGCCACGCAGTTAGCATCGCGGAGTACCTACAGCGCAGTGACACAGCCATTATTTACCCAGAAGCCCCTGAGGAACTGTCTCGCCTTGGCACTCCAGAGGCCAATGGGCAAGAAGAAAATGGTGAGACTGTAATTCATTTTTAGCCACTATATTGACCCCTTGCAGCTGTTGCAATTACAAATGCACTACATGCCTGGGTGTTTACCTTAAAATTTGAAGAACAGCTGCAGAAGCATGGAATTTCATGAGCAAAGATTGGAACTGTAATTTTAGTGTATTGTGATTTTTTTTGTCAGCAAATTTGTGTTATTCTGTACATCCAGTGAAGAACAGGAACAATCAAAGCTTATTTCTAAGAGAGAAATATCTGAGAACATCCTTATCTTTTGGGGGGCACCTTACTTCTAAAGAAGAAATTTAGAAGTGCTGGCCCTCAAATCACCCTAACACTTTTGTCAAGCAGTTGCAAAGGTTCCTCATGACTGTATAGTCATGGTCATAGTTTTATGTGGTTTAAGATTAAATACAAATTGCTAGTCACCTGAACAAAATTTCTTCATTTTTCAGCTATTTACATCTCCCCCAAAAGCTCATGCCATTAATTAATTTTCTAGCACAGTATGAAATGATTCAGACAAGTTTGTCCTGGGTGTGTGAGGGAACTGGTGTGTGCTGAGGCCAGTCTGAAATGATGGCACTCTGGTGTAGCAGATTGCAGTGATTCCTGTCATACCATCCCGGGCAATAAGCCCATTAGCTGCCATTGATTTACTGACCTTTTGGCCTGCTTCTCTCTCTCCTGTCTCTCGGCTACAGACCTGCCACCTGGAACTCCAGATGCTTTTGCCCAACTGCTGACCTGCCCCTACTGCGACCGGGGCTACAAGCGCTTGACATCACTGAAGGAGCACATCAAGTACCGCCATGAGAAGAACGAGGAGAACTTTTCTTGCCCTCTTTGTAGCTACACGTTTGCCTACCGCACCCAGCTCGAGCGGCATATGGTGACACACAAGCCGGGGACAGATCAGGTGGGGGGTTGGTTTTAAGTGATTTCTTTCTATAATAACCCCTTAGAGAAACGATATTGCTTTGATTGGCAATCATTATTAATTTTTCATGGCATTTTGAAGATGCAGATCTTTTAATGGTAATAGCTTTAATTGAGGTCTAAATGATTTTTTGATGGTCTCTTCTAATATGATTTAATAGTCCTATGTTCACGATCGAATGAGTGTGTTAATTTCTAATTTAGAAATTTTATTTGCACTTTAACTTGACTTTAGTTTCATTTTTATGTTCCTCAAAAAGTGAATGAAACTGTAGCATTTTAATTATACATTATTAAACATCTCAGCAATTTTAATTCCATTTTTCACCTACTTTTGCTTTGCAATTTTTTGCATATGGGATTCCTAAGTCATAGTAAAAGATGAGTGTGTTTCTTTAATTTGTCATATAACATCTTCAATCAGGTAGATATTTTTACATTCTCCTAGTAGTTTATAAAATCTAATTGAACGTTTTGAGGAAAATTAAAAATGCACATATATATGATTAAACCAGGCATATGCCTAGCATAGCTCAAGTAAATAAAAATGGTTATTCCTAGATATACATGCATATATACATGTATTTTATACATACATGCGTTACATATATATTATATATGCATGCATATACATAAGTATGTATGTGTATACACAGTAGGATATTAAAATTGCTCTGGCTCATTTGGCTCATTTTTTCCTTGGCTCTTTAAAGAAAAAGACAACTCTATAGCTTGAACAGGTAACTACAACTTGCTTAAATCCATAAAGTGATTTGGTGGAACTGCTTTACAATGCTCTTTAAACGTTTTAGCAAAATTGCTATTTCTGGCATCCTAAGAGAATTATATCTGCAAATTGAGTGTATGAAGTGTTAGAGTGGAAACGGAAATGGTGTGCTTTACATCCAAATAGATGGATTGGCATAGATGAAGTTACATTGTATAGGCTATTTTTTGTTTTTACCACATTAATAGTTTTTCTTAACTTGATGTTTAGAAAAAACATTTTTATATTTTGTTTAAATTTGTTGGCTTCATCTTTTACAAGGAGGAAAATTGGTTAGGGAAACAGACACCAAGTAATGCTGATCATCCTTCAATTTGGAACTTTACCATTTAAGCGGACAGGGGATGTAAATCATCCTAACTGCATCGGATATGGTTTGTTACATGAACTGTTTTTCAAAGTTCAGTTATGGAAAAATGTTTGCATGTTTACACTTATGTAACACATATTTTTCCTTTGCTTAATTTCACTAAAATGCTAAGAAAAAAACTGCCTAGATATTTATCTATCATAACTGTCTTAAATTTCATATGCAGAAGTGTGATTGTGTTGGCGCATTATGAATGGTAGCTTTGGTGTTGAAAAGTCCCCTCATTTGCTCATGGCATTTACAATTAGTAAATTAAAATGATTGTATCATATTAACAGTGGCACAACTAAAGTTTATAGTAGTCCTCTGAGGGCTGTGGGGGGAGACAAAGCAGCTGTTGCTGTTTGTTTATGCAACTCAGCAACATATGAGCGCTGGTCCCTCAATGGCGCTCGGCGGGCTGGGCTCTGCTTGATCTTTGAAGGTTGCTGCTGTTTGAACAAACCTCCCTGTGTCCCATGTAACACCATCTGTCTCACTAGGAATGTGGGAAGATTCAGCACACCCTAGCAGTTGTCATACCGTTTCTGTGCTGTCTTTTTGCAAAAGGCTTTTTTGTCATTGCTGCTCAAAAAAGGCTGACCTCCTACCTTGAGCATCCAGAGTGGATGACTGAATCTTTTTTTTTTTTAGGAATTCAAAGTCACAACACTTTTCTCTCTTGTTCAAAAAGGTCAGCTGTGTTTGATTATATCTTCACTGCTTTTAATTTGGCTTTCCAGCAAACTTTTTTTCTGAATTCATCCTTACTCCTTAGCACAAAAACTAAAAGTAAAAATGAACAAAAAATGAAAAATAAAGACTATCTGAAATTATTTCTGTTAGTCTACGTTAAAACTGCTCAAGAAGCTGTCACCTGGGATGTTGTCTCTTATATTTTATAGTGAATGAAGTCTGATATGCAACACCTTGATTAAAAAAACCAACAGTTTACATTTGAAACTAGCATCCTGAAAAGGATGTTTGTTTACTGAATGAGAAGCACTTATCATCAAATATTTTTACTTCTTGAAATTTGAAATTGCCATAGGATGATGCACTCTAAACTTGTAAAGAAATTTTAATTACTGTGGTTTTACATTTTCAAGATGACTTAGAGTTTTCAGGAAAATGGTTCATTTCCCCCTTGTCATTCTCTGGTGCATTACAGTAGGGAATTCCCAAGTTTTTAATTTTGCAGGGAGTGTGAAGAACTACAAACATTTATATAAATGATTTCTTCTCATCTCAGGACAACTTAAAGAGACATTTTGGAGAAGAGAGCTCAAAAATAATTCTGAAGCAAATATTAGATACTTGTGCTAAAGCGCTTTTTTTTTAAAATTTGTTTCAGTTTACTGCAAACATTATAACTTTTATGGCAATACTGAAAGACTGGGCAAAGAATTGAATGCGTACACAGACCTTTTGGCCTGTCTGAAAAAGAGGTGTCCTTTCTATTCTACCAAACTGTCTTTGTTCCTCTTGTATGTGAGTGATATCTGCCTCTTTTCCTTTCCTAGCATCAAATGCTGACCCAAGGAGCAGGTAATCGCAAGTTCAAATGCACAGAGTGTGGCAAGGCCTTCAAATATAAACACCATCTGAAGGAACACCTGCGAATTCACAGTGGTGAGTAGCAGAGGTGCTGGTGCTCTCATTTGCATTCTGTTTAATTAGCTGAGTTTTAAAGATTGTTTAAAATTTACACAGTTCTGTTTGTAGCTTTTTAGAGCTACTAAGGTATTTCATAAATTACATGTGCCTGACTCATCCTCATGAGATTTGTCCTACCATTAATAGCACTGTCTTGTGAAAAGATTTGTAATACTAACACTTATTAAAAATTATAAATGCTTTGCTTTGTTCACAGAGCTCAAAGAAATATATATGGGTTCCCCCTCCTCCTTTGAACCCTTGCTTATGTTGAATAATCTTTTGGCCTAAAAATTTTCAGTTTCAAAGGGGAGGGGGAAAGTAGAGATATTCAATGTGATTTATCTTTTTATAACTAAAAAAGATATAGAAACATTCCAGGTAATCATATGAATTAAGAATTTTGTTAAAAATCTCAGACAGAGACATTCTAAATGTTACTTCAATCTTGAGATCTGTGTCTGAGCAAAAGAAAAACCTACCACTTAGATTTTCACCCCAGAACAAGTCAGATAGCTCTGCCAAGCATTTTATTACCAAATTGGAAGCTATTCAAAGGACTTGTAGAATTGGTGGAATCAATGGAATCTCTACAAAGTTGATTAAAACCATGGCTCCATTCCCCTTTAAATAGTGTGACATCTTTATTGTGCTATTGACCACACATTAATCTGAGACACTGTTAAAATGGGAGGCTGCCGATGGCAAAGGGAAATTCAGAATCTTTCCTGAGAGCAGAATAGATAGCTGTTCACCTTGCACAGCTGACATCTTGAACTATGTCAACTCAGTATAGATAAAACCTAGGAAACAGTTATGGTCAAATAATTCTGACTTAAACACTTAGAACGTAGAGTAGCATCATTTTTGCCCTTTCCACTTAATCTCTTGGGTGGCTATCCTGGTAGCTGAATTAGATTGCTACCTATCATAAGATAGTATAATGTTTGTTTTAATTATCATTTTAGGTGAAAAACCATATGAGTGTCCCAACTGCAAGAAACGTTTCTCACACTCTGGCTCCTACAGTTCACACATCAGCAGCAAGAAATGCATTGGTTTAATCTCCGTAAATGGTCGAATGAGAAACAATATCAAGACGGGTTCTTCTCCTAATTCTGTTTCTTCCTCTCCTACTAATTCAGCCATTTCACAGCTGAGAAACAAATTGGAGAATGGAAAACCACTTAGTATGTCTGAACAAACGGGCTTACTTAAAATTAAAACAGAACCACTAGATTTTAATGACTATAAAGTTCTTATGGCCACACATGGGTTTAGTGGCACTAGTCCTTTTATGAATGGTGGACTTGGAGCAACCAGCCCGTTAGGAGTTCATCCCTCTGCTCAAAGTCCAATGCAGCACTTAGGTGTAGGAATGGAAGCCCCTCTACTTGGGTTTCCTACAATAGGTAGTAATTTAAGCGAGGTACAGAAAGTTCTACAGATTGTGGACAACACGGTTTCCAGGCAAAAAATGGATTGCAAGGCTGAAGAAATCTCAAAGTTAAAGGGTTATCACATGAAGGATCCATGCTCTCAAGCTGAGGAACAAGGAGTCACTTCTCCTAATATTCCACCTGTGGGTCTTCCAGTCGTGAGTCATAATGGTGCCACTAAAAGTATTATTGACTATACTTTAGAGAAAGTTAATGAAGCCAAAGCTTGCCTCCAGAGCTTAACTACTGACTCAAGGAGGCCGCTCAGTACTATTAAGAAGGAGAAGTTGCGTACTTTAATAGACTTGGTCTCAGAAGAAAAAATGATTGAGAACCATAACATATCCACTCCGTTTTCATGCCAGTTCTGTAAAGAAAGTTTTCCTGGTCCCATTCCCTTACACCAGCATGAGCGTTACCTTTGCAAAATGAATGAAGAAATTAAGGCAGTCCTTCAACCTCACGAAAGCATAGTTCCCAACAAATCTGAAATGTTTGTTGATAATAAAGCTCTTCTGTTGTCATCAGTACTTTCTGAGAAAGGAATGACTAGCCCTATCAATCCATACAAGGACCACATGTCTGTACTTAAAGCATATTATGCTATGAATATGGAACCTAACTCTGATGAACTACTGAAAATTTCCATTGCTGTTGGCCTTCCTCAGGAATTTGTGAAGGAATGGTTTGAACAACGAAAAGTGTACCAGTATTCAAATTCCAGGTCACCATCACTGGAAAGGACCAGTGCCAAGGTGGCGCTGGCTGCCACCAACAACACACCCACTAAAGACTCTTTATCAGCCAGGTCTCCTGTAAAGCCTATGGACTCTATAACATCACCATCTATAGCTGAACTCCATAACAGTGTTACTAATTGTGATACTCCTCTCAGGCTAACAAAACCTACCCACTTTACCAATATTAAACCAGTTGTTGATAAATTGGACCACTCAAGGAGTAATACTCCTTCTCCTTTAAATCTTTCCTCCACATCTTCTAAAAACTCCCATAGTAGTTCTTACACTCCAAACAGTTTCTCCTCTGAGGAGCTTCAGGCTGAGCCTTTGGACTTGTCATTACCAAAACAAATGAAGGAACCCAAAAGTATTATAGCCACAAAGAACAAAACAAAAGCTAGTAGCATAAATTTAGACCATAACAGTGTTTCTTTATCATCTGAAAATTCAGATGAACCTCTAAACTTGACTTTTATCAAGAAGGAGTTTTCAAATTCAAATAACTTGGATAATAAAAGCACTAATCCAGTATTCAGTATGAACCCATTTAGTGCCAAGCCTTTATACACGACCCTTCCACCACAAAGCGCATTTCCCCCTGCCACATTTATGCCGCCAGTGCAGACCAGTATTCCGGGGCTGCGACCATACCCGGGACTAGATCAGATGAGCTTCCTACCACATATGGCCTATACCTACCCAACTGGAGCAGCTACTTTTGCTGACATGCAGCAAAGGAGAAAGTACCAACGGAAACAAGGATTTCAGGTACGGGACATCTTTGACTGTGTTTCTGCCGGGAAATGGACAGCTGAAAATTGTGTAGATTATGTACTCCTAGGAAAAAATAATTGGGGTGGGGGGCAGAATCAAATGTTGTATTTTTAGCAGAAATAGAAGAGTTTATTTTAACTTGAACTTGAAAAACTGAGTGGGCTAGAAAAATAAATGGATGTAACACTGGAATACTGTACTATGTAAGCACATTTGCTAAAAAAAAAAGGAAGAAAAGAAAGAAAAAAGATAAAAGCACATTTGAAAGAACTTAACATTTATTTTTTGAGGTTTATTTATATTGTATTTGTCAGCCATTAGAATTTTATATTGCTAACAACATTTGGTAAACCTTACATATATGCCAAAAATTATAGTCCACAGCAGTCACATACCTTTACAGATGTTCACAATATGTAAGACCAGATATATGTGCTCCGTGTGTATGTGTGTATATGTGTGTGTAACATAGTTTAGTGAAGTGAGTGATTTTGAAGAATAATTTTAAAAATACTTTAAGACATTCCCTTATGTCTTATTAAGTTCCATTAGTAATTTTACAGACTAGTAAACGTTTTACAGTTTCAAATGTAAAAATCAGGTACGTTTTAACATCATCGAGAGTAATCCCTGCCTGCACAATAGGAGCACAAACAGCACCGCACCTCCATAACAGCTGTTCCAGTATTCCAATTTACAGTACATCTGCCCTCTTTGTAAATGTATTTAAGCCTATTTAATCTTCTCTAATATTAATTAGTGCAGACGTAGTCTAAGAAAACTGAACTGTGTGATAGCAAATGGAAATGTATGTTATCATGCAAGTTTGCACTCCTTAGGATCAAGACAAAATAAATATCAAGAAATTTAATAATTTACTGATCCACATTCATTATTGCTTAATGCTGAAGGCTGTTTTAACATAGATAGAACATTGATAAAAAGTGTTATTAATATTCCCTATTTCAAATTACAAAATTAAATATAAAAATATAGCTTGAGGCCTTTAGTCAGTAGACATACATTTAAATAGATTGCATAATAATAACATTTTGTACCTAAATATGAAATTCAATTAAAATGGTTTTCTACAGCTACAGTTATCTCTAAAGTTAGGCCATTGAAAAATAAACAAATTCAGGTCTCAAGTTTTTTTCTTATAGTTATTTTATCAGATCATTTTTAAAATTTTCTTATAAACATTCACATTTTTTTTACCTATGTAGTTTACTATTTTTATCTTGTCCAAAAAAATAGTTTAAATCTACTCTCCAGGACAGAAGTGTTTCCTATATTGTTCACATCTGAGATGTGAAATTTGAAGTATGTCATTTAAAGTAAAGTAATCTAGATCAATTTATAGCATTGTCTTTGAGAAATTGCAAATGTCACATTGTGAAGGTCCAGAATATTGTGGAAAAGTAGGGCAAAAGCAAGAGAATGTGTTAGATAAACTATTTGATTCCATCATAGGGAGAATTGCTTGATGGAGCGCAAGACTATATGTCAGGCCTGGATGACATGACAGATTCTGACTCCTGTCTGTCCCGAAAGAAGATCAAGAAGACAGAGAGTGGCATGTATGCATGTGACTTATGTGACAAGACATTCCAGAAAAGCAGTTCCCTTCTGCGACATAAATATGAACACACAGGTATGAATGACTTTAACTAGCTAGTTAGAGCTTCACTGCATGCTGTACATTTCATAATATTTAATGAGTACACTTGTGCAACATAAGATGTAACATATGCTGATACTTTCAACAAGGAAGAAATAATGCTTTTGCCTAGCTCAGTTGGACTTTTTTTTCTTTGCTTGTTTATTGGATCGTGTGCATAATTATGAATGCATTTGTCTTCACCTCTTTTGACTTCTCTGTAAGCTGAATTCACAGATTATGTCAGAGAATAGCTTAGTGGGTACTGCTATGAGAGGATATGGCAATCAGAGGTATCAGATCAATCTTGGCATTCTTAGGACTGTGACTATGGTCTGTTAAAACATCTGCTTGAAAATAAGAGTCAGTGAACTGGTTGTCTGTTTCATCAATTCAACACCAAACAACCAGGTATTGCTGCTGTTGTCTGCCAGATATTTGGGTAGTGTGTAAGCACAGTTATAGAAAGGTTCCATGTATGACCTTAAAACTAAGGTAATCATGCTAGTACCATCCACAAATCCTGAAAGAGGAAGGGGAAAGGGATGCATATTGTGTACATAAAGTTGTATTCTAAAGGAGATAATGAAATTATCTTTGGATGAAAAACTAAAATAAAAATCCTTAAAATGTATTACTTCATCCCTAATTCATGCACTCCTAACTTTGGGAAATGGTACAAAATAAGGAAGAACTTGCTAACAATTGGAGCTATCCAAAAGTGGAATGGGCTGCCTCAGGAGGTGGTGTGTTCCCTCTCATTGGAGGTCTTCAAGCAAAGGCTGGATGACCACTTATCGGGTATGTTGTAGAGGGAATTCTCATTCGGGTATGGGTTGGACAAATGGCCCCTGACATCCCTTCCAACTCTCAAGTTTTGTGATTCTCTAATTCTGAAAAATGCCCACAAAACAGTACATCCCTATGGATACAGGCCAAATTTAAGGGTGAAGTTCTGATGACTTTTAATGTGAGAAGATGATTTGTTAACCACATCCACAGGTCTACTTTGCATTGGTGGTCCTACAGTTTTCCAGGTTGAACCAGCCAAAAGGAGGGATTGACTTAAGATGGATCAGGACTTGGCTAGGGTGGCTAGGGTGTAGCTAGAAGGATAGCTATGGTGAGTGGTTAGCTATAGAATCATAGAGCGTTAAAGCTAAAAGGAAACTTATGCATCATCTTGTTAAATCTTATTTTCTAACCAAAGTCTAGAAAGGTCTATAATATAATGGAAAAAGAACTGGAGTTGACTCCAGGGATCAAATCCTGCTTCCCATCCAATCTAATCCAGTATTTATTAAACATCCCCTATGTGCAAAGTTCTACATTAGGTGCTGGTATTACTGAAATAAAAGGGGAAAAAAAATCCCTTCACTTTAAGTAAAATACATTTTCCTAGGGGGGAAGGGAGCAGTTTACAACATTCTATGTGCTTGACTAGGGGCAACCTCTCTGAGGCATAATTTTCTTATCTGTAAAATAGGAATAATAATATGAGGCATGCTGACCTATCAAGTTTGTTGTGAGGATAAAGTCCTTTGCAAACCTTAAAGCACTATGTAAATGTCTGCTTTAACTAATAAACTTTTTCATAATACCTCAAGTCTATATAGAACTTTAAAGTTTATAAGGTGCTTGTCTCACAACTTCCCTGTAAAGTAGGTTTGGGAGACTATTATCCTCTTTTTACCAATGAGGAAACTGAGTCTCAGAGAGGTAAAGTCACATATCTAGTTAGAATCAGGGTTCCAGTTCTTCTGACTTAGAGTCAAGGGTTCTTTCCATTATTTCACACTTATTTGCCTGAAGTCATACATCTGGTAAATGTAGTCAGAATTAGAGCTCATCTGATTCCCAATTAAGTGTTTCTATTACTACTCCATGCTATCACTGAGATAAGCATGCTTTTCCTCCTTTTTTTCAGGAGTCTAGATCAGGATAGAACCTTAGAACTAGATGTAAGTCTGTCACCCAAACTTTTATTTGGTAGATTGGTAAAGTGAGACATAGTAAAGTCTAAAGCTGGATAAGCTAGAATTCAATTCAATTCAATTCAATTCAATAAATGTTTATCAAGGTTTCATGATAAGTGTTGGGAATACAAACATATAATGAAAAACAGTCCCTGCCTTCCAGAAGTTGACCTGCTAGTGGGTTGGGGGTTAGGAGAGGGGGTTGCTACTTATATAAAAGTAAGTATAATCCAAAGTGAAGAAGAGAACATAAAAAACTGGGGGTATCAGGGAAGGAAGGCTTGAGAAAGAATGTGGCACCAAAAGTGAGTAAACACTGATGGAAAACAATGAGTCTAAGAATGAGAGATGATAAGGTGAGAATATATTGTCATGGGAGATGGCTTTCATGAATTTAACAGAGAGGAAGATGGAGTTTGGAGTTTGGGTCTAGTTAGTAGACAGTTTGTACTGGAAGGAAAACTATGGAATCCTGTTTTTTAATGCAGCATTCTTTCAACTTGACCACACTTATTTTTTTTCTGTATCCTGAAGCCTAACTGAATGGGTGGAGAATTCTATGAGTAAATAGAGCAAAGGGCCCATAAACCAAAAGAAAGAGAGAAAGAGAGAGAGAGAGAATAATAACATTTTGATTTTCAATGAAG
Source organism: Pseudocheirus occidentalis (assembly GCA_028646575.1). Lineage (NCBI taxonomy): Eukaryota > Metazoa > Chordata > Mammalia > Diprotodontia > Pseudocheiridae > Pseudocheirus > Pseudocheirus occidentalis. The sequence goes on from CM053596.1 coordinate 207,221,771, forward strand.
GGTCTAGATTTGGGTCTTCTAAGCAAAGTATTAGAATTATTTGAGTAAAAAGTAAGGATGTGGAATAAGAGAAAGAAGAGGTGTTATTAAAAGTTTAGTGACAAATTAATTTGAGCTCATAACCACAAAATACATTATACTTAAAACCTTCCCCATCCTTGTACCTCATTCATAGATATTTTTGTCAATATTTGAGGATAATTATAGATACTACAAATACTGGCCCTTTTAGATTAGAAAATTAAACTAATATTTTAAGCATGTTCCATTATGAAAAACCTGTTTCACATTTCACAATTTAAACCCCACTATTTAACAAAAGCAGTAGCAAAGGCACTTTTCTGTCTGAATGATTTTAACACAATCATGGACAAACATTACCTTTTACAACACAGCTTCTGTAAAGGTCTTATCTTGGGGTTGCCCTCCATATATAGTAAGATAGAGCTGACTCTCACAAACACATTGACTCTAAGGTCAGTAGCCTTAATGAGATTAAAAGGCAAAAAGTTGACAAACAAAAGGATGAATAATGATTGAAATTTTTTTCGAAAATAAACTACATTTAAAGAAAACAAAAATAAAACATTTCTCTTTTTCAAGATGTGAGACCTAATGCCTTGAAATATACTTCCTATCAACAGGAGGGTAAACATAATGTCACTTCCCTGAATTAGTGAGTAACAATCCTGCTGTTAGTTTTCCACCTTGTTAGCTTTCTGGCTTGTCAGCTTCTAGGTCTTTTGACCCAATATGTGATAAATTTTCCTTATTTCTGGGCCTTGGTTTCCACCAAAATGAAGATCTTTATGCACTTTTCTATCACCATGAAATATATAGAAATTTAGCCAGTTTTCCTTTTTTAGTTGAATACCTAAGTCTTGTATTTTTTATAAATGACCAATAGTAATATTTTTATACTTCATCAATAAAAATCTCAAAAAATCATTATGAATGGGAACTGAGTCTCTAAGTTGCTAAGGCTATCAACAATAAAGTTGATAAAATAAATATTCAGATAGGTAATAATTCCAAAATTTTAACTGATGATGATGCAATGAAAGAATTCAGTTTAACATTGACTATTTTTTTTAAGGACTAAGGAAGAAAATTATGATATATACATCCCTGGAATCCTATGTATTTTTATCTTTGACCTGTTGAATTTGTTTTCCTAGAACACTCAATCCTATTGTTAGTTTATGTGGCTATACTTACTACATGACTAAAGTTAACCAAAAATGTGTTGAGATGCTCACTGCTGTTTTGGTTCACAATTAGTTTTCAATATTGCTGATGCTGTGTGGCATATGATAGCTAGGAGGTCTGACTGAGCTCATTTTATGATATACTGAAAAAGCGTCTGAGCTATTTCAGTTGTTCTTTAGGACAAGCCACTTTGGTAAATTTATATTTTAAAGTTCTTTTGCTGAAAGCTAATCTACTGTTACCTTTTGTCTCCAGCTATCTCTGTCATTTCTGTTTGATCCTTGTTCACAGTGAACTTATTTGACCATCATTAAGAGAGCAATATAATCTTTAATTTTTTAAATCTATGATTTCTTAGTTCCTTTTTCCAAGTGAAAAAAAAATCCTCTTAAGGATTGGCTTTTGCCGCATTCTGGCACCAAAAATGTTAATTATCACAAAGAAAGCTTCTGAATTCCATGTATGGCTTGCTTTAAAATACTAATTTGAAAATTCCTTTGATCATACACTACTGGGACTCATGTATCTACTCCACTAACTTCCTTAGGTCTTCTTTATTCAAAATGAGCTGAAAGCCTAGAGGTTAAGTCAATCACTAGTCAAATTCTTTCTTAGGTTACGCACTACTGTTTTTATAGCCTAAACTTTCTGCCATGTGATTCATTTCAAACATCACTGTAGCTTCCAGGTGAATCATCAGGCTAGAGATTAAAGAAAAAATAAGCCTCAAAAGGCCTTAAGCATTCAGAAATGTGGATGTTTCTCTGAAGCTCGTTCCTATACAAATGTACTTCTAGGAGCTCTTGATTTCAATCAGATGAACAAAAGATGAATGTGTAAGCCACTTTCTCTTTAAACTAGACTAGATGACTAGATGGTATACCAGTTGGTGAAATTTCTTTGTGCGTGATAGGAGTCAAATAGTTTTCTCCATTAATATTGCCTTTTGGTTGGTATGTATAATAATAAAAGTTACTGTTCACATTTATATTGTGTTTTAAGGTTTACAAATCTTTTTTTTTTTTGCACAACAGCCCACTGAGATAGGAAAATTATTGTCCCCATTTGGTAGATGATGAGACTGAAGCTCAGAGAGTTTAAATAACAGGGTTACATTCTAAGTAAGTCTGAGCTGAGATTGCCTATTCCATGTTCTTACTTCCACAAATTTCCTTGTGATCGCTCCCTTTTTTTTATAGAATTTTATGTTTCTCTTTCTCTCTTCTCTCTCCATCTCTGTCTCTGTCTCCCTGTGTCTGTCTCTGTCTCCCTGTGTCTGTCTCTGTCTCTCTTTCTCTGTCTCTCTTTGTCTTTCTCTGTCTCTCTGTCTCTTTCTTTCTGTATCTCTACTCTTTCTGTCTTTTCAATCTCTTCCCTTTCTCCCTCCCTCCTTCCTTTTATTACAGTATCTCTTTTCCAAGTATCCAAATGACTTGGAAGAATAAAAGCTTTGTTCCTCAATTCATAGACTCTTAGAACTAGAAGAGACATTATCTAGACCAAACTCCCTCATTTTGCAGGTGAGGAAACTGAGGCCCAGAGAAGTTAAATGACTTGCTCAAGTTCACATGGTGAGTTAATGACAGAGTTGGTGCTAAAAATCAGGACTCCAAGTTCACAATCCACTTTTCTTTCCATTACATCATCCATCTTAAAATTGACTCATTTAGAACTTAACTCTTCTAATTTCATTGAAAAGAAAATGCATTATTTTTTAAGATAAACTTCATATATTACCTTCAGATCATGAAGTCATATTAATGTTTTCATGCTATAAAAGTATTCTTTATTAGTGACAATATGCTCTGGAAAGTAATCTCCAGCCACAGAATATTTTATGGGCTCTAATTTAATTAAGCTCCCTATCCTATTCTTAAAGACCCCAAATCCTGTAACATTATCTATCAAGAAGAGAGAATCATTCCATTGGTAGTCCACTTTGTAGTTTTTCTCATGAAAAGCAGATTTAGAAAGCAACCCTAAAGTACAAATGTTCACAGTGTCCTTAATCAATCTGATTAAGACCATCACCTCATTTCAAGTGAAAACAAAAGATGACTCCTTGACCTGGAGAACTTCCAAGAAAAGGAGACATTCTAAAATAGAACAAGAGCCAGGTATAGAATCCATACCTTTTAGTCACATGAGATGGCCTTGTTCTACATTTAGCCATTAAAAGAGGTTTGGGGGGCATTTTTAAAAAATTCTATTCTTGGAAGTTTATCCTGAAATTTCTCTCATTTTTTTTCAAATTAAATCATATAGTATTTTGGTCCACAGTAGACAGTCATTCTTACTCTAAATTGCATTCAAAATAATCAGAACAACCCAACTAACTATACACAGCAGCATGACCAGCAGGGTGCTAGAAGTATTGCTTATTCTAATTGAATTGATCGGTTTCACTAGAACTTAGAAGAGTTCATCTATTTAGTTCATTTCTACAAACATTTGCTAAGCATTACTGTATGTAAACGGACATAGATGTAGGGCATTGTACAAGTTACTGGGAATGCACAGATAAAATAGAACACAGCTGCCAAGAGCCAGCATGGCATGATGGTTCAATAGAGAGCTGACCTTGAAGCCAGGAAGATCTGCAGTCAAATCTAAACTCTGGCATCTGCTTTCTGTGTAACCCTGGACAAGTCACTTAGGCTCAATGTTTTAGGCATCACTTTAAAATTATAAGGTACAGAGAAGGTACCAACCTGCTTTGATAAAGAGAATCTCTTTACCTAAGAGTTCCTTATATCAATAAAATAACATGTCCAGTCTTTATCCCTATCTTGCTCATAGTCATATTAAGGTGGGAGTGGGGAGAGGAGAGGAGAGGGGAAGGGA
>CM053596.1:207226323-207246673 GCA_028646575.1 Pseudocheirus occidentalis
AGCTCAGATTGCCTGAGCTCATGATCCTCAAATGCACATCAGGACATTGGTCAAGCTGGGAAAGGAGTGAGAAAATTTAATGACAAAAGTACGTGGGGCTTTGAGGCTGTGGAACTTTTTCTGAGTGGCTCCCAGCTCAGTCACCTAGCAGGGGAGTTCCTATACCTTTTTCAGGAGAGAAGAGGTACTAAGCATATTGCTGGAGACCCCTGCTTCCTGAAAAGGGGAGGAGTCCCGAGCCAAAGATCAGTAAGAGATAGAACCATTAGACAAGATAGGAATATAAAGCATGGGGTGAAGGAAGCAGAGGAATGAAAGAGAAAGGAGGAGAGAGAGGAAGAGAGATAGTAGATAAGACAAAGACAGGAGAGGAGAGGAGAGAAAAAACACTCTTAGAAGGCAGAGAACTCCGATTTCCAAAAGGAATGTGAAAGAAACAGTGGGCTTGAGCCTCTTCTTGGTGATAACTTTGAAGAGCAGAGAGGGAGGATTTTTTTTCACCTGAGATCCAAGTTTAGAATTAGATGGATCTCCTTCATGTCCATGGCTAGTGAAAGAAGCATAAGACTAAGCTCACAAGAAAACAGTGAATTGGAGGGGAGAAGAAGGGAAGAGAATGTGAAGAGAGGGATTTTGTTGATTCTTATACCTAGACTTGCAGTTAAATGATCCAGATTCCAGAAGACTGAGACATATGAAGAGTCCTGCAAAACAGAAGAAGCTTCTCAAGTCAAGACCCAGTAGAATATAGCCAATCAAGGAATAAAAAGGAACTAATCAGAGTAAGGCTTTGTTCTTTGTTGCTGTTATGTCAAATCAAGATTAATTGTTTGAACTGCTAGACTTCTACCTTATTGACTATACTTCCTTTCCTGCCCTTCAATTCCAGTATATATTTCCCCAAAGTGTATAACAATTAACAAACAATTAAAAACCTTAATTTTAAAAACTTAAAAACCCTATATGTAAAGAAGGCTTGTGTGCTGTTTCTGGGAAGAAGGAAAAGGAAAAACAGGAAAAAATGACCAAGTTCTCTCTGGCTTTTGTGGTGGGCAGCAAACCCCACGAACCCATTTCAGAGGAGATGAACTAGCAAAGGGGGAAAAGCCCAATGGGGGCATTAGTAAGTCCTAAGTTGATATATTAAAAGAATGGCATTCCACAAGTTGATAGTGTGCTCTGGGCCCATGATATCACAGATCACTTCTAGGTCCTAGATTCCATAATTCCTTATTGACTCGATTGACTCTAGCCCTGGAGTGGTACAGATATGGAGATATGGCCAAGTGGAATGGGGGTTGATAAATTACTACCATTTACTCTTTTTTTCTGTTACTCTCCTACAATGTCCAGAACTCGGTTGTTTTTTTTTGTTGTTTTGTTTTTTTTACCTCTCAGGCACACCTTTTCTTCCCCATCTCATCTTGATGTTTAGGATCAAACTTTAGGACCAAACACTTTTAGGTCTGTTTAAAAACTGATGACAATCGTCATTGTCTCCCTTTCTTGTCTTCTCCTTGAATGGATACTCCTTATTTTGTCATCCTTTCCCCATAAACCAAAGAATTTTTAATTGCAAAATAAATATCTGAGTACAAAATTAATAGAGTTTTTCATTATCTTGCCCTTGTAGTTTAAGTGGCACAGCAGATAGGCAGAAAAGCCACCTGTTAGCTTTTTTATTTTCACAATTTGATGGTAAAATAATGATAGTCAAAATGCTAAATAAAATATCTTGTATCTTATATTACTGGAACATCTGAATTTTTAGTAAAAGTTCCATAGATGATTTATAGCAAGTATCAATAAAGGCAGCTTCCATCTTAAAATTAAACTTTCCCAAAAGTCTGTAAGTTAGTTGTTTGAATTAGTACATTTTCCCATAGAAAGCAGCTTAATGGTGGAGTAGAGAAAGTGCTAGACTTGGAGTCAGGAAAACTTGAGTTTAAATCCTGCCTTAGACATTTAATAACTGTGTGACCCTAAGCAAGTCATTTACCCTGTCTCCTGCTCAGTTTCCTCATCTTTAAAATGAAGATAATAGGATCATTTACCTCATGGAATTGCAGGGAAGATCAAATGTGCACTTAGTAAATCTTAAAGTGCTATTTAAATTCTAGCTATATTAGAAACAATACCACAAGTGATAGTTATTTCCCAGACTAACTTACAGAAAGATATTTGACCCATAATGTAGCTGAAATATTGTGTACTGACATAAAAATATTGGAAGAACTTCGATTAATGGATTGACAAACCACAGTTCCACAGGACTGAAGATGAAGAATGTGTCCTGTCTCCTGAAAAAGAAGTAGTTGATTCAAGGTGCAGAATAAGATAAATATTTTTAGATAGGGCTAATATTTGAATTTGGTTTTGCTTGACTATACATATTTGTTACAGGTTTTTTGTTATTTTTCCTTTTTTAACAAAAAGGGAAGTTGGAGGAAAAAAATGGATGTTTTTAATTTAAAAAATAGTCTTTAAAACAACTTAAAATGAAATAATATTATTTAATAAAATACAAGAACCCAAGACTTGATAAAGAAATATGCTTTTGAAAAATTTGACTTGTAATTCTTGAGCTTGAAGAAGAGTAAGCTTCATGAGAGGGGAATGAACAGATAACATTTCTAAAAATTCCAACGGTGACTTCACTACCCTTTCTGGCACTTTCCTTATGTCTGGTTTCATATCAAAATTTATTGAATTCCTTTTGCCTAATATGTGCACAAAAAGTATCATTCTTAAGCTCATTTCTTAAGTTTTTTGCCTTACAAATGGATGAGAGAAAGTTCTTAAGGTGATCAGACAATAATTAGAAGATAGGAGAGAGGATAATTTTAGTGTGGAAGCAGAAGAGCAGTATACAACCAGACATTCCCATGCATAGAACATTTCAAATTTAGCTTCATGACTAAGGTATGACCAATAAATGGTTGGAAGGAGACCTTTTATTTTGATGATATGTATCAATTCTTTTTCTATAACTTGGGCTGGTTGTTTCAGAGGCATATTATGAAAGGAGGACCTTGGAAAGAAGAGAAGCTGGAGCAAAGGTCTGAACAATAGGGTATACATGACTGCAATGGTGGTGTCCAGGAATCTGGTCATCCTGGGATGTCCCTGGGGCCCCATGGAGTAAGGAGAGAAGATACTTATGCTTTAGCAGATCTCCATGACCCACCTAATGATCCAGTTGAAGATTAGAGATCAAGACACTGCATAATGAGGAGATGGCAAACCTTTAGTCTGCCTGTGCTAGGGATTATGAGGCAAACTTTCTGTATTTCAGATGCATGAGACTTGGAGAAGCAATTTTTCTATGCTACTCTGGTATTCAGAAATCAGGATGAAGTTGCATTCATTCAGGCATAGATATTGAGATATTTTTCTATTACTTTGAAATCCCAATTAATGTTTCATTATCTTAATGTGTGGTTTCTGCTTAGTCTATTAGTAAATTGTAAGCTGAATTTAGATGACCTTTAGAAGTTCCTAGAAAACTGGATGCAGGCTCAAGATAGATGAAGCGAATTATAATCATCTAAAATATTCCCACTTTGAATCCTAATCCATAGGAATCCAGGGCCAAGTGGGAAAAGGGTTATACAAATTTAAAGTGAAGGCAGTTATATTCAAACTGGTATTCTGAAAGATAGGAAGCTTTCCAACTGCTCATAGCAGTTAGAGCTGGAAGAGACATTCCAGATAGTCTAATCTATCCCTCTCGTTTTACATGGGAGGGAGCTGAGGCCCAGAGAGGTTAAGTGATTTGCAGGTAATAAGCAGTAGGGCTGGGATTCCAATGCAGGTCTTCTGACTCCACAGTCTGTGATCTTGCCACTACATTATGGCTCTCTCTGACACCTGAATTGAGTCTAAGCAGAAACTTTCCATTTTGGCTTGAAGTGTTATGAATTCTATGAACATCAGACATTCAGCTCTAAGCATAAAAATGCATTCCAAAGGGAAATATAAATTATTCGGGGGTTATCTGTCACTTTGGATTATCTATGCTGCTGCCTCCCTCCATTAGTGTTGCTAATTGAGAATTGACTGTAACTACTGAAGAGCTAAAATATGTCCATGACCAGAAGCTAAGACAAGTATCACAAAGGTGGGGAAAAAGAACATGCTGTCATTTTATTCCACTTTCCAGTTCTATCTTAAACTTGTTCCATGGGATGCCCAGGTAATGAAGGATCACTTCAGTCCTATAAAATTGTAAATACCAAAGATTAAGTGTACTACATTTTTATGTGGCAAGAGGTGATTGGATGGTCGTACAGTAGGTAAGAGTCTGAACTACTCTTGCACATACCAATTGCTGACCTGGTGTGAGATTCTAATACAATTTGCCAGAATATTATTTATTATACTTTGCTGCAGCCAAAAAGCCTAGAAATTGAGCTCTTTTTTGGCTTTCCAGATTCCATGGAGCTGAAATATTGCCAGGTAGAGCAAACTACTTTTCTTGTTGTCCCCTTTCAGGAGGATTAAAGCCAACTTGATCAATCACCACTGCCCCTTTATTAAACTAATGTAGCAGAGGGTGATTTCTTGGCTGAGTCATCAGACTAGATAGGTTAATGTTGTTGGTCTATGGCCAAATGACTTTATACCCTCACTTCTTGCCATATGTATGTACATGTATATAACATGTAAGTCCATGTGTATGTACATATAGATGTCAATATAAAGATAGATCTATTTTGTATATTTGAGGTGGTATAGATGTCTGATTTCATCAGTGTAGGGAAATCCTGTAATGGGAATTTCCTCTTCTGTTATAGATCAGCAAGGCATTTATGACTAACAGTTGAAAAGAATAGTCAGTCTGGGGTACTGAGAGGTTAACTAACTTACTTGTGGTAGTAGTACTTCTAATAGATGTCGTGGCAAAATAGGACCAGGGTCTTCCTGACTTCTGGTCAGTATTTTATTGACTCTGTAGCACTGTTTTATCAGCTCTGCCATACTGCTTGCCATGTATATGGGAGCTGTTCATAAATATGTAAATGAGTATAAATAAACATGTAATATGAATAATATATTTCTATTTATAGATTTATATGATATAAATATATACTATAAAATATAAATGAGTATATTTTCTCTTTATATATAATCCTTCTGCCATGTTACCTTTCATTTATATATAAGAAGCAGTGTTACTTAGGGGTTAGATTTTATATATATATATGTATGTATACACACATATATATAATTATATTTACATTACACACATATATTCATATTAATAATATTATATATGTATATAAACAACCTCCATATACATACATACAAATATCTACGTGTATACATGAAGGTTGTTTCTACCTTCCCAACATCCTTCACATCTCTACGTTTATTTCTTCCCTCTATGGCCACCACCCTAATTCAGGCACTCTTTACCTCTCACCTGAACTATTGCAATAGCTTACTATTTAGTGTCTTGTAAGTATTACGCATCTCCAGTTTACCTTATTCAGCTGCTAAAATGATTTTCCTAAAGTGCAGGTTTGATCATGTCATTTCCCTGCTCAGTAAACTCCGATGACTCCCAATTGTTTCTAGGATAAATATTAGCTCCTCTGTTTAACTTTTAAGGTCCGTTGCGATTTGCATTTTCAACCTTTTTATATACCGCTTTCCTTCTTGCACCCATACACAACATTCAATCTCTTTCTTGTCTTCATGCGATTACACAATCTCCCATTGAGATATGAAGCAAACGGGGTTTATTAAATGTTCCAGATACTGTGCTAGGCCATAGGGATATAAATACAGAAATGAAATGATCCCTGCCCTCAGGAATCTTACATTCTGGGAGATAACATGTATGTATCTATATGTAAGTAAAACACATGTATGGGTATATACAAAGCACATAAAATGCAGATGCAAATTTATCTTGGAAGGGAAAACACTAGTGGCTGGGGGTGGGAGAGACAAGGAAAAGCCTAAGGCATGAGTCCTGGAAGGTTCCTTCAAGAAGTAGCAACAGGGATAGTCAGTGTGATAGAATAACATTAACTAACAGGAAATAGTCAATATGGTTATAGGGGATGGGAGGAATGTGTTGAGAAGGTTATGAAGTTAGCACGTAGTTAATCTATAAAGAACTCCGACTAACAAGCAGAGTAATTAATAATAGTTAATAGTCTCAGGACTTTTGGGGGCATACTGTATTTGATCCCAGAAGTAGTAGGGAGCCATTGGAGTTTATTGTGTAGAGTATGGAAATATCACACATGTTCTAGAACGGAGCCAGGGAAATTGGAGGCAGGAGGAACAATTAAGATACTATTGCAATCATAATGTAGGTGAGAAGAGTTCTAAAGGCGATGGTGGTATGAGTGGAGAGTACATGCTGGGAATGTGCTCCCTTCTCATTCCTACCTCTTAGAATCCCTGTTTTCTACAAAATTGTACTCATTACACCTTCTAAATGAAGACTTTTGTAGCCTTTTTCAACTGGTTGAGTCCCCTACCCTTCCACAAATTTACTTGCATTTATTTTGGATATATTTTGTTTATTCATGTATTGTTACCCCTCCCCCCACCCCAGTAGAATGTAAACTCTTTGAAGGAAGGAACTTTTGTCTTGGTATCCCCAACCCCTATCTATCACAGTGCACATAGCTCATATTTGTTGATTTATATAGAATTCAGTCATTAAATTTGTAATTTGTATTTCCACTTCAAGATTGTCACCTACTGAGATTATTTCTTTAACCAGCTCTTCCCTGTTTAATCACTCCTATTTTATGTTGCTAATGGATTTTTGCTCCCCCTCCCACTTTTTGAGTTTCATATTCAACTTGATTTTTTTGAGCATGCAAAAGATTTATTGTCAGTAAAGTAATGAGCATTGGCAACAGGGCAAAGCTGTTGCAACTGTGCATTTCAGTGATACGTGCTATTCCGTGCATGGCAGAAGGTTCCAGGAACCTTTTAAGGACAAATATGTGGATGTTTTGCTAAAGCAAAGAGAGGGCAGAGGTTAGTAAACAAGCCAATTCAGTACTAAAAACCTAATGGAAGAAAAATGAATAAAAACTAGTGAAAAGCTTCCCTCACAAAGGTAATTAAAGTTACCTTATTCACTGGAAAAGTGTCAGTAACTATGGAAGACAGTCAAATATCAAGCCAAGTATGTGAGTTCATATACTGAGAGCATTTCTTTTTCAATTCGAACCCTCATAAAGTAAGTAAAGAGTGAATTTCTTCCTTCTTTTCTTTTCTGAGCATGAAGAGAAGTCCTAAGCAGCTCATAAAAGAAATGCTGTGGATATAAAAGTGGAGTTCAGCGGCAATGATTAGAATAACAAGCTAATTAAAGGTTCTTCATATCTGGGGAAGGTAGCAGACATCCTCAATATAGACATGCCTTGTTTGAGGGAGGAATCTTAGAAGCAGACTTCCAGAGCTGAAAGAATTTTTAGGAGTCATCTAAACAAATGGGCAAATAGTCATTGAGTCTCTACTTGACTGTCTCCAGTGACAGGGGAATGTTGCATTATGAGACAACTCATTCCATGAGACTTGTTTCAGGTCAAATCTTGAATTTTCTAGAGGTGTCAGTATGACATCATGGTATGAAACAGGGAATAACAGACCAACTAATTTTTTTTTCTCTTAAGACAAGCTTCTGGATTTACTGATAGACATTTCAGGTTTCTGGTGTTGACTCTTCATTTGGATTTAAAGAGAGTTTACTAAGAACTATTATAAGGAGTAGGTGAAAGGTCTATGAAAAGATTCATAGATATAGAGTTGGAAAGGACATCAGAGGTGATCTGTTTTAACTCCTTCAATTTTACAGATGGAAAACCTGAGACATAGAGAGGTTAAGTGACTTGGCCAGATACAACTAGGTAGCAAGCCAGAGAGCACTAATGCTGACCTGAATCCCTGAACTATAGAGTTCAGAAATATAGATCCAGCATTCTTTCTACTACACTTCATTGTCTTCTTTAATAGCTTATAAAGGTTCTTTTAACTTAACCCAAACTTTAGGCCATTTGCTTACTCTGCCTAAAAATCTATCTAAGACTGGACTTTTTTTATTTGTTAAGGTCTCATTTCATAAAGAGAGAATTAGAAAATCTTCCAGAAACTGCTTCCCAAACTCTATATAACACATGGAAACATGATCTCTGCAGGGACTTCACTTCTACTTCACCTCAGTTCAGTCATTTTAATCACTTCATCCTAACTCACTGAGCAGGATTTGGGAATGCTTTTCTTCTACTTTACCTCCTCTCCTCTCCCCCCAATTCACAACCAAAAATAATACATTCTCCTATTTGAGTACCAAAACTCTTCCCCAGAGTTTTTGCCTTGAGCTTCCATACCCTTCCTGAAGGACTACATGCTCTAAGCTTAGTCCCTCTTGCCTTGTCTCCAGTTGTGACTGGTTCACCAGAAGCAGATTCAAATCTTCCTGTTAGCCCCATGATTCTCAACCTGTGCGTTGCGACCCCTTTGGGGGTCAAATGACTCTTTCACAGGGTTGTAATGCCATCCACCAGCAAATTCCCAAAAGAATGCTACTGTGAACAGCTTTTTAAGATTTGGTCTTTTGAGAGACCTTTCACCTAAGGTTCACACAGTATAGTGAACACTCCATTTATTCCATTACAAATCAAGGCAAACATTCACAATATATCACAATATAATATTCATAACAAATCAAGGTTCAGTACAATATTCACAACAACTTAACATTAGAATGGCCACACAGTTTTCACTACAGTGGCCACAATATTTAAAACAAAGCATTTGATCAATTCACACATAATACAGTAATCAACACTTAATCATTCAATCAGTTCACAGTACAATAATCAAACTTCCACTCATGGAGCAACCATTAACTTAATCAGTCACTAATCTACATTCCTGATTACTATCATTAATCACTAGTATAGTCATTAGAAAACCACACAAACCCTCCACCCCTCGGTGTCCAGCAAACCTCAGTTTCATCCAAGGGGAGGTCTTTTCTTCATCTTGACCCTGGGTGGTCTCTCTGATTCCATGGATCCCCTTCCATGGTCCCAGATCCCTCCTGAATCCACCAGTCACTTGGATTCAGAAGCAGACAGCTCTCAGGTCCTCATCCAGTCTTCAGAGGTAGACAGCTCCCAGGTCCTTGTTCCAGTCCTCAGGGCAGTCCCTGGCACACACTGAGGTTCACAGGGTCCAGCACATCTCAAACCCTTCACCACTTCTCTTGCCTGGAACTCAAGGATCAGCCAGGCCACAAAAAAAGTCTTATCCTGGTCATGCTTCTTCAGTCCTCCAGCAGTTCAACTGGCTCTAGGACCCAGAAGGAATATCAGCCTTCCAGGCAAGCTCTCTCAGTCTTCTGGGTGGCCTTCCCCAGATTCTGGTCTCAGTAAAACTCCATCTCAATAAAACTCCATCTCAGTTCTCAGTCAGCTTGCAGATGCTGGAAGAGAAACTCTCTCTCTCTCTCTCTCTCTCTCTCTCTCTCTCTCTCTCTCTCTCTCTCTCTCTCTCTCTCTGTCTCTACTGGCTTTAGTCTACATGATTCTTCATTCATTCAACCAGGAGCAACATTCCAATTCTGTCTCTGTGTCTCTGGAATTCTTGCTTATATACACACACTGGCCCAGCCACTCCCCTTCTACCACATCAGCAGGGGAGTTCATGTCTTCTCAACAGTGGGACAGTGTTAATTATTTCTATACTTAGCCTCAAGTTACTAAGTGCTAAGTATCTACTAAACTGATTGCTGTTACAAGGGGTGCCTAAGACCATCAGAAAACACGTATTTCCGATGGTCTTAGGAACTGAGACACTGCTCCTTTATCTCCAGGTTAGTCTGCCCACATGCAGGTACACCCACATATGAGTATTAAAGGGTCTCAGCATTAGGAAGGTTGAGAACCACTGGTTTAGCCCTTAATGAAAAAAAAAATCACCTTTTCTATCACCATCCCCTCTATGGATCTCAGGCCTCAAGGTTCTTGAGCAACAAGTCTTTAATTAATCTGCCTCATGTCTAATATTAAATTGTTTTCTCTTTCTGAACCTTTGCTCTTTAGTTTCCCGCAATTGACTGAGCTAAGCTGAAAGACACATCCAATGGCCCACAAGGACAGAATACTTCTTTACCTAGTCCTTAGCTGGGAAATCTAATTACTTCCTCATTAAAGGGGTCACAAATCACTGGATCTTTCTGGACACTAACCCCTTCCTCCTAATGGGTGAGACCATTCCACAGGCATCTTTGTGCTACTTCTTAGTATATAGGAATAATTGCTCTTTTCCTCCTTAAGCTGCAACACTTTCTAATATCACAATAAACAACTGTGTGTGGTTTTTTTTTTGGAGGGCAGTTGGGGTTAAGTGACTTGCCCAAGGTCACATGGCTAGTTTTTTGTGTTAAGTGTCTGAGGCCGGATTTGAATTCAGGTACTCCTGACTCCAGGGCTGGTGCTCTATTCACTGTGCCACCTAGCCGCCTCCAACAACTGTGTTTTTACTTATCTTTATATCCTATAACACTTTAATTCAACAAATATTTATTGAGTACCAACTCTGGGTAGATCAGCAAGGTAAGATAATTCATAGTTTCTTGCCTTTAGAATGTAGTCAAATATTTGTTGATTGATACCTTTCCCATCCCTACAGGGCTTATTGATTTAATACACAAATCCACCTCCTCCTGCACCCTATCTAAATTCCATTGCTCTGTGTATTTCAAATGCTTTTAATTTTCCAGTTTGTGAATACCAAAAATAAACATGGAGACATGAAAGCAAGGATCAGCATACAACTTAATTATTTTTTTTCTCTGGATTGAACTAAACCATATTTTCCAAGTTTCTTAAGACAAACTGCTTTTAGATGCCAGATTAGTACATTCCAATAACATGGGTAGAGGTTTCTGGGCATGATGGAGCCTTATAGGATTTAGAAGAGCCAAGATCCTCAACAAATACCCTAATAAATCTCTAAAAATACTCCAAAAAGAACAATGGTGAGGAAAATCAAAGAAAAATAAATCTAAGCACCTCCATTTAGTCCAGGCCAGTGTGAGAAAACTGCCAGAAACTTCCAGAGACTCTGAGCAGAGATGAACCAGAGTAGATAGAAAGTATGGTTGACAAGCAGCCCAGACCCACAGCAGGAGACAGGGCCAGCACCCAGTACATGGTCCAGGCAACCCATGACCAAGTCACAGCAGAACTAGGGCTAGACTAGCACCCCAGCAAGACCTTGCCCACACCAGAGCCTGAGCAGCCTATTCCTGAACCATGGCAAGAGACAGAGGCAGCTCTCTTCTAGACCACAGCAAGAGAATGGGCCAGAGTAGCACCAGAAGTCATCCAGGAGCTCTATTGCAAACATAATTGACAATATCTAGTTGAGACTTGCTAGGGTCACAGCAAGGCATAGTATGTATTTCTGGGTTTCAGGACTGTTCGAGTGAAGGAGACAAAGAAGGGACAGAGACCAAATCTGAAGTTGAGCCTCCAGGACACTAAGCCTATACCCAGGAATTCCTGTGGGAGGTGGCTGGTCTTAGTCACCACATCTATTATCAGGCAGGGCTTGCCTATACCATTTGAAAGTACAGGAGCAAACAGAGTCTGAGTGAAACAGAATACCAATCCATAAGATGAGGCTGAAAATATGAACATAAAGGAAAAAAGTGGTAAATATAATGAAGAAATGTTATGGATTATGAGAAGGCAGAAAGATAAATCCAGAAAAAGAGAGTTGCTCTACAATAAGTCCAAAGTAGAGCACCTTAGAAAAAGAGTATCTGGAAGAAAAGAAACAAGTAATACAAAATGTTCAGTGAAATGAGAGCTAGGGAGGAAAGAATAGGCTTAATTTCAATGACTTAGAACAGAAGATGGTAAACCTTACCACTAAACTGGACTCCTTGAAAATTAAAATGGGTTAAACTGAAAGAAATGATTCCATGAGACCATACAAAATTCTATAACAATTGAAAAATCTACTTTTTCAAACAACTGAAAAAAATAAAAGAAAATGTAATATACTACCAAAGGTACGGATTGGGCATTAAAACATTCCTCAGAGATGTGAAAGGAATATCATCAAGGACCCAGATTATCTTTATTCTGGAAAAATCTGGAAAAAATGGCATGATTCTGGGAATTATCCAATGCATTTGGTCTTCCCTGGTTTGGAGCTAGTGTTCCATTTTGTTTCTGTCTCAGCACCTCTGACCTAGATAATGAATGGTTACTTTATATATCACTCATAGTCCAATTTCTAGTCCTTGAATTTTTCTCCCTGACTCTATGACCTTGGACCTATAAGCATAGTTTTGCCAGAATGTTGGAAGGTGAAGGTCTTTACTACTTTGTCAGTACTCTGCCTGAAGTAGGTGAAAATGTGGTCCCTGGCTCCTTTCCTGTGTGAAATCACATTTGACTCTTGGTTCCAGTGCTACTCCTTGGACACTCTACCAAATGATCCTGAGCTTCTACCATCTCTTTATAGGGGTGTAGCATGTTATGGCATTCCCTGAAGCAACAAGCCAACTGAGGCATCTGCACAGTGTTTGGAATCTTCTATATTCTTTCTGGTACCCATGGAGATCTGGAAGCTGGACTGCTTGGGGCTTCATTAACAAGATGGAAGCTTTCTTCTTAGAAAAAATGGAGGTAAAGACAAACATGAATGAGAATGATATGAGGTTGATTGTTTATGCCCCTTCTTTTGCCCTTTGATATCAAGGAGAGAGTCAGGACACTTCAAAATGTGAAGGATTTCTGGGGCTTGAGATGAAGACTTAGCTTATAGGGCAGATCTAGGAGGGCTAGCTTTCCTCCTTGAGAATCTGATCCTGTATGCCTTTTGCCCCATAATTCTTTAACTAGGAACTACAAAAGCACCAAATTCAATCTACCTTTAATACTCAAAATTCCATCATAAGATGAATCAGATACAATACTTACATCTTTCTTTGGAAGGAAAGGCAAAAGAAAGGGGGCTATAAAAAAGGTAGAAGGTAGCATCTGTTTTCACATAAAAGAAAATTAAACAAGCTGCATGTTACTTGCTAATCCAATCTTAATGTGTAAAAAAACTCTTTAAAGTATGAATTCTTGAATCACTAGGAAGACTATTCTGTTCATGACATTGAATAACTCTTCAACTTAAGAACACAGAAAATTTAGGTTAGATGGCAGTTACTTAATCAGAATGCCTGAGGTGGTGGTCTTCATTTCTTAGATGAAAGTAAAATAAAGGCTGATTTAAAAATAACACACCAAAACACTTTTTCTATTCTTGGTACTTCCTTACTATATGAGGGAATTACCACTGAATTGCTGTGTGACCTAAGTCACTTACTTTTCTTAGGAATCATATCCTAGCATGGAGTTGCTGGTTCACTTTTAGCTTTTTTGGGCTGAAAGGAAAATAAAGATAATGTGATACATTATCATGGCCTTTGGAAATTGTGTGACATCTGGATATGGTTTCCTGATTAATGCCACTAACACTGCTGGTTGCTATCTAAGACTATTCACAGCCCAACTCCAGTGATTCAGCAGTCTGAAATATAACCACACCTACAGAGACTCCACTCAGCCCAGCGAATATCTATGGTCTGAAATGACCATCGATTTCAAACAATAGCATTCGCATGATCACATCTGGATTCTCTGTTCTTTAAATTACACAAATTATACCAATGACTAAGGAAAGGAAATGGGATTTACAGGGTGAGCTTGCTGTTTTCTTGGGAAGGTTTGTTGAAAACATTATGGAGTATCATTTATTTTGGTTTTATATTAAAGAGCTTAGCAATTTCCTAATGCTGTTTATGAAGATATGTTTTCTTAATTCATGGAGTCTTTTTTTTTTAAACACAGATGGCATAAGTGTACATATAGAGGATGCAGTTGGAGTTGGTGGTAAATTTACTTTTCTTCCCAATTATGGAGATGGACCTGTTAAGTGTATGCCTCAGGGGCTGTAATTAAGATCTAGGGAAAACATTGTTTAATAAAGTTAGGATCCGGCATTTTGAAAGAATTCTTGTGTTCAGAAGTGTTAGAGAGTTGACCTGTTTACGGGAAATAGTTCTGCTAGAATTAGAAGTGGAAATAAGGACATGATAATGAGTACAGTTTAACCAGTCAAGGGCGGTAAACATATGTATCACTCCACACCATACAAATACACTGCTAGTTTAGATATACAGTTGTGGTTTCTTTTGTTAAGCCATTGTAATTCCTGTTATAAAAGCAAACTTCAAAATGCTATTTTTGGGAAAGAGGTGATAAAGCAAAAATTTCACAAAAGTCCTTAAGTTATTGGTTCCTGTCTGTCTTGGGTTGATAATGAGGAGATGAGATAAGAAAAAATATATATGGATATTTTTCTTATTAGTAACTCATTGGGAAATGAGTTCTTAGTCTTTACCCATTTGTAATGGTCAGGCTTCCAACATCTGGAAGTCACTCTTATGGTGTGCTCTTTTAGGTGAGAGGTCAGAGTCTAAGTGGAGAAGCCCTAGCCAATATCCTTTTCTCCTTTGCATCTGATGACTTCAAAGCCAGCTCTGTCCCCAAAAGGAATAAAAACTCATTTCCAAGCCCTGATATCACTCTTTTCATTTAGCCACCTCTAATGCGTTAGCAAGTACGAATTATGCTATTGATATTGCTATCAGTTTTTTTATTATTCATTAGCGTCTGTGTAAAGTATGCAGTGGATAACTAGAATTTCTGTGATACAAACTGCTGTAGCATAGAATCCATTAGGGAGTGGGACAACTTTTCAAATTGCTCCTCCACCTCTAAGGTTTTATAAATGTAAAGATCAGCACTTCATTGTATCTGTGATCTGTCCCATGACATTGACTCCAACCATAGGGAGGTATAGTGAACATACAGGGAAGATTTTGTAAAACAGACTATTTAAATTACTGGAGAAATGGAACAGAGAGAGATAGAAGTAGGGAGATAGAAGGGAAAGAGTTAAATCTGCTTTAGGCAGTCTGGATCAACACTGACATGTTCCCCTATACTTTAGGAGACAGCTGTTTCAGTTACTACTAGTATTTACTTGGCAAGCCAGGATTTCTGGGAGTATTCTTTGAATATAGAATATAATACCGGGTATAGTGTAACTGCTTCTCAGCTGATTCAATAAAGATTTTTCTAGGGTAAAATGTGAGCAATATAAGTATAAAGCATCCCCACTTTTGGGGAAATTAAAAAAAATCACCACAGAAAATCCAATATTCATCAGAATTAAAATTAGCTGAAGAAAAGCATCATCAAAACCCTTTTCCTGAAATGTGGACCATCCACTTTCTTCTTTAGCAGTTCCCCTCTTAGCTCCTCTGTTTCAAAAGAGGCTCTCTCCAGTGCATGTTCAGGCTCTTGGATAGAGTAAATGCCCTGAGGAGAAAGTATTTCCCAGGCAATGTATGGAAATATGAGACATTCTGTGTGTACCAGGCCTCCCACACCAAGGCTGGCCTTGTGACTGTCCATTCCATTATCACTACTTAATGTTTCTTCAGAAAAGCACATTCAGAGACAACTTAAAAATCGCCAGATAGATAAGACAGCCTACTCTCCCTTCACATTTCCTCTTGGACTTCTCTTCTGACTGACATTGTTAACCACTCTTTCTTCAGTAACTATTCCTAGGCTAGTGATCATGGGAAAACAAAAATCTCACTAGGGGTTTCTGACACTTCCTTCCCCACCTTACTACTTCTCTACTCCTCCTACCTTCACATGCCCTCCTGAATTGCATGACATACAGTACTGTAAGATGGCTCAATAACATCCATTTCAGATGAGTTTTATAGTTTTTGTAGTGAGTTTTGTAGAAATTGGGAGGAACTCACTATTCATCTGAAATAGGAGCAAGTTAAAAGAATATGAAGGATGAAGTGAGAACTAGTGCCACTCACTAGAAGTCAGAGGAAGATGGTAAACAACTGAATGGCATCATATGAATCAAAATTGGTTGTTGTTCAGTTGGGTCAGACTCTTGGTAACCCCATTTGGGGTTTTCTTGGCAAAGACACTGGAATGGTTTGCCATGTCCTTCTCCAGCTTATTTTATAGATGAGGAAACTGAGGCAAACAGGGTTATGTGACTAGCCTAGGGTCACACAGCTAGTAAATATCTGAGCCTAGATTTGAACTCGGGAAGATGAATTTTTCTGACCCCAGGGTCATTCTATTTGCTGAATCACCTAACAGTCCCTTGAAGCAAAATACAATCATCCAAATCTGAGAGTTATAGAATTTTTAGGCTGAGAGGTATCAAGGAGATGATCTAGACCAAGTTCCTTATTTTATTTTGCTCTGCTCAGCCCTCAGGGAAAACAACCAAATCATCAGAAAAAATGCTTATATCAGAACTTTAGTTAAAAAGATAGAAAGAAAAAGGAAAACAAACAAACCAAATGCCTGAAGGTTGGTGCACATTCAGTTCAATCCTGCAGATGAGTCTGTGTCAGTTAGGATTGATATTCAGAATGATAACCTTGAAGAACTGCCTTTGAATATGATGTTCCCCATCCTGGAATACAGGACCCTCATCTCTCCACTGTGAAGTCCTTCTCTCCCTTAAGTGCTGATTGAAAGGCCACCATACCCATGAAGCCCATCTTGATCTCTCTAGCTACCTTTTCTTGCATTAATCTTTTGTGGTCCTGTGTGATCTTGTTTATGTAATTCATTTAATGAGTAACTCACTTCACTCTTCTTTCTTCTTTAGGATAAGCTGTTCACCTGAAATCACCATGTTGACTAACTCAGCTTTTGATACTCAACACTTTCTCAATTCATTCAGTTACCTTTACCCTCTTATTGGATGACTGGAGGGTGGAGAAGTATACTCCTCCCAAAGCCTTCCTTTATATGGAGGGGGGCAGTGAATAGAGTACCAGATCTGGAGTCAGGAAGACTCATCTTCATAATTTCAAATCTGGCCTAAGACATTTACTAGTTGTATGACCTTGGGCAAGTCACCCTATTTGTCTCAGTTTCTTCATCTGTAAAATAAGCTGGAGAAGGAAATGACAAACCACTCCAGTATATTTGCAAGGAAAATCCCAAATGGGGTCACAGAGAGTTGGACATGACGGAAATGAGTGAACAATGGCAAATAGAGAAAGGGCTCTGAACTTTCAGAACTCTCCAACTGACTTCATTTTCCATCAGCTCCTCTGCTTGGTTTCACCTCTACTAACATCAAGTCCCCAGACTGGCTTCCCTGCCCTCCCACTCCTTTCAGCTTTTATTTGTGTTTTCTTCCCCAGTTTAGATTCTAACTTCCCCGAGGGCGAGGATTGTCTTTCTTTTTCTTATTTCTATTCTGAGCACACTGAGCACAGTGCCTGGCACATAGGACATGGTTATTTATTATTAAATTGGATTGAAAATGTACTTAAGCATATTCTAACTTTTATTCAATTCTCTGTATGCGTGACTCAACATTACCTCTCTATATACCCTACCTCTGGATCAGTTTATGTGCTCAGAGCCCCTATTTTAATCTGTTGGGCCTAACATAATATCTATATCTTTTATGTGTGCTCAAGACCTAAGATTTCATTGATGTAAGGAGCTCCCCATTTGGAAAGTCCTTCCACTGAAGAAGATAAGGCAGATCATATGGGAGAGGTACTTGGAGCACTGCACAGTTAAGTAAATTGTCCATGGCCACACAGTAAGTCTGTGTGGGAGGTAGGATTCAAATGCGGATCTTCCAGCTTTCCAAGGTCAGCTTTCTGTCCACTATGCAACACTGCCTCTCCCCTCTGTACAAAGTAGGTGCTTAACACAATTTTATTTGTTGAGTTTGAACCTAAAGATCCTTTGTAATCAATCTCAAATATTCATTAAATACCTGTTAGGTAACAAAGATACTAAGGCAAGAAAATGGTCTTATACTTTTTAGAAATATTTTTTTGTGGACAGGAAGAAAATGAAACCTTTTTGGTTGACCTTCATTAATCAAGAAATTTTGTTCCTGAGAATTCTCAATTCACCTAAGCTAAGTCAGTTGGGGTGAGCATGTTTCAGTGACGTTTTTTTATCTTGTTTTTTTTCTTGTGTCCTTTTAAGTTTTAAGTCCTGGGAGGGCAGGTATGAACTTTCTGCCTTCTTTGTGACATTTCAGGAACCTTTGATACTGTGCTCCTAGCACACCGGGTGTTCCAAAAAGACTGTCATGCACTATCTCACCCACCTGAACATGCAGGCTATGCCTCTTTATCTGAGGAGAGTTCTGCAAACATCTAACATAGATGCACGCTTCCAAAATAGCCTTTCAAGTTGAGTAAAAGGGCTAGTTAGATTTCACCTGGGCCATGGGATAGGAAAAATAGCTTGTACCTGCTCTGTGATATGTGCATATGGCCTTAATTCTTATTTAAGAATCACTAATAGCTATAGTACTTTTTCTCATGCCTCCCACTGTCCTTCACTGCAGGGTGCATTACTCATGTTAGACGCAGATTTACCTCTGTCCCACACAAACCTGCTGTTATCTCGCTGTTTATTACTGTAAATCACTAGCATCAGCAAAACCTAGGCAGGAAACTGAGGTAATAGAAAACTGAAGAGATAGTAAAAACAAAACAACAAAAAAATACTTCCCAACTCCTTCCTCTTACTTATTTAAAGTTCCTCATTCTGAGTCACTATTTAAAGGCCACTGCTATATTTGAGTCTAAAAAAACAAGAGCAATGGACTCTCCTCAGAATCTGTAGGTAAATCACTAATGGCCTTGGGCACCTTTATCGAGTGGATTTGGAAAGCATTGCTTACCCTTTAACAGTTCCTAATTTATAAATAATTTTTGCCTCTCTAATACCATAGTTTCAATGCTGAATGTCAGCATTGAAAAATAACTGCTATATGTGCAGATCTGGTGGTGATCTGGGAAACTGATTTGGCCAGGAATCTTTCTAGAAGGTGAAATTTGTCCACCTGTTTGACTTTTTGCAAATCATTTTCTGAAATCATTTTTTTTAACAGACTCTGTAATTACATTAGTGTAGAGACCTTCAGAGATGAAGCTCCTTCTACCAGTGCAGATCAGAATCTACTCTCTAATGTAGTGTTAGAGCATTGTCTAGGACAGTGGTTAAGTAACTTGGCCGTGGGACAGTATATGTTAGAAGTGAGACTTCAACTTAGATCTTTTTGTTGTTGTTGTTGCTTTTTTTTGGAGGGCAATTGGAGTTAAACAACTTGCCCGAGGTCACACGGCTAGTAAGTGTCGAGTGTCTGAGGCTGGATTTGAGCTCAGGTCCTCCTGACTTCAGGACTGGTGCTCTTATTCACTGTGCCACCTAGCTACCCCAACTTAGATCTTTCTTGCTCTAATGTTGGCTCTCTATCCACTATACTATTCTGCCTTTTTCCAAAGTCATTAGGCCTATAAGAATTCCAGTTTTCTATTTGTACTGGTCCCTTCCACTTTTTCCTGTTATGTCGCCTTCTCTTAGTCATTCCTTTCTTCCCTTTGCTTCTTATATGAACCTTTCTATTATTGCTAGGGTATGGCGAGTATACAAGGTATGATAAGTGACAAATTGGACAGCCACTGGTATGACTAGGCAGAACTGGGTGGGATGCTAAGAGTTATAATTTTGATTAAGTTTACCTGTGCACGTTCTCGAATATCTTCCCGTCTCAGATACATTCAGTGCTTGACTCTCCCCTTTGTGTAAAGATCTCACTACTACCTTCTTGGCCTCCAGCCTAAATTCATTTGGAAATCTCATAATTTCTAGTATTTATAGAACTTTGGAAAATCATTCAATTCATAGGATTTTAAGTCTGAAGAAGAATTTAAGGAGAATCTTAATATCTTCATTTTACACATGAGAAAACTGAGACCTAGAGAGATGAAGTAACATGCTAGTGGTGACGCTGGAATTGGATCCCAAGTCTCTTTACTCAAAGATCTATGTTCTTTCTACTGGATCACATTAGAAGACTGAGTAGGATCTCTCTTCTTATGGATGGGAGAGAACCTTCTTATTCTTCAGTAAGTGATCTATAGGATATCCCTGAGAATAGAACCCTAGAATTTCTACATCGATATTCCCATTAAAAGCAGACAAAAAAGAATAGAAGAGAGAGGAAGAGAATAGCACCCCATTTGGATCATACTGTTTTAGAATTATGGCTCTGGAGTTGGAAGTAATCTCAGAGAATATCTAGTCCAGGCATTCTTACCCTTTTTATTTTGTTTGTTTTTGGTGTCATGGATCCCTTTGGCAGTCTAATGAAACCTTTGCACCTTTTCTCAGAATAATGTTTTTAAATGCATAAAATA
>CM053596.1:207247173-207264719 GCA_028646575.1 Pseudocheirus occidentalis
GAGCTGAAGATCTCACCCTCTAAAGGCCTTCCCCAAACCCTCTTACTAGCAGTGTCTTCCCTCTGTTAATTATTTCCTATTTATCCTGTATGGAGTTAGCTTTGTATGTATTTGTTTGCACGTAGTCTCTCCCACCCCCTTAGACTGTAAGCTCCTTGAGGGCAGGGGCTTTCTGCTCCTTTTTGAATTTTCCGTGTTTAGCAAAGCACCTGACCCCCACCAGGTGCTTAATAAATGTTTCATGATTGACTGGTTGGCTAGCACAGGGTCACAGCACTAGTGTCTGAGGCTAAATTTGCATTCACATCTTCCAGACTCCCAGTTCCGTCCTAAGGCATAACCAGAGGCTAGGCCAGGTTCAGATCTGAGAGTTAGAGAGAATTTAGTACAAGACTTGTCTGAGAATGAATGAAATCTGAGCAGTGCATAAGAAGTATAGGAACAAGGATTTCACCAAATCATTGGTCTTAGGTGGTGACCCCCGAATAAGCAGGATGAGAAAGGCTTTACTGGACTGAACAGGGGGCAGGTCACGAATGGAGTGTGGGTTAACATTACGGTCTAACAGGAAGTACACGACTTTCAAGGAGGAGCCACTGAGTTCGCTCCCTCTCTCTGGGCCTCAGTTTACCCAGCACCCCAAGAACGGGGCCTTAGAAAACATTTTACAGAGGGGAAAACTGAGGCCCAGCAAGGTGTGACTTGCCTCAGCTGGAGCAAGCGGCTGTGCCCCACGTCCCAGGAGGGGCTGGGAGTGTGTATGTTATGAGAGCCCGGTCAAGGCCACACGCCGTCGCTGGTGGTCATCTTTACCCGCCAGAATGAAGCTCCCCACACAGGAGATGAAGCCGGAAAGGAAGGAATTGAAGAAGGTTCCCCACGCGGAGACAATGACCAAACTGCAGAGCTCCGGTCAGTAGGATGTAGGCGTCCAGAGGCTACAGGCGCCGCTGCTCTTGTAGTCCTCTGCGAAGCGCGATTTGACCGACACCACCAACGCAGGCAGGGCTCCACAACCCTGCCCGCGGTCCGCACCGCTGGTTATGCGCATGCGCCCGAAACCCACCACCATTCAAGCGGTGGTGTGCTCACGCATGCGCACTGTCGACCACCGACACCGCCCCGGAAGTCTGACTGGATCCAAAAGAGAATTTTGGATTCCAGAAGTTTCCAGAATAGACAAGGAAGACAAGTCCTATGTAGAACAGAGGTGTTCTGCTACAATTGAGAATTATGGTTATCGTCGAGGCTCATCAACCTCTTGCTTTTTTTTATTACCACTCATTTCAGATGCTCGACATGGATCCTGACCACCTTCTCAGCAGAGTAGTTTACTACATCTCAGGCTAACAAATGGAGGGGGTGGAGGGGCAATATCTCAGAATGGAGAGGTGCCCCAGAAGGGGTATTTTGTGAAGTGGAAAGAGAACTGAATTTGGAGTCGGAAGATCTGGATTCAAATCCTAAGCACCACACTTTATACCTGTGTGACCCTGGAAAATTACTTCGCCTCCTGAGTCTAAGTTTCCTCAGTTATAAAATAACAGAGAAAATCTGTCAGATTTTCTGAAATTCTGAAATATCATACACAATCATGTCTATTGCCCTTCTAACCCTAAGTCTTCATCTCTAATATATTCCGACCTGTGAAACCTATCTATATTGTAACTGGCAACTGCTCATCCAGAATTTTCTTGAAGAATTCTGGGCATATGGAGCCCAATACTTGTTAGAACAATCATTCCACTTTTGGATCAATTTAGCTGTGTTAGCAAGTTTTATTTTATATTGATATGAGATGCCAAAACCTGCCTTTCTATGTCTTCTACATCTTATTCTTGGTTCTGCCCCCTGGTACTAAGAGAAGAAGGCTAATTCCTCTTGCCCCCTATAGTCTTTCAAGTACTTTAAGGTCCTCTAACTTTAACCCTTAATCTTTTCTTCTCCAGACTAACCATCCCTACTTTGTTCTTCACTTGGCATGATCTTAAGGCCTTTTACCATACTGGTTGCCCTCGTGTGAATGTCTTTTAGCTTACCAAGGTCTTTTTTAAAACTTGTTGATCAGAACATAACACAAGGTTCTGTGTTTTCTAGAATACAGTGACTATCACCTCCCCAATTCAGCATCTTACTTGATGAAACCTTTCTGGATCATCCCAAGTGCTAGTCCCTTCTCTCCTTTCTTTAAACTCATTTTGTGTTTATTATGCATAAATTTATTCTCTTTAGACTTGTATATGGACATGTTGTCTCTCCCAATACTATCTTTCTTTCTTTTGGGGAGGGGAGGGAGTGTGTCTTTGTTTCCCTATTGTGGAGCATCATATATAGTAGCAGATAGATAGACAGACAGACAGATGGATAGATAGGTAGATAGATGATATAGTCGTTGCTTATTAAATGATAATTGATTGGTTGATTGATAGGAAATGGTGACTTGAAATCATTAAGAGCATCCAGATGTTCTCCTACTATCTCCCTACTTTGTCTTGATCTTACTTTGTATTAGACATTTTCGTTCTTTTCCTTTCTAGTCAGTCTTTTAGAAGAAAAAATAAAAGCAAAACAAGGGAACTTTCTCTGCCTTGTCTGTTATCATCTAATGCTCCTCAGTTTCAACAAAATATGGATCCACTCTCTGCCACTTACACTAATTTTGGCCTAACAATTTATACCAAGAAAATACAGGTGCTCCACCATCCACATGTGATACCATCAGTTGCAGTAAATGGAAAATTTTAAATGCTGTGGATAAGTTCATTTACCTTGGCAGTGCACTTAGCAGTTCATTGCAGGGATGTACATGTTGATGATGAGGTAAATGCAGAAATTGCCAGAGCTAGCTCAGAATTAGGGAGGCTCTAAAAGAAATGTGGAAGAAAAGAGGTATGAGGCTGCCTACCAGACTGAAGGTCCACAGAGCCATTGTGCTGACCTCATTGTTGTATGCCTATGAAACTCAGAGAGTCTACCAGTGCCATGCCAAAAAATTGAACCACTTCCATTTGAATTGTTTGGGAAGATTCTGTAGATCACCTGGCAAGATAAAGTACCAGATTCTGAGGTCCTTTCTTGAGCTGAACTTCCAAGCATTCCAACTCTACTGCAGAGAGCATAGCTCTAATGGTCTGACCACTTTATTTGAATGCCAATTGTACATTTGCCTAAAAAACTATTTTACAAAGAACCAACACAATGCAAGCACATGGTCAGAAAAAAATGATACAAGGACACACTCAAGGTCTCTCTGAAGAACTTTGGTATTGATTGTGAGACATGGGAAACACT
Source organism: Pseudocheirus occidentalis (assembly GCA_028646575.1). Lineage (NCBI taxonomy): Eukaryota > Metazoa > Chordata > Mammalia > Diprotodontia > Pseudocheiridae > Pseudocheirus > Pseudocheirus occidentalis. Next base: position 207,250,465 of record CM053596.1, read on the forward strand.
GGCATAGAACGGTCCAGAATGTGTGCCTGTATCAAAGAAGGCACTGTACTCCATGAGCAAAGCAGAATTCCAGTAGCTCAAAAGAAATGTGAGAGTGAAAACTTAGAGATGTCTCCATCACAAATGTTCATACAGATTATTTGTGCCTGACCTGTGAGGTCTGATAGCCAGAGTCAGACACATTATACATTGACCCCAATACTGTGATATCATTTTGGTCTTCTTCAAGAATGAAGGACAGCTGAGGCAGCTATGCGGCGCAGTGAATAAAGCACTGGCCCTGGAGTCAGGAGGACCCAAATTCAAATCAGGCCTCAGACACTTAACACTTACTAGTTGTGTGAGCTTGGGTAAGTCATTTAACCCCAATTGCCCTGCCTTCCCCCCTCCAAAAAGAAAAAAAAAAGAGAAAGAATGAAGGACAACAACAAACAAACCAACATCCAAAGTATATATAATATAAGCCAATGTCAATATCACATTATCTCTGCCTCCAGTGATCTCCTCCCACATAATACTAACTAACACTTTTAGGATAGTAAAGCACATTATACACATTTTTTCATCTGGTCTATACAATATCCAAAGAGGTTAAGTGACTTACTCACTTAAGTCCTCCAACCAGTAGGCATCTGATGTGTGATCTGAACTAACTTCTCTCTCACCTCAAGATGCCTCTCTCCTAAATGTTTTTCACTATGCCTCTCTCATTTTAGAGAGTTCACACTAATACAACATTCTCCCCATCGGTGGAAGCAGTACTGGAAGGACCAGAATACTGGAAACTGTTTTGTTTTACTCTCATTTTATAGATGAGCAAACTAAGACCCAACAAGCCTTAGGAGAAGTCAAATAGGTCACATCATCAATTTCCATCCATCCATCCACGCATCCATCCATCCATTCATCCATTCACTAAGTATTTGCTATTGACTATATATGAAATATTATATTCAGCACTGATATATATACAAAAGTAATGTCCCCAGTGGAAGAAAAAGGACATGCCAAACAGATGCCAGGGACATATATGATCTACTAAAGAATTTTGCCAGCAAACTGCGTTAAATGCAGGAATTAAACAAGATTATGAGGCAGAGCATCAATTCACTGTAAAAGGGGATAAGCATTTCTCAAGCTTCTTGAGGTGAGGGATCTAGTTTTACCCCAACTCCCCCAGAACCTAGCACTTAACTCCCAGTACAGTGCTATCCATTTGATAAATGCTTACTAAATTAATGAATAAATATAGGAAGTGGTTTCAACAATAAAAACACTTTCTAAAGTGGCAAGCCAGACCTGGGAAGGAAAAGTTAGTAGTGCAGATAGTCCCTTACTTGCCAACAGGTTTTGTTTCAAAAGTCTTTAAGTCAGCAGTTTGGAACTTGGAAGTTATTTCCCCTTAGAAACTATGTTATACATCATAGTTAGAGTCCCAGGCCAGACCACAAAAACCTTTTTAACCCCTAATGTAGCTGAAGAAAGCATGCTACAAAAAGGAATAAGAAACTTAATCACTATTTTTTGTTGTTCAGTCTTGTCTGACACTTTGTGAACCCATTTGGGGTTTTCTTGGCAAAGATAGTAGACTGATTTGCCATTTCCTTCTCCAGCTTATTTTACAGATGAGGAAACTGAGGCTAACTGTTAAGTGACTTGTCCAATGTCACATAGCTAGTAAGTGTCTGAGGCTGAATTTGAACTCAGTCCTGGGACCCTTTCCACTGCCCCAATAGCCACCATCACAATGTTTGTATAGGAAAATTCATTCAGACTTGCAGCTTGGGAGAGCAGGAACCTATCTTCCCTATCTCTACAGTAGAGATCAAGATTCCACACTCCCTTCTCTACTGACAATGAAAGGAGTTGAGTAGAACTAGGTAAAGGATAATAGTTTCAAAGGCAAGAAACTTTAGGGGGTAATGGTTTTCCAACAGTGTGAACCCAAGGGGGCTCCCCAGTTACTCCCCCCTTTTCCTCACTTAGACCCCCAAAGTTGCCTGAAATAATTGGCCCTATTTTTTAATTCACTCCAACAGTATTCATTAAGTGCCTACTGTGTGTCAGCCATTGTGCTATGTTCTGAGTATATGAATATAAAAATAAAGTAGTTCCTACCACCAGCAAATTTATATTCCACTGGAAATGTACATTTAGAAAAAAAAAAGATGGGAACTAAACACTCCTTCCTCTGACTTATATCTTCTTTTTTTCTCCCCACTTAAACACTGTAGGGAAAGTTGAACATAGGTGCTAATGAAGTTCTCAGATGAACCAAAACTCCTGAGATTCATTTTCTGAAGAAAAGCAGACAAGTTGTCCTGAGCATTGCATCTCCCAGACTGACCTTGGGTGTGGATGGAGGGTTTGAATAGGGTGAAATAAGGGCAGGGGGAAGGCAGATGAGGCTGTGACAGGGAAGAATCAGTCTGTAAACCCACATCTATACCTGGGGATTTGCAGTCGGGGGAGGCAGAGGGAAGAGGAGGGAGGAGCAGCCCTAAGATTTTCTCTCACTTCTCACCTCCTCCTTCACTGCCCCAGGCCCTACCTTCTAGTGACATATGAGCACAGGCCCTGGGGTAAGAGTGAGTCAGCAATGGGCTGAGAGAGAAAGAAAGGGTAATTCCAACTGATATAGTAGGTTGACGGCAAGGGACCAAAATAGACACCTAAGGGAACCTTTGTAAAAGTCAGGCTAGATGTAGCTTGAAGACTCTCTATACGTACTCCTGAAGTGAAGCAAGATATCAGTTCCGTCCTTGTAATGATGCTTCAGGGAGTGGGTGACTCAAACCAGCTGTAGTTCTGATGGGGAGTTGCTTGGTTGCTGTTAAATAAAATATGAAAAGTAGCTAATTTATTAGAGGGAATGTGAATGTGTTCATTTTTAGGCCAAGTTCAGTTTTGCAAGATATTGTTTGTGTAACCTTTGTGCTGGGGAACAGTGGCATAAAGGGCCTGAATTACTTTTGGGGTGTGGTGTATATGTGTGAGTATCTGTGTGTTCACTTTTTGTGATTTAAGTTCACACCCTGAAACCTGGGGGGATTTCTGTATTGAATAGTACAGAAGACTGGCACCAACTCTGTATTTGCAAGTGCTCTTCTTACATTCCCACTGGATTTAATTTGGCACAGTCAAGAGTCTTTCCTCATAAGTCCTTCTGCATGCCTTGTCTACTGCTCCTTAGAACTGGACATTACCCAGAAGAAGAAGGAAGGCTGTGGCTGAGGGAGCTCTCCAGCTAAAGGGACTTCAGAGGAAGCTGGAGGATGGGGTCAACTGCATATGGCTGAACAGGCATGAGCCCCCTAAGCAACTGAGTGTGGCAAACTGAAATCATGAGGTCTAGCCTTGCTGCATGCTCTGGTACTTTCTCTGTTGTAGCCTGAACCCCAACCTCTCCTCTTACTAACCTCTAGGGATCTTATTGTGATCCTCCTTTTGACCTTGCTTCCACTTCCTGACACTACTTCCTGATTCTGGCTCTTTCAGTTCCATGACCCATATTCCTGGTTTTCTTGATCCTGCCTTGTTTTCCCAGCTACATTGCAGCTGTGAGTCTGTCTGCTGATTCCCCAAACCAAGGAGGTTTCAGTAAGTAGCAGAGATGGGGCAAGGGGAAGGCTTATGGTCCTCTTTGACCTGACTCAATGCCTAGCATTTTGCCCTTTTGTCCAGATCTAATACTTTATAGTCTCACTAGGAGAAGACTTCACCCAGAAATAGAATTTGAATGATACTCCTACAGATAACACATCCTTATACAGGTCACTGAGTGATTATTTTCAGGAGCCAGAAATCAGGATTTATGGTTTGCCAAAAGATATTCCTATTACAAAGACTTATTAAAAGTACACTTAATTTTTTCTAAGCTATCTCAATATATATGCAACAGATTGCTATACAGTTTATGAAAACTGGGCATATGACTACTTTATTATGGCTATCTACTTCCTGATCAGAGAATTAGTAGAACTCACTGTGGTCTCGCTTATCCCTCACCTCCACCACCCAGAGCCTTTCTGTAACTTTGTAACATTTACATTTTGTAGCCAAAACACAATATAGATCTTGGATATACAATTCATTCTTAATAGTCTTTGCTTGTCTTCCTTGAAAAAAACATACCCATTAATGCCAATCATAAGTTATCACACTAAGACTTTGTAATGCCAATTAACTCAAAATTTGCATCATGTCTGAAGATTTATGCTTACTTTGGTTACATATGTCTTAGTTTTCTAAAGAGCAAAGACTAAGCTTGCTGACACCAGGTGTGTGGTCAATGAGAACAAAAGAGTCACTTCAGGAAAATGACAATAATTCTATCCCTCCTGTGCCAATTTTCATATTTGAAAGAGTCCTTCCTTTAACTGATATTCACTTCTTGTTTTCATTCCTCTTTATATGGATGAGTAATTGATACAATCCATTTGATTTTCACCCTCCTTTGATACTTAAAAACATGTGAAGGATGAGTCAGAAACTCGTATTAGTGAGTAAAGAATGCTAACTAATGTAGCTTAAGTTATATAACTGATCCTGTTTATAACTTTTTCCATGTAAGCAGGAAAAGGTAAATTATATTTATATACAATGTAATGCAATTACTGTAATTATAGTAATACTTGGAAAATAATTTCTAAAAGGATAGAATATAGATTTTCAGGCCTTTTAAGTAAATGGTAAGTACAATAGCAGATCAATTAATCCTGATTATGTTTTTAGAGCTATGTGACCTTTAATTAGTTACTTATCTTTTCCCCCCCAGCATTCTAACCTCTGTTAATTAATTCCACCTACTTAATGCCAGTGTTGGAGAACTGCTATCTCTCTCCAGTGTTATTCCTTGAGAGTGGGTGAAGATAGGAGGAAGCACACTATCAGACATCAGACAGCTGGCAAAATCTGGGCCCTAGCTTCATTATTAACTGCCTCCTTTTGTGATCTGACCAGGAGGGGTCATTTTGCCTGGTTCAATCCCACTACCCACAGACAAAAAGAGACCAGCAGTTTTCACTCTCCGTAAAAGACCCAGGACAAGACTCCTTAAGGCCAAACCCAGAGATACAGAACATCAGGGAGGTAAACAAACAGTGACAAATAAGAACGCTCAGAATCCAAAGATCATTCTGAATGGTGGAAATCCCCTCGTTCTGCAGCCTCCATGGAACCTGTAAGAACTTACTCTGAGATCACTCATTTCAGAGCTGTTTTTACTACTGTCTTTAATATCCCACTTTTTTACTGCTTTGAAAGGAGGGAGTGGTGAATGAGAATAACCCTGACCATGCTGCCTGAGTGGTTGCTACCTCTGAGCCCTGTGGCAGAGAGTAATGAAATCATGCTGATTTGGTCCACTGCAAATTAAACTCTCTGACCTCTATTGGGCCCTTGATGTTGAATGCAATCCTTTTACTCATCCTTTTATTGATATTCTACCACATCCTCCACAATGCTTTTCTAGACCTTTTGCACTCTCCATCCATGTTCTTGTTGCTGTCAAGAGATGACTTTGCTTCTTGCTTCACAGAAAATATTGAGGCCATATGACACCTCTTTCCATTCTCTCTCTCCTCCCCCACTGCTGCTCAACTTAAAAAAAAAAACAAACCAGGATCTTCCTTGATTTTCTCCTTCTATCCTATCTCAGAGGATAAGGTGGCCTTCTTTCTTACCAAGCCTAATCCCCTCACATATGCCCTTAAATTTCCTTCCTTGCTATTTGATACCATACCTCCCCATCCCCTTGTCACCATCCTTCCTTTGCTCCAAAAATCCTTTCTTTTCTCTTCATTTTCAGTCCATCTTTTCAGATTCCGTTATTCAATCAGGGTCCCTCTGGATCCACTCACTGACCCAACTCATAGGTTCAGTTCTACCCAATGTGGCTACTACATCAAATTGAAGGCAATCTAGTTCTACACTCCAAAACATATAGTTCACAAGTTATACCAGTTCATTTACCATTAAGAATCAGTCAGACGACACAATTGGCTTAAAGCCAAAAGACTTTAACTCAAATAGTATTGTAAGGTAGAAATGACAGGACTTGAGGCCTGATTAGAAATGGGGCAAGGTGAGAGAGTAATGAGTGGAGGATGACACTTAGGTTGCAAGCCTGGATGATAAGGAAGATGATGGTGCCCTCAACAGGACAATAGGGAAGTTTGAAAGAAAGGAGAATTTGGGGGGAAAGATGAGTTCAGTTTTATATATGTTGAGTTTAAGATGGCTCCTGAGCATCCAGTGTGAGTTGTCCAATGGACAGTTGGAGAAGTGAAACTAGAGATCAGGAGAGAAGTTACAGCCAGACAAGTAGATCAGAGAATCAATCAATAAACATTTAGTAAGTGCCTACTATGTGCTGTGCACCTGTATGGAAATGATCATTGAGACCATGGGAATTGATGAGATCACAAAGCAAAATAGTATAGAGGAAGAAGAGAAGAGAACACAGGACAGAGCTTTGGGTTAGCAAGTGAGACCAGGATGAAGATCTGACAAAATTGAGGAGGGGTCAGGAAGAAAATCAGGAAAGAGTATTGTCACAAAAACCTAGAGAGAATAGAATATCAAGAAGAAGAGGGTAATGGGTAGTGTCAAAAGCTACAGAGGTCAAGAAGAATGAGGACGGGGAAAAGGTCATCAAATTTGGGAATAAAGAGATCATTTATAACTTTAAAGGGGATAGTTTCAGTTGAATGATGAGGTAGGAAGCCAGACTACAAAGAGTTAAAAAGAATCTTAAAGGAAGAGAAGTCAAGGCACACATTTATTTATACTTCCTAGTCCCATCAAAGTCAAGGTAAAAATGGACCACTGCCAGGTTTATACTTTTTACAGTATGAGTATCGGTCACTCAAGTGGTAAGTTATTCAAGGTTCTATGACTTTTATAAGCTGTGAATGAAGCCCCTTGTAATAGGAATGGGAATTTGAAGATCTTCCCTGGTCCCTAATAGACCTATGGGGGAGTTTGAAACTCCCCTGTTGTAAAGATAAACTCGCCCCTGATAGGCTGAATGTAGTCACATGGAGCCTGTGGTGGGAGGAGTTTGCTGAGGAGAAGCAAAGCCCACAGAGAAGCTGGTAGACAGAGAACTAACCTGACAATTAGAGACAGTTAGAGGTAATTGGGAACAGAAGAGCTTAGAAAAGGAGTCAGATAAGCTCGTGAATAAATGTTGATCACATATTGGTTTGTGAGAAGGCTAACAAATGCTGTGGCTCTCAGCATTATTATGGTCTCTGAATATCTTTGGTACTTTGGCTTACTGGTTTGGGGATTTGGTTTTCTGGTGTCTAAATAAATCCTTCAGCTTTATCTGGAGAGTCTGGCATATTTTGCGATTGAACGTCATGTGATAGTTATAGTCACAGTCTTTATCATGATCATGGGTGCTATAAATATTACCTTGGAGCTACACCCCTCAAAGTCTGAAAAGGGCAAAACCTAAATATCTCATTGTCTCTGTCACCGTGAAGATTCCATCGATCAGAAGTCTCCTGATCACTTTTTAAAAAATTCTTTCTTTGACTTTCATAGAACCTTGAGTTACTTTCTGGATTTTCTCCTCCCCTTCATGATCAAACTTCTTGAAAGAGTAGTTGACATTTGCTGAATTTACAAGCCTCTTCCCTACGCCAAATATAGTATTTCATACTCAGCTTTCTCTTCCCCATATTTTCTCCCTTGGCTATCTCATCTACTGCCCTCATACACTTTCACCCAATCTTCTACAATCTGACTCCAATCTATTTAGCTTTCATTTATGCTACCACCCTAATAGACTAGATTTTGCCATTCTCCGGATTCATGCATTTGTTCATATAGTTCCCCATGTCAGGAATGCACTCTCCCCAGCTATCTCCATCTGTCAAAATATTACTCATCCTTCAAGGCTTAACTCCAGTGTGATTTCCTCTATGAAGCTATCATTGATTCTCCCAGACGAAAGTGATTTCTCTTTACTTTTCATTTTTTCCTTCTTTCCTGTTTACTTCCTTTGTTACATTTTGTATTAAACTTATATGTATACACATATGTATAGCTCTCCTGCTAAATTTTAAGATTCTATCCATGTATATGTTGTTTCTTCCCAAAAAAGTATCCATTCCTTAAGGACAAATATTTTTCATTTTGTTTTTATATCCTGCCTCACATCATTCTCAGTTCTTAATGCAGTAAACACTTGTTAAGAGAGAGGCAAAGTAGTATTTTTGAAGAAATTCTGGAATCAGAGAACCTGAGTTTAAATCCTACATCTGACACAACTTATTGATCTTGGGGGAACTCACTTTTAATTCTAAGTCTATGATTCTGTGCTTTATGATTGATTGATTATTCATCAGAGTTTAAATGGACCTTGAAGGCAATCTTGCCTAACACTTGTTTTTAACATGGAAGCTGAAGTCTAAGGAATTGAAGTGACTTGTTCTAAGTTACACAAGCTAACAACAGAGGCAAAATTTGAACCCATGTTTTTGCAATTCCTATCACTTATTATTATGTCTTACACAAAGCAAGTTTGTAAAAATATTTGTTACATTGAATTATTGCTTGGTCTTCTCATGAAAAAATAAAGAAAATAATATTGTTCTATCTCACACGGATCCCTTGTGACTTTTCTAGAGGATTCATAAATTCTCAAGAGGATTAATCAGTTCCCTGAAGAATTAAACACTTATCTGGAGAATTCATTTACCCAATTATAGAATTCAAAGAAGAGTAAAGAAAACTTACCCATATATAATGATTTTGCTGTGGTGGTTTATCCCTACCACCCCACCAAAATTAGGTCATTATCAATTGCCTATAACTGCTTAATTTTTTTATTTTCCCCTTCTTTACTCTCATCTAAATCACACTAAAGAGGTCAAGACAAAAAAAATCGAAATCCTCTCTTGGAAGCTGGATCCCAAAAGTCTCAGTGACAGCCCCATCCTGTCCCCATCAACTGCAAAACTTTGAGCTCTAATGGCATATAGTTACCATTGGAATAGGCCCAATTTGTATTTGTAGTATTGTGACTAAACCTTAATATCACTAAAGAATTCAAATGTTGAAATGCCCTGTGTTGGTAGTGTGCCAACTGTATATCCAGTGAGTTGATGATTGAACTAATTGATACCTGGTCGTATGCCAGCTGATTAATGAGGTTCTGAGGGGAGAGAATAAGTTCCTTTAGTGTAGAACTTGGAGGGAAGGATTCTTCAAGCACTATTGCTTGAACTGAAGAGATAGTTTTCCCTGAAAACAAGGAACAAGCTCTCTCATATTCCTCCTAGCTACATACACTGTACCCCAAAAAGGGAAATGGTAATCCATAATAAGATAATATAGATAAAATACTATATAAGTGTAAACAGTGGTTATTGTTGTCATAGCTTGGCACGGCATTAACACTATTATCTGCGCCTCAAGGAGGAAACTGTAAGTGACTCTCACCTAGTAGGGGACTAGAAATGCTGAGTCAGAGGCTGCCAGTGGGGAATGTGACCTTTGATGTAGAATGTGACCTTTGGTGTAGAATGTGACTTTTGATGTAGAATGTGACCTTTGATGCCTATATACTTTTGGTCAAGGAAAAAGTTAGTGGGAAGAGTGGGGGTGTCTTGTATTATATTTTTTCCCTCTCTCATTTCTGGGGCAGAAGCCTTACGAGCATCAGTTCACATAAATTGGCAGCATGCAGGGTCTAGCATGGCCTTTGACCTTTTAAGTATGATTTCTGAGTTTGGCATTCATCCATTTAGGACTTGTGTCCATCTTCTCTATATGCATGACTATACGAAGAGATTTTCATATTAGAGGTAAAATTCCCATCCAAAAAATTATTTCTGCAGATTGGCATATTCTTTTTAAGATCAAACAGTCAAAATGTATTTTAGACAACTGTTCAACAAACTGATGTGTGTGTGTGTGTGTGTATTTTTCCTGTGATTTAACAGGGCACAGCATCAATGCTGATGATTACAGCACTTAAAAGATTATAGCAGTTCTCACTAACAATTGAATAATAATGTAAGATCACCTCTCCCTATGTCCACTTTTGAGATCCTACAACTGCTTCCTATGAATTGTAGATAAATGATAGTAGTTAATTACAACTACTCAGTTATTCTAATGGCCACTTTAAACAACCTGGACTATTGGCTAAAAGTCAGTTCCCTTGGAAATTCCCCTCCCCTAGCTCCAGCTGGACTGTGCATTTAGGTGGCTTTTATCTGGGGGTTTCCCCTTCAAAACACCTCTACAATGGTAGAAATACATAAACCCATTTTAGTATTGTATAATCATACAGAATATTAGAATGAGGGAACACAAAATAATTCTATCTGGGAATTGAATTTCCCTGTTTTTCTTTTTGCCCCCTTCCTTATTTCTACAAATAGACGTCATTTTAAGAAGTCCATACTTAGTTGTTGCTATAGTCCCTAAGAATTGAATTATTTAGTCTTTCTCCAAGAGGCTGTCACTGTTCTAGCAGCAATGTTCCCTTTTCTTGTCTCATACTCCTCTCTTCCTGCACAGTCCCTTTTCTGTAACTCCTCATATCTGAACTCCTGGAACCTTCCAGACTAGACACTTCAAGTTAATCACCACTTCCTTGCCTGTGAGATCAGAGCTAGAAACCAACCAGACATACCTGGACCTTATCATTCTTCAGTTTACCTGAGCTAATCCCTCAACTGAACTAAGGCAGAGAGTGATAACCCAGAAGTCCCATCCATCAAACTTTCAAGAGGTTGGTGTAATGATGTGCCAAGTCCTAGGAGCAGCCTCTCACAAGACAATCATTGATTGTCTCCTGCCTTTGGTCTGATTGTGGTTTTTGGTGGTGTTTTTTTTTTCCATAAACAGGTCTAATTTTAAAAGTTCCTAATTGCCTCCTGACGGGCATTTCTGTATTTACAGAATAATAGCCAAGTTGAAACCTAAGTGTTTCGTCAGACACAGTGATACCATTCTTGTTTCCACCAAGTTGTTTCTTTGTTAAGAAGCTGAGGGAAAAAGCAATTAGAGAGGAACTGGACTAGAATTTAAATACAACAGGTCATTCAATATACCTGAGTTTTTGGTGGGAGTATTTGATTATTCCTCTTGGATTTTATCTCACACCCAGTACATTACACTTCCAGGTTTATTTGGAAATGGTTTTTCCTGGAATGATGGAAAGACCATTATGGAGAGAGAAACAAAACAAACTAAAAACAGGAAAACAAAATAAACAAGAAAAAAAAAACCCAAAACCCTGTTGGAGGTGAATCAATTATATCTAAAGTATTCAAATTGGATGAATTTTCCAAATGTGTCCACCCACCTTGATTAGTAAAAGAAGACAAAAACTATACATAGAATCTGCAAATTAAAAACAATCATTGACCCAGATCCTCTTTTTATTTGCATGAGATGTTTCCACAGTACTCTGGGGAAGCCCACGGTTTCAAAGTCAGCTCTTTATCCCCAGTCTGCTTCTGCTGAGCCCTGGAACCTTAATTCATTTCCTGTATGTTGCATTGCTTAAGGACTAAGTAAGCCATGACCTCTGTCCATGCAGCCTATGTAGCAAAATGATGCCTGGGTAGATAAGTATCATTTGGCTCCATTAAAATATACACAAACATAACACAAGTAAAAACTTGGAACTTACCATATACAAAGAGTATAGTATTTAGCAATTGAGATTTGAGAAGTTTCTAAAACTGGCAAAACAATATACATAGATGCTATTATTATGCTCATTTGTAAGATGAGGAAGAAGGTGGTTCATAGAGATGAAATGGCTTGTCCAGGATCACACAGCTTATATATATAATCTGAAGCAGAATTTGAACTCAGGTCTTCCTAATTACAAATCTAACACCTTAACTAATGTACTACCTAGCTGTATTAGATACATTAAGCTTTTGTCCCTTAAGCTGGTCCAGAGAACCTAGAATCTAGAGTATAGACAAGTTTTGGGAGATTAGTGATAAGGTGAAATGAGGTGGGTGGATCTCATATTTGCATCTCTAGTTTCATTACTAACAAATAGGAAGTTTGCCATAGAAGCTAGCCACAACAGGCAACAGAGCAGGCAAAAATAAGACTTGAAACTTGTTTTAAGCAGATATGGAGGACCAAAAAAATTAAATTATTGTCTTTGTAGAGTACTAGGTTAGTAAAATCTGTCTGCACTATATTATACCTCTTAAGACACAGAGCAAAAGTTGGGTTTCGTCTTAGTAAAGAAAGTGAAAGTAGTGGCAGAAGAGGTTATAGGTAAAAATAAATGCTCTTTCAACCATTTAGCAAAGCAAAGAATGGGAAAAGTGCTTCAAGGAGGAATTAAAGAAGAAAAAGCTGTAAATGGGCAGAGAGGAATTCTCAATTATGTCAAGAAGGTTTGGGTGGCAGAGTATGACAGGGAGAAAGAAAAGAAGAAGACCACTGACTATGTGGAGGGCTAAGGTGGCACCTGTGAAGGGGGAAGCTGGAGGATCTCTGGAGGGTACAGTCCAGGAGTCTCTGGAGTATAGTCCAAAGGTGAGGAGCCTGTAGCCTGGATGCTACATGTGGCCCTCTATAATCAAAGGAGCACACTTGAGGACCTGGAGGGCCATGTGTGACCTCGAGGCTATGGGTTCCCCACTCCTGGAGTTTCTTGTGCTCCAAGGAATTTATTATGTAGACCCACAATAGGTGGGAGATCTTCCAAGATTGGTCAGAGGAAGAAATAAGAGTAGCAATGGTTGGTGACTCCCATGTGGATACAAGAGGGCAGTTATTTGTCAACCTGAAACAAACAACAGAAAGGTCAATTATATTCCCAGGGGATGCATCTGGCTAGAGAGACACCTGGGAACTGCCAAACATGATGAGTACTACCCACATCTGATGACTGATATGGGGACAAATGATGCCAACTAGAAAAAAACCTAGAAAGCATTACTAAGGAAATCTAAAGCTCTTAACAACAACAACAAAACAAAAACAAAATTTTAAAAACCTAAAGAATTTGGAGGCATTAGTGGCATTTTCATCATTAATTCTTATAGGAGGGGAGGGGTTATGAAGAAAAAGGCAGATTTGGATTGTTAGCAGCTGGCTAAGTCAACAAGCATTTATATTACACACTTACAATGTGATAGGTACTGAAAGTACAACAAAAAAATTATGCAGAAAAGAAGGTGATTTCTCTCTCCAAGGAATTTACACTCTCAGAAAAAAAGGAATAGGAGAATGGGATATGGATTCTTGACCAGCTTTAAAAAATAAGAATTTTAAAAAACAAGAGCTTGGCAAAGGATGGAAAGGACCTAGTAAGGACTGGCATATACATATACATGTACACATATATCCATATGTATATGTATGCACACATGCATATGTACACATCATACATACACAGAAAGGATTGGTCGTATAGGCATACATGTATACCTGTCACATGAATGTGTAGCATATACACATGTGTGCACATGCATATATGTATGAATATGTATCTTGTGAATTTGATCAAGAGAGTTTAAAACTGAAAATGGAAAGGAGGAAGGATGAAAAAGCTTACATAGCTCCCAAGCCTGGTTCTCCAGAGAGTAACAGATACAATGCAGGTAGAAGTGTAGAAGAGAGGACCACTAAGTCACAGATGACAATAGCCAAAAACTAACGCCAAAACTTTTGCTTTGACATGACTTCAGAGATCTATAGAACTGCACAAAATATGAACAGTAAGCTGTTCAGTAGAGATCCTAGAACAAACAGGAAAATTTGGTCTCATAGGTGATAACAGAGCAACTAGGTGGCACAGTGGCTAGAGTGTCGAGCCCAGAAGTCAGAAAAGACTCTTCTTCCTGAATTCAAATACAGCTTCAGACACTTACTAGCTGTGTGATCCTGGGCAAGTCACTTAACCCTGCTTGCCTCAGTTTCCTCATCTGTAAAATGAGCTAGAGAAGAAAATGGCAAATCATTCCAATAACTTTGGAATCTCTATTATGTATAGCTTGTTTTTCATTTTTAAGTATATAGTAATTTCAATGTTACTTTCAAAGCTGTCCTACTGTAATGTTAATGAAATCAGAAGATCTTCCATGCCCCTTTCTATTGGCACCTACTAAAGGCACTTAGCACCTCAAAGGCTTAGCTCCTTACTTCCAGTGAGGCCTGGCCCCAGGGTGGTCAGGAGAAGCCACAGCTGGAGTTGAGAGGAGAGTGGATTGGAAGCACCTGGGGCAATCTCCTCATTTATAAAGCCAGAA
>CM053596.1:207265219-207330230 GCA_028646575.1 Pseudocheirus occidentalis
ATCTGTTTCTTGGTCTGTTTGTAACTTGTGCTTGTATTCTCTGGAGTTCAGGGTGCTGACTTTTCCCCCTGAACTAGATAAATGATACGTTTGTTTGATTAAAGAAAGATTGGTAACCCATTTTGAGTTGCTTTCCTTTAGAAAAGCAGATCTAAGAACCTGTGCTAGCAGCCACCCTGGGTATGCTAGGGTGCTTGCTGATTCATGGATGAAGCCAATGCACAGCTTCAGCAATAGTACATTAGTGTGTCTATCTTCTCATAATGTTTTCAAAAATTATCCTTTTCCTTTTTAGCGTGTATGATCTTTGCCAATCTGGTATGAGATAGAAACTCAAAGTTGTTTTAAGTTTCATTTCTCTAATTATGTTATTTTGAGAATTTTTTTTCACATGGCTGTAGAACTTGGCTACAAGTTTTCAATGTGGCTGTAACTTGAATTTCATTGATAACATCTGTTTATAGTCTTTGAACATTTATTTATTGAGGAATAGCTCTTGTTCATATGTATTTGTATCAATTCCTTATATAATTTGGTAGACATTTTTGACAATTTTATAGATATTTACCAAGAAAATCTGCAGCAAAGATTTTCTTCTCAGTTAACTATTTCTCTTCCAATTTTAACTCGATTTTATTTGTGTAAAACCGTTTCAATTTAATGGAATCAGCATTTTCAAAATTTTATAAAACTTTTTCATTTACACCTTACATCACTTGCTCAGTCATGAATTCTTACCCAATTGATAACTATAAGTTATTTTTCCTTCCCTTCTCTAATTTGTATATGAGGGTAACCACTTAAATTTAATTTAAGTGTCCATTTGGAATTTTCCTTTATATATTATGTAAACCAGTCTAAACCTAATTTCCAATCAACAATTTTCCCAATAGTTTTTGTCTGAATAGTGAACTCTTACTCCAGGAGTTAGGGTTTTTAGGTTTCTCTCTTTTTCCTGTTTGCTGGGTCAGTTTGGTGGATTTCTTTGTTTGGGTTTTTTTTTATATCTTTTCTTTTTTATCTTTCCAGTCTTTTATTTTTTTCTCATATTTCTTATGGAATTATTGATGCATATTTTTAAAGCAGACATTTTTAGGGAGTCTTTCACTTAGATAAAATACTGATTTTTTTTACTAAGCCATTTGTTCTGCTTCCAATCATTTCTTCTGGAGGTCTTATTTAATTTATAAGATGCTCATTTATATCTTGCTTAAACTCTTCCAGGAATTTTATTAGACCTTATAGGTAAGCTATACCCTTATCTGAGGTTCTGCCTGTAGTCTCATTGGATTTATTTTGTGATGTTAGGCTTATGTCTTGAATGTCCCTAAAATTTGAATTGTAAGTTGTTTATATCCATAAAATTTCTGGATCATTAATATATTCTTCTATTTATTCATATTTCCACCTTTACTTCCTGCATTGAGACTTTTTGTGACAGTCAGAAAGGACAGATTTAAGAACTGTGTTAAAGAAAGACAGTAACTGTATGGATGGGCTACATTGTTGTCTATTGTTTCTGAGAAATGAAAAAAGAAGAATTCTGAAAAGGAACAGAGTTGGAGGAGCTTTTTGACAATGCTTTTGGAGAAGTAAGCCTGAATTAAGTAAGCCTGAAGCTGGAAGCTGATGAATATCAGCTACTGATACGAAATAAGTCCAGCTGAGAACAGAAACTGCTTGGAAGCTAAAAATCAGAGAAATCACTAAGTGTATTGACAACTTTGGCTGAAATGTCATGACTGGTGAGGAGTTAGTCAAGCACAATATAGTTCAAATCAGCCTAGTATTGGAAGCATCTGTGCAACATAGAAGCTAAGTAAAGGAACTTTGTGAACAGTTCCTAAGAGAGAAAATGGACACCAAAGTTTATAGTTTCAGAGTAGTAAGTTAAACTGAGCTTATGTGTTTTTCCCCACTTGTGTGTTTTCTTGCTAGGTTTCTGTGTGTGCCCACTCTCCCCCATAGATACTGTGTTCTTTTATGGAAGACTGTGATCCTGGTGTATATAAAGACTGATGCGTTTAATATTCCTGCATTGGCCTTAAAGGTGTACCTGTGGTGTTATTCTTATCATTTATTTATTTATTTACCATCACTTTTATTGTTAAGTTAGTGGTGATGTTTAAGACCCAGAGCATAAATTGGAATCATGCCAAAGAAGATTCAAGAGGCCTAGAAGTGTAATGGGATCATATTTCCCCAAAATATGGTCACCCACAGTACTCTGAGAGAATATGAGTATAGCCATGTGATGTTTTTTTCTCTAGTGCTCTAGACCTGCCAGTGTTAGGGACAGCTGAGGTGATAAACCAAGTGAGTGTAGAAGTCCATGAGAGAGGTATGAACTGATGCAAAGTGAAATGAGAAGAACCAGGGGGAACAGTGTACATAGTAACAGCAATACGGTGTAATAATCAACTGTGAATGACTTAGCTATTCTCAGCAATACAATGATCCAAGACAATTCCAAATGACTCATGATGAAAAATTCTATCCACTTCCAAAGAAAGAATGGATGGAGTCTGAATGCAGATTGAAGGATGCTATTCTTCACTTTCTGTATTTTTTCTGTGTTTTTTCTTCCTTTGAGTCTGTGTCTTCTTTCATAGAATCATTAAGAAGATAATATGTTCTGCATGATTGAGCATGTACAACCAAATTGCTTATTGTCTTAGGGAGGTGGGAGATAAGGGTGGGAGAGAGAAAATCTGGAACTCAAAAAACATTTTAAACATGTCAAAAATTATCTTTACAAACTGATACTGTTAAGTGAGCAGACCCAGGAGAATATTGTACACAGTAACAGCAACATTGTGCAATGACCAACTTTGATAGATTTACCTCTTCTCAGCAATAGAAGGATCTAAGACAGTTCCAAAAGACTCATGATGGAAAATGCTATTCACATTCAGAGAAAGACTATGGCATTTCCACTGAATGTGGATTGAAGTATACTATTTTTCCTCCTTTTTTTTGTTTCTTCTTTCCCCGTGGTTTTTCCCTTTGGTTCTAATTCTTCTTTAAAACATGACTAATGTGGAACTATATTTAATATGATTATACATGTACAGCCTATATCAGACTACATGTCATCTTGGGTAAGGGAAAATGGAGAGGGGGGGAGTAAATTTAGAGCTCAAAATCTTATAGAAGTGAATATTTAAAACTACAAGCAAATAAATACAATAATAAATGTTCAAAAATTATCTTTACATGTAACTTGGGAAAAATGAAATATTACTTTAAAAACTGAATGCTAAATTTGCCAACCAATAATAAAGATCTTTTTAGCAATTTCATGAACAAGATGAAGCACAAGAGAAGGGGCAAAATTTTTTTTTGCTTTTCTCTTCCAAGGAAAATGATTTTTGGACTGGCATGCATATGAAGAAGGATGATGGATTATACTGAGAAGCGCTATTCCATAAAGTAGAGAGAAGCAGTTAAAGGGAAAACTGACTTTTTTAAAAGCTTGGCAAGATATCCAAGTAAACAAAGTCATCCTAAGGCCATTCAAGGACAAAAATGGAAACAGGATTGTAAACAGAATAAAAATGGAAAAGATTTGTTAAAAACATTTTTTAAAAATTTTCTCCATCAAGGACAGCAGAGCCACCACACTTGGACCCCAACATTACAATCCTCAAGGTGCTTGTAGACAAAGTAAAAATATCACTCAAGAGAACAAAGATGGGAAATGCAGCTAGACTGGATAAAATACACATAGAGGAGATCTGTAATGGAGGTAATATAATTTGTAGAAGATCAAGAAACCAATATAGTAGAAATATGAAAGATACCAAAAGCATAGGGGGGAAAAAAGAGCTCAGACTGAGAGAGAGAGACAGAGAGAGAGAGAGAAAATTGATAACTGCCAACCTATATGCCTAACTCTCCCATTTATACAAAGTTTTGAAGAGACTTATCTAAACACAAACCATGGACATCTTCAAGGACATTAATAAGTAGGCTTTTCACAAGCAATATTCAAATGGACTGCATCTTTGCCATCTCACAATTAATTGAAAAGATGTAAAGAATACAAAGATTCCATCTGACTTATTGTTTTCTGATTATGAGAAAAAAATTTGAAAGAGTAGAATAAAATGCTGCCTTGCAGGTTCTTTTATAGCAAGGTATTTCCCATTCATATATAATGGGGTCTGACACTCAAAAAAATTTCTGGGATATTGTCTCTCCATATGCAGATGATGGGAGCCTGTACCTGGGACAGTCATGATAACATGTAAGTGAAGTGCCTTGAAATGACCATGAAGCATGTTTTCTAGTTCTGTTTGGCCAACCACATGTTGAAGACAAGATTTCTTGATTGGATGCAGGAACATTCCAAAAGGCCTATCAGATTCAGCCTCTTCATCTTTGGCTTCATTTGGTAACTCCTTTGCTCATGGAATCCAGTGAGAGATCATTCTGCAAGAGGTGAAGCTTTAGGGCCTCTCTTCGTCTGATAACCTGTGACTCCCCTTTCCCTCACCCCAAAAGGCTTAGATCCTTGATCTTTTCACTTTTTTCCTTCTAAATACAACTCAGTGGAGGCTGAGATGAAGATTCATCTGGGAATTGAACTGGTTCGAGCCCACTTCCAGTGCCTCTACCCTAGACTGAGATGGTATAGGGGAGAATACACCCCTTAGGTGTTGGAAAAAATATATGTTCTTGCAATATCTTCAAATTTAATGTCCCATTGTAAAAGTTATCCAATGTTAAGTAATTAAATGAAACTTGGATACTAGAGACAGGAACCTAATGAGGGGGAGAGGGACAGACAGATGGTGTTTGTAGGGAAAGGAGCTTGAGTGGATTAGATCAGTAAAGAACTTTCTGTCTTTAGAATGCCAAAGATAAGAGGGTGCAGATGAAACCTAGACTTCAGTAGGGAGGATTAGGCAATAGTATCTACATATACATAATATCATTCAGGATTCCTTGGAAGATATAACAGAAATAGGAGTATTAAGTGACCCTCTGATAATAAACATCAGTCGAAGCACAACACAGGGAGGTGACTTCTTAGTCAAAGCTATTCACCACTGTGATCCAGCAGATCTCCCAGGTGGAGGAGGTATTTACTGTGAATGGTGAGGTCCTCTGGATGCTCCCATATAAGAATGGCATCCTGCTGATTGCCTCAAGTCCCAGCAAAGCTTCCTGAAAGGGATATATTATAATTCAAAAAAGTTTGGACCATCTATCCACACGGGAAAGAATGTTTAATGCTCGGATTTCAGTATACGTGCAGATGAACACACTATTGAGCTTGTACAACATTGTGTAGATTTGGTAAGGATGGACAATCTTTAAGCTGAGTCCAGAATTGAGAGGGAGAAGGAGAAGGGTCTGGATTGCTCTGGGGAAATGGCAAGGCTCTTTCCTAACCCCCAACTTTCCATGAATTCAAAGATCCATCTTTTCAGTACTAACATTTTAATAATAACAGCTAGTACTTATATAGTGCTTTAAAGTTTGCAAAGTGTTTTATCTCATTTGATTCTTACAAAAACCTGTAATGTTAGTGCTACTACTATCCTCATTTTATAGGTGAGGAAGTTTAGACAATTTAAGTGACATCCAAGTTAACATACCTAGTGTCTGAGGAAGAACTTGAACTCAGCACTTCCTGACTCTAAGTTCCCCCACTCAATCCACTATATCACCTAGTTGCCCATATTGCTATATGGCAGGTATTAAGTCAATTAATACAAATTCATTAGGTGATTCCTATGTGCCAGGTACTGTGTTAAGCCCTAGAGACACAATGAAAGATAAAAGATTGTACTGGCTCTCAAGAAACTCAGTCTAATGGAGGAAAGAACATGGAAATAACTGTCTACAAACATATACAGAATAAACTGGACGTATCAACAGAGGGAAGGAACTAGCACAAAGGAGGAATCAGGAAAGGTTTCTTAGAGAAAGTGGGATTTCAGCAGAGATGAGGAGGAAAAGTAGTCCATGAGGAACAGCCAAAAAAATACTCAGAGTTTGGAGACAGATGAAGTCTCTCACTGGAGGCAGAGCAGAGGCCAGTGTCACTGGATTTCAGAGTATGTTAAGGGAAGGGGGAGTAAGAAGTACGATACCTGGAAAGATGGAAGGGGCTACACTATGAAGGGTTTAGAACACCGGAGGATTTATATTTGATCCTGAAGTTGCTAGGGAGTCACTGGAGTGTGTTGAATGAATTGTGGGTGTAGGAGGGGAAGGATATAATTTGATCTGCACTTTAGAAAAACTAATGTGACATTTGACTGAGGATAGACCGGAGTGGGGAAAGACATGAGGCACAGTATCACGGTAGGCGGTGATAAGGGCTTATTGCAGGGTAGTAGCAGTGTCCAAGGAGAGAAAGGGGCAGGCACATCAGAGAGAGATATTACAAAGGTAATATCAAGAGAAGTTGGCAAAAGTTTTGGACTTGTGAACTGAGAGAGACCAAGAAATTGAGGATGACTCTTACTTTTCAAGCCTAGCTGACTGGAAGGATGAAGATGCCCTTGATAGTAACAGACATATTAGGAAGAGGGAAGGATTTAGGGAGAAGGATGATGAGTTCAAGTCTGGGATATGTGAGTTTAAGATGTCTATGGGATTTCCAGTTCAAGGTATCCAATAGCTATTTGGAGATGTGAGCTGAGTGGTTAGGGAAAGATAAGTACATCTGAGAATCATTAGCATAGAGACAATAATTGAATCCGTAAGAGCTGATGAGATCCCATGTCAAATAGTCAAGAGCAGTGATGCGAACCTGCAGCTTTGAGGTCACATGTGGCCTTCTAAGTCCTCAAGTACAGCTCTTTGACTGAATCCAAACTTCACAAAACAAATCCCCTTAATAAAACGATTTGTTCCCTAAAACTTGGACTCGGTCAAAGATCACACTCAAGGACCTAGAAGGCCATCATGCCTTCAATGCCACAAGTTCCCCACCCCTAGTCTCCACAGAGAAGAAAATTCAGGACAGAAAGCTGGGAAACATCCATGTTTTGTGGACGTGATGTGGATGAAGCCTAGAAAAGAGACTGAGAATGAGTGGTCAGGTAGGAAACCTTAAAGAGTAGAGGGAAACGGGCCGGCTAGGTGGCGCAGTGAGTAGAGCACCGGCCCTGGAGTCAGGAGGACCTGAGTTCAAATCCAGCCTCAGGCACTTGACACACTAACTAGCCGTGTGACTTCAGGCAAGTCACTTAACCCCAACTGCCCTCCAAAAAGAAAAAAAAAGCAAAAAAAAAAAGAGTAGAGGGAATCAAGAAGAAGAGGATACTGGTGGTCTCAAAAGGTTCAGAAAAGGCAAGAAGGATGAAGATTTATAAAAGGACATTAAATTTGGGAATTAAGAAATTATTGGTAACTTTGGAGAGAACAGTTTGGATTGAATGATGAGGTGAAAAGCCAGACTGTAGAGAGTTAAGAACAGAGTGAACAATAAGGAAGTAGAGGCATCAATTATAACTACCAATATAAAGGAGCACAGAGGTTAGAATAAAATATTCCAAAGGGCAAAAGATATATAAGTAGAGTATCATTGTGATGAGGTGTAAGCTCTGGGACCCCCCCCCCACCTTGAGCTCTCCTTGAATCTTTGGGGAGCCCCCTGAGGTCTGTTTGAGTCTTCCCACTTGGTGGGGCATTTGCAGAGGCCATGGGTATTTCAGTGTGGCGGGGCCCAAACCTGTGTTGCTGGCCTGGCCCTCCATTGTCCATCTGCATCTCACCCTAGAGTCTATCAAAATATCAATCCACTCTTGAATTGACCTCATTAACTCCACCTGAAGTCCCTCCCCAAACTCATTACTGGAGATTGACCTCATTGGCTCCTCTTGAAGACCCTCCCCAGGCTCCTCCTCTAAACCACCCCTAGATTCCTCTGTATATAAGACCCCATCTTCCCTCCATCTGTGTGAGAGCATCGAGGAATGCCTTGGCACAGACTTGCTCTGTGTGAAAACTCCATAGAACAACCTAACATAGACTGGCTCCTTAAGAGTCTACCCCATATGGCAAACTTGAACTTTCAATAAACTTTACTTTTTCTTTGGCTGAGAAGACTTGAGCGGAATTCTTTCAGCAGGACCCAGCATGTTGGTATTTTGGGGTCTCAGGCAGCCCTAACCCTCTTTGGGTAACCTCATCAATTGTCTCTAAAAAATTAAAGATAAATAGTCCATATAGAGCAATGGAGAGCTGCATTTGAGTTCGTATAGTTTGTAATATATAAACAATAAGGATCTCTAAGAAAAAAATAGGAGTAAAGGGTATCATCAAGGAAATGAATGATTGGAAGGGAAGGTGGGCTGGTCATATGACAAGGTCATGAATGACACATGGGCATCAAGAATGCTCCACTAGTATCCTTTGAATGAATGTCTAGAGAAAGGAAGGAAGGCCTTTAGCATGTTGAGTGGATTTTCCATGTCGACATTTTTGGAAGAACATGGATAAGAATCACACATGATTCAAATTCAATAAACATTTATTAGTGCCTACTATGAGCCAGATACTGTACTAAATGCTCGGGATACAAATAAGAAAAAGAGAAAGTCCCTGCCCCCAAGAAGCTTACAATCTTATAGGAGAAAACAACACACATAGGAAGATTAAAAATAGAGGAGGGGCATGAGGTGGGGAGGGGGGGTAACCTGCACACTTAGTAAAGTGGAAGCCAAGCAGCTTCGCTGCTGGAGAACAGTTACCAGGAAAGTTGTAAGCCCTTTATAAAGGAAGGAGGAATTTAGTGCTCATCCTCAAACCCTTCAATCAAAAGGGACAAACAACTGAGGATGAATTGAGAAGGTATATACTACTCCACTTGGAGTCAGTCTTCTTGGTTATGAGATTTCAAGTGATCAGCTTACTGTTGGGGAGATGGGGGCAGGGATGTTGTGGGGTAGGGGGCATGGGAAGGCATATTTTATAGAACAGAAAGTCAAATTGAGCAAATGAAGGAAAATAGAGCTACCAGGAAGATTGTGATTTACCAGGAAGGATGATTAGGCAAGGATGTACTGTGATCTTCGATGTCAAAAAGGGCATCTAGGAGTTCATAGGGTAGGAAAAGTAAAGTGATGCATTTCCCCCCTTATCCCTTTCTTCTCTGTAACTTCCTCAGTGAGCAGTTGAAAGTACCACTAATTTTTGTCATCCTTATACTGACAACTAAGTATTCGAACACTTATAATTTTAAAATTATTTATTATTTTATCTTAGAGTTACAGAATCTTAGAGCTGGAAGGGATTTGAGATGTCATGTAGTCCAACCCATACCTGAGCAGGAATTCTCTCTCTAACATTTAATAGTAGATTATTCTTCTAGAATACTTTTAATGTTGACAAAACTCTTGCTTTATAAGGTGGTGTGGCAGGTAGTGCAAAGTTATTAACCCTATTCTTCTGCTGAGGAAACAGAAACTTGGTGAAGCAAATTAATTACTCAGACTCACTTCTCCATCACAGCATCCCATTTGCAGTGTTCCCTTGACCACTATTCTTGACCCCTGACCTTGACCCTTTTCTTGACCACTTGACCTTGACCCTTTTTCTTCCTTATGGTCAGGTAAATAGGGACAGTGAGGGGGAACAAAAATAGGTTGATTTTCATCTATTTTCTGATAAAGAATTCATTTTATATTAAGGAAAAGTACCCCTTGTTGCATTTGTGTAAATTCTGGATGAAAAAACAGTTATCTTTGAAATTCCTAAAGTTGAATCATATTATTCAGAAAGTGGGCTTTAATTAAGGCAGGGGTTCTTAACCTGCAGTACATGGACCCCAAGGTTACTGTGGATAGATTTTAGAGGATCCATAAACTTGGATGGGAAAATAAATACATCTTTATTCTCACTAATCTTTAACTGAAATTTGACAATCTGTTCAATTATTAATTTTTTAAAAATTAGTCTGAGGAGGGGCCATAGGCTATTTCAGTTTGCTAAAGAGGTTCATGACACAAAGAACCCCTGAAATAGGAGGTCATTGTGGATTTAAATACTATCCACCAAACTTATGGCTTCAGGATGTGTGTATGTGTGTGTGTGTGTGTGTGTGTGTGTGTGTGTGTCTTACATATAAATTACTGGACCAGATCTGTGATTTCATTGGTTTAGGAAACTCCTCGTGAGGAAATGTATTGCATCTACACAGATCAACACCTGCTCTGAAAGTATTAGCTTTAAAGAATTGGTAATAGGGCACTGAGAAGTTTACTGACTTGCCTAGGTTGGCAGATAGTCATTATTTGTTAGAGACAGGACTTGAATATAGGTCTTCCTGTTGTTGGGACTAGCTTTCTCTCCATTTCTGCATGCTTCCTCTCAGGCTCAAGTTATAAGTAAAGAGCTCTTTTAAACATCTTCACTAATCACAGAAGAGCAAATTTATTTTGTATTTTGCAGTGTTACTCCTCCAAATCATATTCTTAAAGCAGACAGGTTCAAAAAATTTTTTTTGATCTGGAAGAATAAATAGGGCTTAGCTAAGGATCTGTATTTGTCAACATTTTGTAGCAGTGCCCAAATGTGAATCAATCAAAAGCACCCAAGACAGCATGTAACAAAATAATCACAAAAGACCCCAAGATCCTATAATACCATTTTCCTAAAATAAATGAACAGAACATTTTCTTTCTTTGTTAATATCTTACTCTGGTCACCTATATCCTTTTCATTCTTCTTTTTCTTTTTGTGTGTGTGTTCTTTTCCTCCCTCGAACTCCTTATCTCTCTAATCCCTTATCCTTAATGTTCTTGCTTTATCTTTCACTCCGCCATTTTCTTCCCTGTTTTCTAAGCCGATCTCCCTCCCCAAGCAGGACTCCCCAGGCTTTGCCTGCCCTCTGATCCTGCCTTTCCTTCCCAGGACAGTTTTTTTACCCCCATCTCTTTCATTTCCCTCACAGCTATCTGAGCAGAACAATACTGGAAGCCGGGCTGGCACACTGACAAAAAAAAAGAGAAGAACAGTTGGAAAGAAAAGTTTGCTCATAAAGAAGGAGAGAAGCATCTTAAAAATATCTGTGGGAAGGTGTTTGCCAAATCATCTGCTTCTTCAGATGTGGAACTTACAACAATATGGTTTCAACTTCTGTGGAGGAGGGCTACGATGAAGCACCTTCAGGCTGTGAGATGACTGGAGATAGGTGGAATTCTCCTGTGGATTATAGACCCCAGCAACTCAGCCCCGAAAAGAATACAAGATTTCTTCCTCCACCCCCTCCCCCTGTCCCTACTCCCATCCCAGTTCTTTTCTGTTGCTGGAATTCAAAGAACCCAGTTCTGCCCTTAGATGTGAGTCATGACTCCCACTGAAGCCAAGGAGCTCATATGTATGTATTCAAAGGAAGTACTAGACCTTTGGGATCTGGGTTAAATAACAAAAGCCAAATTGTTTGTTTGTTTATTTGCTCAAGCCTTTATAAATGAACTACAAGGAATGCTGCACCTGAGTACTTCATTATAAATCATTAAAATATAGATACACAGTAGAATTTATGTTCCTAGAGAGGGCATGCAGAATAATAACACTATATCTTATCCTGTACCCTTAGTTAACTAAACCAAAGCACTATGGGGATAGAAAAAAAAGTAAATTTCTGAGGGGCCAGTTCTGCAGGGAGAAAACTCTGCTCTCCTCTCTAGAGAATTTAACAACAGGGAATGAAACACAAGAACAATTCAGTGGATTTTAAAACAGTGTCCCCTGGAATTAAGATATACAGGCACTGGGGTAGGGAGATCCATCTCGCCCTACCGGAAAATCAGAGGGACGATGGGGGAGGACATAGAAGAGAGCAGATTGGGGGAGGGGTTATGCAGTGGGATGGCTGTTTTAGGGTAATGGGTGGGGGGAAGATGGGGAGAAAATTTGTAACTCAAAATCTAGTGGAAATGAATGATGTAAACAAGAAAATAAATACATGAATTTTAAAAAAGTGTCTCCTGTAAATTTCATGAAAACCTCACACCTGGTTTTTATTTGTCTCTACATAGTTGAAGGTACAAGGTTGTCCTGTGACCTGTGGTCAGAATTGTGAAGTAGCCACCAAAGGAAGAGCCCCTGCTCGGGTGGTACTCGCTATCCTTCCTTTAGGCACTCTGAGTCCCTAGAGTTCCATTCCCCACTTTTGATCAGCAGATCAAAGTCCAACTTGATATCACTCACACTTTAAAGAGAATTGAGTTTTAATCCTTGTTACCAATTAGCAGGGTATTTACATTTTAAGCCTTACTCGATAGCTAGCTTGGGTCTCATCCTTCAAAAAACAATTTAACACATTTTAAGGACTACTGTGTGCAAAACACTGTGCTGGCAAGTGGGAATCCCAGGACTGGGGGAAAATTGTGGAGATAGTTCCTGCTCTCAAGAAACTTACATTCTTTAGGGAGAAAGACATTATTGACAATAAAACAAAAATCACATAACATAACACAAATGTCTGGGGGCGGCTAGGTGGCGCAGTGAATACAGCACTGGCCCTGGAGTCAGGAGTACCTGAGTTCAAATCCAGCCTCAGACACTTAACACGAAAAACTAGCCGTGTGACCTTGGGCAAGTCGCTTAACCCCAACCTGCCCTCCAAAAAGCAAAACAAAAAAAAACAAAAAAAAAACATAACACAAATGTCTTCAGGATTGACAACAGCAAGAATCAAAAGTCTGATATCTAATAAAGTAAAGGACCACAGTCACGGCGTGCCATAGTCTTTTGAGACTGTGTTAATCATTCCCAAAGCCCCCTTGGCTAGCCATCCACAGTTTCAAGGCATGCCTCAAATGCTTTGACACTTGGGGTACCAGGGGCTGATTCTTCTGGTTTAGACAGCAGGAAGCAACCGCAGTGCTGGTTAAGACTACTTCTGGGATACTGGAAAGAACATGGTGGAGGCATGGGGAGGAATATAAGGTACCTTAGCCTTAGACCATGAGCTGGAGGTAGGACTAAAACTTCCCACTGCTGGAGCGTCCTGGAAGGTGAATGCCAGGGTGCAAATAAATAATACCATGGAAAATCCTTTACAGATAGTACAGAATGAATAAAGAAGAAAGAAAAACAAAAAATGTATTTGTCTGTATAAAAGCAATGCTAATTATGATAATTTATTCCTAATTATCAAGCAGCAAAATTATCTAGATAATGATATGTGAGTTAGATTAACTTTGTTGTGAGTTTTGCTTGATTACAACACTAAACTCTTCACAATTCCTTAACCCCATAGTATAATTGTCTATTCATGTCATTAAAATCTGAGAGGAGGCATTTTAGTGTAGTAAGATGAGATGAGAGGCCATTCTACTTCTTTTTAAGAGGGACTAAAACCATCTCACTATCTTCTGGTAGTTAGGATAAACCATCCTAGTCTCTAATTAAAATGATACATAAACCAGACCACTTCCTTTCTCTCTTTCTCTTAAGTACTGGTTGTAAAATTTGACCCTAAAGAAAAAAAAATCTCTTAGAGGCTTTCCAACCATTTTCATTGTTTGACATGCTTGTAAATTTCTAAAATTGCTAATATATGGTTAAATTAATACATTTATTGAGTGCCTGCTATACGGTTATCATGCTTTGGGAAGGGAATTAGCACATAACCACAAAAAGGAAAAAAAAAGGATGTAGGGATCAGATGGGGAGAGGAGGGAATTATGCTGGTAAAGAAGGCAAGAACAGAGTAATATAATGGTGTAGAAGAAGGAACACTCAGTTAAGAGTTAGAGTAAAAAGACCTGGGTCTAGGACTGGCTTAGCCCCTAGCTATCTATGTAAATTTGGACAAGTAAAAACTTTTTGTGGATGACAAGCTGAGTTTATAGATGAAGACTTGCCAAGGAAAGTATTTTGTTGATTATCAAGCAGTACTTATGGGCTCTCTCAAACCTAGGTAGCAGACTGGATCCCCAGAACAATGTCAATGCTTCCCTCAGCATTCTAAAGACAATCCTAGAGAGTTAAGGGGTTTTTCCCCTAATTCTGTTGATCATAAGCACCAATCTAGTATTCTTTCCGCCCCCCCCATATCATTGTCAATATTTCCCTAATGTTATCGAACCAGTGACTACTGCCTCAATACCATTTTGACCAGTTGCTCTCTTTTCAATATAAATTAGCCAATGAATATCTATTTGCTTTCACAAAGAATATTTAATGAGAAAATGTAGCAAGAACAAAATTACAAATCCCCTAATCTGGAGCCCATTCTCCCCTGCCATTTTGGTTTCTGGGAAGGGTGAGCTCAAACTTAAAATTTCGGCTACCAAATAAACTTCTGGGTGTGGTGTAGCTGATGAATGAATGGCTTCCCTATTTGTAGGACAGGGTTTCTCAGCTCCTGAGTTAATTCACTACCGGGCTAGATGAAAGAGGTCAATCATCCCAGCTTGCTCCTCACTGGACTTGGCTGCTCTGATTACCAGCAGCCTCTGTTAAGAAATCCAGCTGCTATACCTCTGGTGGCTCTTTTAACCTTTAGAAGCTCACAAGGTTGTAATCACTTCCATTTCATCTCCAATTTTCATTCATCTGAGATACAGAAAGAATGTACACAACAAATACAGAAAGATATGAGCATTATGCATTCTGGTCCGTACGGTTACTGGATGAGGAGATAAGGCAGCATTGACACTTCAGTTGCTGCTGCCTCTGTCTCTCCACCTGTGCACGGAGGGCATTTACCTTTCCCCTAAAACTACCAGAGAAAGAGAGCTTTCTTCACTTCAAGCCTTTTGCATATACACTCAATTCTGGCTCAGCAGCCAGTTCAAAGCTTTGGTTTTGTTTTTGTCATCACTAAATGAACCAAGAAGAAATAGTCTATTATCATTTAGAACATAGGCCAAGTAGTTCTGTCATCAGAATTGGGATCATAGGGTCATAGAGCTAGAGCAAGGTGGGACTTTCAAGGCCATTGAGTCTTTATTTTAGAAGAAATACAATGAATAGGTAGTTGGTGCAGTGGCTAGAGTACAGAGCTTAGAGTCAGGAAGACGAGTTCAAATGTGACCTCAAATACTAGCTATGTGACCCTGGGCAAGAACTTTAACTTCTGTTTGCCTCAAATTCCTCTTCTGTAACACAAGAGAGTAAGAGCACCTACCACTTACAAAACTGTTGTGAGAATCATATGAGATAATAATTGTAAAGTGATTGGCTATATAATTGCTAGCTATCATTATAGACTGGACAAGAAGGAAGGGATAAAGAGGGGAAGATAATCTTCCTAAATATATGAAAGACCAAGTGAAAGGTAGCACTACAGAAAGAAATAATGAAATCAAGGGGAGGAACAGGTATAGAAAGAAGAAAATGAGCTTAGCTTTAGACCTAATGAGGTTAAGGTATCTGTGGGACACTCAAGTGGAGATGTTTTATTCTTTATTTCTGTGCTTAGTACAAGGTACTGTGCTTGATCCACAATAGGCATTTAATAAATACTCATCAACGGAGGGGTAGAGATACAGATTCTGCAGTCATCTGCAAAGAAGAGGTAGCTGAAGTGAGCCGTTAGACTACAGAGAGAGAAGAGGGCCAAAGATCCAAAGATATTTGGGAAATACACATTTAAAATGAAGAGAGTGAATGTAAAGGAGATAATGAAGAAGCCATTAGAGAGATAATATAGGTTGAGTACATAATTATTACACAACATTTATATATAATTTTACGGTTCACAAAGCACTTTACCTCATTTGAAGCTCACGCTAACCTTGTGAGGTAGGTACCACTATACAGATAATAATGTCCCCATTTTACAAATGGCATAAATTCAAAGAAATGAAGGGACTATAATCACAGAGACAATATGTATCAAAATAGGTTCTAAGCCCTAGCTCTCCAGAAAATTTCTCTGAAGACAATGAAAGAGAAAATATCAGTCAGGAAGGAATCATTGGCGTTTAAAGATACAGACAGGTCAAAGAGTTTGATGACTGAAAAAAGACCACTGGATTTTTCACCGAAAAGGTCACTGATAATCCTTGAGAGGGAAGTAACAGAGAATGGAAGGGGACTAAGCTTAATTTTAAGACATTAATGATAGTGAGTAGAGAAATCTAGGATTTGGATGTAGGTAACTTTCAAGAAGCTTACAGTGAAGAGAAGAGAAATGCAGCAGTCACTGGATTGTACAGAAAAGTCCAGGGAAGACCTTTTTATATCTGAAAATGTTTGCAAGCATATCTACAGGAGCCATTGGAAGGGAAAAGATTTAAGAAACCCAAGAATGACAGGGGTGACTGCTTCAATAAAGTCTAGGGGAGAATGGATCAAGGGTACAGATTAGCCCTAAGTATTATGGTTCTTTCTTAAGATCTTAAGGAAGGAGAGAAAGGATAATGGAGAAGAGGGAGCTGAGGAAGTTTGTATAGAATACCCTCAATGTTCTGAACTGAAATTGATGAAACTTAATATGTTTGTTTTGCAACATTTATATTCATCTATAGGTATAGCATATGTAGCAAAACAGAAACCTGGATTTGGAGTTGTGAAGACCTAAATTCAAATCCCTCCCTAGACACTGACTAGTGGTATGACCTTAGGCAAATCACTTAACTTCTATTTGTCTGAGGCAGTTCACTACTACTTAGCTACTAAACCATCAGTTGGGATCAGTAGGTAGAGAGGGCACTTTATGATGCAGAAAGCACAAATATTTCCTGTAGGTGCCAATTTTTTTTTCAGCAAAGTAGTATATAAATTCATGTACATGTAAACTACTATCATTTGTAAGTACAACCAGATTACTACCATTTGGCCTATTAAAACACACAATAGTCTAGTAAATTGGAAGAGCTACTTAAAATGAAATTCTAAGTCTGATGAGGCAGAATTAGTTTTTTTTTTTTAAGGGAAATTCATAACAGTAGCAAATACTGGAAGAAAAAGAAATAAATTTATACTAGCAAAATAACCAAATTGTTCTGTATTGTAGTAAACCTTAAAAAATAATGTTTATGGGTCATATTAGCTACATGCTGGCATACAGAAGAAAAATTATAGTCTAAATTTATATATAGTAATTGTTTATGTAAATGTTTATTGTAGTTTGAGTAGTGACTCATTGAAGTCTCTGTGACCTTTGATTGATGAGATGGGTTACTGCTTGAAAGTCAGTTGCAATAAAAATAAAACATTAGTTTGGGATTTTTTTCAACTCTATCACAGATAGCAAAACCAAAGAGATTGTTGGTATTATTAAATTTTATTTTATTTTTTTTGTAGCAGGCTAATATACTTTTTTTCTCAAAGGACATTAAGCAAGGAATATGATAGTGACTTCATTCTTTTAAGATATAAGAAAACCCAAACAATGAATCACAGACTCTATACTGAAAGGAACTTTACAGGCCATCAGGTCCAACCCTCTCGTTTTACAGATAAGGAAAATGAGTCACCGAGAATTTAAGTGACTTATCCAGGGTTATACTGTTAACAAGGATCTGGGGTAGGAATCAAACCCATTTTTCTGGGTATCAAGCCTCTGAAAACTAAGTGAAAAAAAAATGTGATGCCAGGTAAGCATAGTCTTTTTCCCTACAGGTTTTTTCTCCTTTGTGTATGTGTGTGTATATAGTTTTGACTAATGTCTTCTTCTGGCATCTCATTATAATGACTGTATCCCCAGTGCTTACTTAGCACAATGTCCGGCACATAAATAGGTACTTAATAAATGCTTCTTGCCTGACTTTCCCAGAGAGTTCAAGCTCCTGAAGGTCCTTCAGAATTGAAATCTTTAAAGTATTGGTTCAACAATAGTTTATGAGTTTATCATCTGATGAACAACTTTGCTGAATTCCAAGAGGCTCATCAACCTGTGGTCACCAGGGGATGTATTTCTTTTTGACCACAAAAAACTCATGAAAATCATCTGCCCAAGCCCAGAGAGGTTGAAATCTGCATCACTAGAGGGAGCATCCTTAGTGATGAAATATCACCTCTTTGGAAATATTGATGTATTTATGAATATAAATTATGCACAATAGAGAAGGAAGGGGTTTTATTTTAAAGCAGTTACTTGATTCAGAAGCTATACAGCCCAATTAGCAATTATTTACCCATAAGTTAATCTATGAAAAGCAGGCTAAAGCAGTGACAAAGATTAGCCAATCAATAAACATTTATTTAGAATATAGCATCTAAAGTCCTTTGTGTCTTAAAGTAATACATAAATGCTAATAATAACAATAATAATTGTTATCATTATTAACATGTGCTAGGCTCTATGCTAGGTACTGAAGATACAAAGGCAAAAACAAAAGGGTCCTTGCTTTCATGAAGCTTACATTCTTTTGGGAAAAATAATAGATAACCAGCAGTAACATAATGTTTTATAAATCCAAATATCTCACTTACTGGGAGAAGAATTTACTATTTACAAAAACTTTTGGTAAAATTGGACAATAGTTTGGCAGGAATTAGGCAGAGACTAATACCTCAACCCTATACTAAGACTAGGTCCAAATGTATATATAACTTAGATATACAATGTCACATCTTGAATCAGAGCAGCAAGGAAGAAATTACCCTTCACATATATGAATGTGGATAAATACATGAATAACAAATGATAAAGAGTATCTCCCAAGAGAAAATGGACAATTTCAATGATGTAAAATTAAGTTTTTATAGAATTTAATGCAGTAGAAATTAGAATGGAAATAGGTAACTGGGGAAAATATCTTTGCAACAAATTTTATCTGATAAAGGTCTCATTTCTAAGATAGGTAAGTAGTTGATTTATCTAAGACTAAGAACTATTCCCCAATAGATAAATGGTCAAAGGGCATGAACAGGAAGTTTTCAAAGGAAGAAATTGAAGCTATCAGCAATCATATGAAAACATTCTCTAAATAACTATTGATCAGAGAAATACAATTGAAAGAACTTTTAGATTCCACTTCACCCTTAGCAGGGTGGCAAAGATGACAGAAGAGGAAAATGACAAATGTTGGTAGGGCTTTGGGAAATAAATAAGCACATTTATGTATTTATGTATTTGTGTATAAGCACACTGTTGATGGAGCTGTGAATTGATCCAGCCATTTTGGAAAGCAATTTGAAACTATACACAGAAAATCATCAAAATGTGGATTATCTTTAGACCATTCAGACCACTACTAGTCCTATACCCAAAAGCAAGTAAAAAATATGTACAAAAATATTTAAAGGGTTCTTTTTGTGGTAGCCAAAAACTAAAAAATTGTGGGATGTACTTCTGGGGAATGGCTAAACAAAGTGTGGTATGTGATGAATGGAAAGGAATATCATTATACCATAAGAAAAGATGAAATGGACAATTTCAGAAGAAACTGGAAGACTTGTATCAATTGATACAGAGGGAAATTAGCAGAACTAGAACAGTTTTTGGGGTTTTTTTTTTGGTTTTTGGAGGAAAAAGGTCAGGGAAATTGGGGTTAAGTGACTTGCCCAAGGTCACATGGCTAGTAAGTGTTAAGTTAGAACGGTTTTTTTTAAATAATAACAACTTTAGGGAGAAAAACAACTTTGAATGACTTTAGAACTCTGATCAATGCAATGATAAAGCATGAGTCTGAAAGAATAGAGGCAGCGAGGGGTACAATGTACATACGTTGTATATATATATATATATATATATATATATATATATATACAATACATACATACAATATACAACATATACAATGTATATAATTTGTACAATACCTGGCACATCGTAAGCTCTATATAAATGTTAACTATTATTATTAATAAAGATAGAACATGCCACTCACCAACAGACAGGTGATAAACTTAAAAGAAAAATGCATATTAAGACATAGCTAATGTGGGAATTTGTTTTTGTAGCACAAAAACAGTAGTAGTAGTATTAGTAGTAGTTTTTGCAGTATTTATGAAGATATATAGAGGTATTTTTTTTTAATTTCATTTGCTTAATTGGTGGTATGGTGGGAGGGACAGATTAACTTAAAAAAACCACTTCTTAACTGAAAAAAAATTTTTTTTTAACAATTTAAAATAGAGAAGTTTGTATTTTAACCTAGAAGTAATAGGAAGTCACTGGGGATTTTTGAACTTAGCAGTGACATGGTCAGAAATATGTTTTAAGAATATCACCTTGACAGTTCTGTGGAAATGGGTTATAGAGGGAAAGAAGGCAAAAAAAAAATCAATTTTGTATGACCAGGTTGTAATTGATAACAATGAATTAACATTTATTTTTAAAAAGAAATAACAGTACATGACTAAACAAGATTTAATGAAATTTTTTTCTGTTGAATGTATTTTCAATTTCTAGTCCTAGAACCACGAAAAGTATTGGAGGTTAGGATTAATAAGTAGTTTTTGAAAAAAAAAAAGAATTAATCGATTTCCTTTCCTATTGTTCAATGTAATAGGTAGAGGACTGTAACCTTTCTTTTTTCCTTTTGTATCCAGTTCCTCTTTCCCGGCAAAAGAAAATGCTCACCTGGGGTTCAATTTTAAATGTCTTTTCATATCCCTCTGGTTTCACTCTTACAATATGCGTATTGTTCTTTTTATATTGTTTCAAACAATGTGGAAAAATAAGAACTGCATTTCAGCAGAAATTCTCAAGTTTAAAGAGGATTTGGATACTTTATAGATAGTGAAAGTATCTCAGTAGAGTTTAATGTTCTGAACTGAATACTGACTTAATTCTAGGGGCATGTCAAGAAGATTTGAATATCCCTACTTGCTCTGATCTATGGTCTCCAGGAAAATGTTTCACTACATATACCCTGCAAGTCATAGAAGACCTTTTTCTTAATAGAGGCTATCTCTCATGAGTTCCCTCATCTCTCCCTAGTCTATTCTCAAAATCAATCAATCTAACAAGAATTTATTAAGGACGTACCATGTGTCAAGAACCAAAAAGACTAAGAAAGTCCAAGTCATTCCTAGGCTGATAAGAAGAACTAGACCTTGTGAATTGCTCAAGCAGGCAAATATTAGATGAAAAAATGTCATTTCAGCAGAATCACAATCCATCTTTAATTTTGGGGACAGTTTAGGAGAATTGATGGGTTATTGTCTGATGTTTTACATATTTCTTAATGTGTACTTATAAGTCTTAAGTGTTTAAGCATTTCTTTTATGATGGAAGAAATATATAGCTGTTCTATAACTAATACGTACTTTGTACATTGAGTTACTTTTTGTAGAAACGTTCTTCTTAATCTCTTTAAAGGAGATCCTAAAAATTTATACCCAAGTTTTATTAAAGGGATTTTTCTTAAGGGGATAATCTTAAAGGAATTCTGGGATGGTCGCAATAAGTCAGATACTATAAGAAAAGCTTGACTACCATCATCCCACCCCTTTTTTGGGAGCAAAACTACCCCCAGGATGAATACAGGGATGCTTGAGCCCAAAGTCAGAGCCTCTTATGGGTTAATAGACTAATCCTGGGCCACTTAGAATATATTTATTATGCTCAATTTTGAATTATAATTCCTCGTGTACACATTATATCCCCATATTACATTATAATCTTCCTGAGGTAAGAGACTGTTTCATTTACCCAGTACCTAGAAATTGTTTTGTATATAACAATCACCTAATAAATATTCCTTTTAATAATATGATATGTAGAATTGAATTAATACATACAAAATATTTCTCTATGCTTTTCACCCATGGGAGAAGCAGAATGTTGTAGAGGTATACACAGCATGGGCATGCCTTTTAACATAAATCCATTAATACTTGAAGGCCCATGGAAAAAAAAGTGCTTCCAATCTACTGTCATCCTTCCTCATAGAAAAGGAAAAGCTCACTGTGTAAGTAGCAGACAAGAGAAAGACCATTTTGTGAAAGCTTGAAAACTACAACTGAAGCATATGTGTGTGAATATAATGAACAAGATTTCCATAATTCACATGTGGAATTTTAGCTTAGCATGGTATAGCCATACCTCTTGTGCTACTATACGTAAAGGTGCTCTCATTTTTGCAGGGAAATTAGGAAAATTTTCTTACCATCTCCTCATTATGAGTTCTGTCCTACTAATTTATGAAACTGCAGCATAAAATACAGCCAGGACCTATACCCAGAAAAATGGGTGTAGTCAAGGGGTTCAATCCTGTCTGACCATTCATTCCCTTGTCTTCTCCTCTATTCTTCCACTTACATTTACTTCAAGTGCAGGAAAAATGTAGCTATGGAAGGCAACATGCTTCCTTTTCAGAAAAGTTCTAATGTGCTGCTCTTTCCAGGCTTTTTTTTCTTTCCCCCTCAAATGGACACAGATGCTCTATTCTCATCAGTTGCCGTGTTCTCAGAAAGAGAGAAAAAATTTGCTGATAATATGGGTAACCTTCAGTGTAGGCATGCATAAAAATTTACTGAAAATCAGGTTGTGGTACACATTCTTATTTTAGATTTGCCCCTGTTAACATCTTTTAAATAAACAGGTGCATATACTTCCCCAAGCTGTCACTGTTGTTTACCCAGTCTGTACACTTATAAATCTACTGATGGAATAGGCCCAACCAGCTTAAGGTTTTACTTTCATAAATCAGTGCCTTGAAGTTTTGATGAAAAGACTTTCTTAAAGTCTAACCCAGCTCGGTTGTTAGAATATGAGCATCCCAATCAAAGATACTGCAAGAGTATCACATTTGTATGTTAATTTTAATTCAATAAATAGGCAAAATGATTATTATTAATAATAGCACTCAGCTTTCAAATAGTTCTTTTCATGTTCAAAGTGTTTGACAAACATTAATTAAATCACTGACAGTCAAATTAGATAAATATGTTCTCTGTATGTGCATAGATGTACCTTTTATACACACAATCTTACAAATCACATCACCACAGATCAAACATTTCTTGCAATCTGAACCTGGTTGGCTAACATTGATTGCAGGCAACAGATAATTACTATGAGAGATAATCATGAGAAGAGATTATATAATCTTTTTTTTTTTTAAGTGAATTCATTCTTCATAAAAAGGCATTGGGTGAGCAAACTCCTATAGACCAGAAGATACAGTCTGGTAGTGTCAACGCAAGTTTATTCCATTACAGGGCTGACATAGCTGAACACTCTCTTAAAGAGATCATCTCCTAAGCAGAGAGCACTAATCATTCTTCATGGGCTATTGCATTCTTGGCCTCTCAGCCAGGACCAATAGCAAAGGGGCTTTTAAAGCCAAATATGGTGATGATTTCAGCAATGTGGTATTTGTTGACTAAAGTTAATAATCCCTGGTCACTACTGACTAGAGAATCGTTTAGGGCAGCAAGTTGGATACATTAGGTTGTTCAATTCTTTTTTTAAAAAGTTGTTTTTTTTTATTTTGAGATTTTAAAAAATATTATTATCACTAATGAATGAAATTTTCCTTCTCTGACTTCCAGAATTCTTCCTTGTAGCTAACTAAAGAAAACAATACATGGTCCATATCTGACAAGGTAAGCCTCATTTTGTACTTGTAGTCTATCACCTCTCTGCCAAAAGGAGGGAGGCATACTTCATTCTCAATTGTGTGGTTCTTTTTCTGGTAAATTCACACACTTATTTTAATTTTTTTTTCTAAATACATGTCAATTTAAAAAAAAATTCTCTCCTCTCTCCCCCTCCCCTCTCATTGAGAAGGCAAGCAATTATCATATAGTTTATAGATGTAGACTAATGCAAAACATTCCCATATTAGTCATGTTGTGAAAGAAAATACAGACCCCTTCCCCCCCCAAAAAAAACAAGAAAAATAAAATTAAAAAGGATGCTTCAACCTTTATTCAGTCTCCAGGATTTTTTTTTATCACATTTATTTTTCATTTGAATGGCATAAAAATTTCTTAAACCAGGTCATGAGGTTGTGTCTTCCCATGGGACCTAACTCTTAGTAGGTTCCAATAAAAAAAAGAAAAATAA
The DNA here is from genome assembly GCA_028646575.1 of Pseudocheirus occidentalis. NCBI lineage: Eukaryota > Metazoa > Chordata > Mammalia > Diprotodontia > Pseudocheiridae > Pseudocheirus > Pseudocheirus occidentalis. The sequence goes on from CM053596.1 coordinate 207,289,110, forward strand.
AGGTATTCTACTTTTCAGTAAACCATTAAAAATCAAAGAACTTTTCATATCCTTTTCTTGGGATGACTTCTGAGAACCCTTTCAACGCTAAAGTTTTGTAGTTTTACACATGGTCACTTAGGAATTATTCTTTATTTATCATAAGCTATTAGGCAGCCTTGTGGCATAGTGGAAAGGGAGTTAGGCTTGGGAGTAAGGAAGACCTGAGTTAAAATCCTGCCTCAAACATACTGTAGCTGCATGATCCTCAGGAAGTCATAACTTCACTGAACCCCAATTTTCTTTTTTGTAAATTGGTGATAACAATACCACCCACCTCACAGGGTCGTTGTGAGGGTTCAAATGAGATAAAGTATTTAAAATACTTCACAAACTTGTATGTGCTATATAAATATTAGACATATTAAGATAGTCACTGAAGGAGTTGGTGGGGAGAACAATTCTCTTTTCCTGTTAACAAGGTTGTTTGAATTGGTTTCAATTCAATCCAGTTCTGTACCCTGAGCAGTACTCAGTGACAAAGGATAATATAAGAAAGAATGGATGAGGACGAAATTATGAATATAAAAAATTAGAGAAATCTGGGAAGATTTGTTTGAACAGATACAGACAGAAATAAGCATAACCAAGACAAGATACATAAGAACACTGAAAGGTAAAGAAAAAGACATCAGAAATCACTTTAATGTAGGGAATCATTATGACCCTAGAGAGAATTGATGGACCATAACTCCCTCTTCTCAGTGGAGGGCTGATGGTCTATTAGTGATGATTAAGGAATGCACTGTCTGGCATGGTGAGTGTATAGGATTTGTTTTGCTTGGCTCTGATTCTTTGATACATGGGAAGCTTCTTTTTAAGTGGAGATAGGCTGTTGGAAAATGGTAGCAAAGTAAAAAATTATCAAAATTTTACCGAAGGAGAAAAGGGGTATGGATGCTTGCCTACAGGATATGGTAGAAGACATAAAACATGCAACTAGTTTTAATACAAAGGGTTAAAGGTACATAAGAAGGATTCAAAGGTGATAAGATTTCATAGAAGGGAGTAATCACTTCTATAGGAACATAGACAATATCTACATTAAAAAGAGGTATTTCAGATGAGTCTTGAAGGATGGATAAGATTTTTAATAGGTTGGGAAGGTGGTTGTTATTTGTCCTTTCTGGAAGAGGACTATGACATCTGGAAGAGGATACCATGATGTGCAAATGAATTGGATTTAAGTGAGGGAGGTCAGTGCAAAGTCATCAGTCCTACTTTTCCCTCCAGAGCTAGTGGCAAGATATAGATCAGGATGACTTGAGATGATCCCTGGTTGAGAAGGTAAGTTATATTTGTAGAAAGAGAATAGGGAATACAACTAAAAGATTTTGAGCAAGATGATAACTGCTGTCAGAGCTAGACATCAAGAAAATTAATCTAGGTGTATTGCACAGAATGAATTAAGGATGGGAGAGAATTCAGGGGGAGAGACTTGTTAGAAGGCTGTTGCAATAGGTCAGGCAAGATAGAATGGAGAATAATTATAGTGGAAACAGTAGATTTTGAAAGGAGCAGATAGTTATTTTCAATAGAAATATATGCCCTGTTATTAGATATGGGGAATGGGAGGGGAGTCAAAGACGGTCACAGGCTGGTCCAGCATGGCTGGAGGAATTGTGGTGCTAATAACTCTATAGGGAAGTCAGGAGGAGCAATAGATCATGGCAGTAAGATGATAAGCTCAATTTTTGACACATTAAATACAGATGTCTAGCATAGGGACTACTTTGTTCTAGGTGCTTGTTTAGGAGAAAGATCAGGGATGAAGATAAAGATTTGGGCATCATTACCATAGAGGTGATAGCTGATATTGTAACAGTGGATGAAATTACTCAGAGAGAGTCTGTGGATAGGGAAGAGGGCTGAGGTCAGAACTCTGAGGTGGGAATAGGAGGAATTGTCAGAGATGAAGGAAGAGAAATAGGATAGTCTAGTGTCGGAAGCCAAGAATGGAGAGAATAACATGGTGAAGGGGGTGGACAGCTGTTTGAATTTTCCCTTTCCTTATACCAGAACTTGTGTTTGCCAGGCTGAACTCTTATTTGGCTAGAGGAAAGAATATCTGATAACTGGAAAAAGTACCTCAATCTGGGTGTGTCTTTTCCAAACTACAAAGAAACATGGGAACATCGTGACTATGAAGGGGGATTTTCTACTGCTAAATTAATTCTGGCTCTGGTTTACACGCTCCTGGCAAACAGTCTTTGGGGAAGTAGTTTGGACTAAAAGGATGATTCCTTTAATGTACAAAAAGGCACACACAATTTTTTAAAAAGGTGTTCTTGTGTATCCTTAAATAAAGAAGAAAAATAGAGTTGACTACAATTTTAAAGCTTTTTAATAATAAAATTTACACAATTTTAAATACCCTAATAATTCAGCAAAGATGTACATTCAGATTTTAGATTCTTTTGATGGTTGCATAAGTTTGAAAATGTAACTCTTATGGTCAAAGTACATTGCCTCCCTTTCCTCTCCACTCATTCTTTTCTTAATCCCCTATAATCTGGTTTTCATCCCCACAACTCTACTGAAACTATTCTTTTGAAGATTATGAAGGATCTAGTTGATACACTTTTTTTTTTTACTTCATTGATGTTGTTCTTTACTTCTCTGTTCCATTAAATGCTGTTGATCTTCCATCCTTAACATTGTTTTATTGGTCTTTGTGACACTATCTTGTCCTTTTAGTTTTCTTCTTTCTTCTCCAATTACTCTTTTTCTGCTTCTTTACTTAAGTCATTTCCTCATGTTCTACCACTGATTTTCTCCATGACAATATTTAGCCTTCCGTTCTTTTCTTCATATAATTTGTCTTCAGTCAATAAGTACTCATCAACTGTCTGCTATGTGCAAAGCACTAAGATTCTAGAAACTAAGGAGAAAAACCAAATAGACCCTGACCTCAAGAAGCCCACATGGGAGGAGGGGGGGAGGGAGAACAAGTACTTAAAAATTAAACAGAAAATGTGAACAGAGTCATTTGTAGGGGGAGGGCACTAGCAACTGGAGGGAAGATCAGAATAGACTTCCTGTAGGAGGTAACTCAAGCCAAGCTGTGAAGGAAGCTAGGAACAGAGCATTTGTGAAGGAGAATATCCTGAAAAAGTAGGCTAAATTCAGATCACAAAAGATTTTAGGAGCCTGAAGAATTTGCATTTTTTCCTAAAAGAGAGAACCTTTGCAGTTTTTTAAGTAGGCAAGTGACATCTATCTATTTGCACTTTGGTAATAACCCTTGGAGGTCGTTTTTTATTCTTATGGCTTTAGTTAGCCTCTCTTTTTGCTAGGTCACAAATGCATATCTCCAGTCTTGTTGACTATTTTAAAAGTGTCAGTCTCAATCTCCAGATGCCTGTTGGGATATGGATGTCTTCTATCACACCAAATTCAGCATTTCCTTGACATGTCCCCTCCCCATTAAAAAATGGTAACAAAAAGGTTCAACACCTTGGGATTCATCTTTAATTCATCTCTCTCCTTGATCCCTCAGTTAATTTCCAGGTCTTATTTTTCTTTTGAAAGGTTTTTTTTTTCTTTCTCCTCCCCATCCTTCTATTACACTCTTATTACAACAACCTTCTTAGTACTCATCTTCCTGACTCTTTTTTCCTCACTTCTCAAATCCAGCCTACAAACTACTAGTAGGCTAATCTTTATATATCTTCATCATATCATTCTTCTATTGCAATTGTATTGAATTTACATTTCACAAAATCTCCTAGTTAGAGAGAAGCTCAAAAGTCCTTTGACCCAATCTGCACCTGATGAAGAATACCCATTTGCAACAAGTGGGGTCATTGGTCTTTGATGAAAGACCTCTAGTGAGTGAGAAGAAACTGATTCTATTCCACTGTTCCAACTGCATTTTCCACTACTCTCCAATAAGCAACCTGTCAGATTTCTCTAATTAGGCTGGTCTCCTCCCTGACCCATTCTTGCTCCCATCTCTCTGATTTTATTTATGTGGTTCATTTGAGTGTCTTCAGCTTTCCATTTTACTCCTTCAAATTTAACGTCATCTCATCTCTTCTATGACATCTTCCTTGACTGTTCTAGTCTTTGCGGATCTCCCTTTACCTATAAATCCCTAGAGGACCAAACTTCAAAACTTAACACTTAACTTCTGTCATATTATCATTTGCTGTTTCATATGTATTAAAGTAATTTTGTCTTCCTAACTAGATTCCAAGTTCCTTGAGGATGGAGACTTGTGTACTCCCTCCAAGTACAGAACAAGCACTCAATAAACCCTTAATTTAGATAAGTAACCAGTGAGTTTTTTTTCTTTTTGGAGTGGGGAAGGCAGGGCAATTGGGGTTAAGTGACTTGCCCAAGCTCACACAGCTAGTGAGTGTTAAGCGTCTGAGGCTGGATTTGAACTCAAATTCTCCTGACTCCAGGACCAATATTCTATTCAATGCACCACCTAGCCACCTGATTCAGTGTGTTTTAACATCAGTAGGATTGGTCTGGGGATTAAAAAAACAATCCTGGAGAGCATGTAGTAGTACAGTGAGATTTTTTTTTTATCATCACTTTCTTTTACTAAATGGGTACCACATCAAACTTTACTGTAGAAGATGTAATTAAGATGTCATTCAACCTCAGATTAAGCATCTAAACTAAATGACAGCTCGTACTGAAAGAAAAATGTTGTAAGGAAAAAACACAGGACCTGGAGTCAAAATCCCTGGATCATAGATCAACCTCTGCCACTAATTAGATGCCCAACCATGGCCAAGCTCCTTATCTGCTCTGGGCTTATTTTTTTATTTGTAAATGATTTCTAAAATTCCTTCCAACTTAAAAATTTTATAACTGTGTAGTTATGTCAAAACTTGAAGTCAGTTTTATCTCCTTGATATACTTTAATCCTTTATTCAATACACTACTTATTCTCTCACAATATGTCTCAATTCATCCCTTCCTTTTCAAAGGTCCTTCCTATCCTATGCTTTTAACTTTATATCTAGACTCCAGAGCCCTTGTTTCTGTTATCTCTTTTTCCATCTCAACTTTTACATCACTTTCATCTTAGCTTCTCTAAAACAGTGCTTTCCGTAGAGTCACTACCCTGATCCAAAAGCTTTATTCCATTTATCTATAAACTCTTTAGCTCACCTCCAAGGCAACCAAATAGATATTCTCCTGACATGCTTCAAAGCCCGGGTCAAATGGTACCATCTCCAAGACACCCTTCCCTGGTCCCTCCTGTCTTCCTCACCTGGAAGTGATCACATAGCACTTTATAATCTTTTATATGGTCACATTTTAATTTGTATTATATTAATCATGTACCCGTCTTACACTCCTACTCCTGCTTGAGGGCAAGAACAAAGTTAACTTGTCTTTGCTTTAACTCACACCCTCCCCCAACATTACATTTATGACCTGGAAAGAACCCTTACAAATTTTCTCACTTCATGTATGAAAAAAATTGAGGTTTAAAGCAGATCAGGGGTATGATATCCTGTGTTTTATGCATTAAAAGCTAACAGAAAAAGTCAGTGAAATTCAGCTTAAGAACCAACACAAAGTTTCATGCAACGAAAATTCAAAAAGCACATTGACAGATGAGACTATGGAGGAAGTAATGAGAAGAAATAGAAATATGCTGTGAATAAAAAGACTATCAGTTCTGGTACTCCTTTAATTTGTATGGTATAGTGAAGAGGGTTGGATTTAGAGTTAGAACTGGATTTTATGCGTATTTATTTTCCTCTTCCTCGCTCATTTGATACCTATTCAAGTAAGTTTAAAATCCTTGGCATAATCTTCAACCAAGTAGATATCCTGTTGACATGCCATGTATCTACTACTTCCAACCTTAGGCCAGTCATCTCACCCTTTCCCCCGATTTTATTCATGTAAAAATTAGTGTTGTACTAGTGTCTACTAACTAGACCATTTCAAAGGTTCCTCTCAGCACTAAATCTTATGATCCCATACTTTTCTCCTCTGGGAAATGGGAATAACCCTCCCTAATTTTATTTCACAAGGCTGTTGTGAAGCATTTTTTGGGAAAAGTAAACTTTACTACAGTTTAGAGATACAACTTGAATAACAAAATGGCATCAAATGGCGAGGGTGGGGAGGGAACACTGGAGGAGTAAGACAAAGAAACCCAAGGCATTAACATGCAGACACAAAGGGTCAAAAAGAGGTACCTGGACTGAAAACAAACAAAAAAAGTAATGAGGACAAGAGAGGAGTGAACAGGGCCAGGAAGAAGTAGTAAGAAGAGAACGGCCTTAAGAGAATTTATGTTTGGCAGGTTAAAACAAAACTGTCAGCAGCGGACCTGGAGGAGGTGGGGAGGGAAGCTCTGGGATTATTCCGAAAGGAGTGATTAAGAAGGAATATTTTATTTAGAACTGGAAAGCCACTCTAGAAAGAGAAGATGGGGGGAGAGAGTAGAGAGGGAAGGAAGAAAAGAAGGAAAGAGAGAGGACAAGAGAAGAGAAAAAGAGAGAAAAGAGTGGGGTGCGGGCTCTCTGGAGGAAGCCCGGGAGAAGAGAGAGGTCTGAGCTAAGGGAGGGCCGAGTGGGTGTGAGAAAGGAAAAAAAGGTTGAGCAAGGACGGAAAGAAGCGGTGGGGAGGGGAGCAGAGGAAGTTAGCAAGGTGAGTGGGAGGGAGGTCAGCAGGCAGAGGCGGGGGTGACCGAGGCAGCCGCTAGGGAGAGCGATAAGGGGCGGGCGGGGAGGGGATAGAGGAAAGAAGAGGAGAGGAAAGGAGAGAAGAGAGGAGGGGCCGGGCCGGAGCTGGGCTGGAGGGAGGAGAGGCGGAGCCTCTTCCGTACGTGCCAGGAGGCTGCGGCGCGGGCTGGGGGGGGTGGGGGAGCAGCTTGGAGGGGAGGGGGGGACCCGCGGCGTCGGCGCGTCGCCTTGCTGGGCCGCGGCCGGTGGTCAGGCGGGAGAGAGGAGGAGGAGGAGGAGGAGGAGTAGGAGGTGAGTAGGCTCCGGGCTGGTGGGGGGAAGCAGCGCGGGGCAGTGCGTGCGCGCCGGGATCAGGGCTGGCGACGAGCGGGGGAGGGAACGAAGGAGGATCTGCCCCTCCTCCCCCTCTCCCTCCCACTTTCCCCTCCCCGCGGGAGCGTGGCGGGGCGCGCATTTTGGAGCTCCCCGAGGAGGGGCGCGCCATGGGGGGGTGAAGGGGAGGGGGAGGCGGAGCTGGGGCTGTGCGCCACTAATCCCAGGTGCAGAGAGTTGAGGAGGGAGGTGCTGCGTGGGCCCCCCTGCAACTTGCTGCACACCCGCCCCCCCACTTCTCCATTCTTGAAGGGGGGGGGAAAGGTTTGCATTTTAACCTCCTCTTTCCTTCCTCCCTCACCCCGCGCCTCCGTCGATTTTTCTTTTTATTTCATAAATATCCATTTGCAACTTTAAAAAAATGTTTTTTTTTTTTGTTTCGGTTTTAAACGTCCCTTTTCCTCTGTCCTTAGCACACGCACTTCCCCTTGTTTAAAGCCCTGCGGCGCGGCGCGGCTGCCAGCCTGGGCTCCAGCCTCCGCCGGCTCCTGCTCCCCTCTCCGAGCCCCTACTCTCGCTCCCGTTCACCGACCCCCCCCCCCCCCTCGGCATCTCTGATAGCCGTATGGCTGAAGTAGACGGGGAGCTCCGGCGGCTGTGCTCCTGCAGCCCTACTGTTGAAATTGACACGGGAACTCCCGCAGCTCCTGTTGAAATTGACGCGGAGCTCTGCTCACCAAGAGGTTGAAACAGACCCGGAGCAGAACTGCGGGGACCGGGATGGGAAGAAGGGTGTGCGTCGGGGCCGCCCACTCAAACCTGTGAGCTCTGATGGCCAGGCCCCCCCTGGATTGGGGGAAAAGGGCGGGGGGTGGGGGGGACGCGGATGACTGACAGTGGAATTCTTATTTTGTCGAGGTAGGTTGGAAGAAAACCAATGAATAGGTTTTAAAAGAAGTGCACCTCTTTGCCAGACAGTTAGGCTCCCCAAAGATGCGTTCTCTCCAGAAACAAAACTCGTGGAAATTCTTGCAGTTATACACCAGGAAACTGACTGTCGACTTGAAGCTCCTCGAAGTAGATTTCACTGTCTGTGCACTCCACCTGCCCTTCTCTCCTCTCAAGAATTCAAAAGATATGCGAATCTGTCAGTGCGAGGCCACCTTCTTGTTTTGGTTAGAGATCGGGGAAACAGTTTGAATGAGCAAGCTGTGCGTTTTTTATTTTGTTTTTCGTTTTGTTTAAAAAACCTCAAGTGCTGCACACAAATAAATCCAGCAATGAATGCAAGAGGGAGGGTGAACTAATAAAGTATTTACCTAACTGTTTATCCTGAAGTAGTTTTCTTCCAAATAAACGAAGCTTTATGGTTCTTGGAGAATTGGAGAAGAGGTCATGTTTAATTTAAGATAATTCCTAAACCCACAGCCTTGAGAGATGCTGGCTTCAGAACATGGACTTAGTGCTTTTTCCCTTCTGCATCACAGTTTGAATCTAAAAACTCCCGTTTATAGTAATTATCAGCCCGGGGTGGATTCCTCCATTCTGCTCCCATGTTCCTAACTTACAGGTATTTGGTGCCACCCATTAATTTGATCACAGTGGCCAGGTAAAGAAGCTGTGGATTGCAGCTTTATGTTGAAAAGTGGTTCAGTATAATTCAATAGAGACATTTTATTGGACTCTATTAACCTGTTTAACCTTAAGCCTTAACCATGACAGGAGTTTCATGTAGGAATCCACATGCCAAGTGCAATATTGAATTTTAATTAGAGCATCTTAGGCCTGAAGTAGAATAGATTCTCCTCAGTTCCCACTCCTCTCCTTCCCACTGCCAGTCCCCCTTAAAAATGCATTTTGCTTAAGGTCTTATACTTGATAAATATGTTTTATGCTGAGTGGAGGAATAGAGCTTAAATCATGAAATTATTTTAATAAACTAGAAAACAAATAGGTAAGCTAGACCATATGAGATAAGGTAAGATATTAATATCTTTGTAGTCCAACAATTTGAGAAATAAAGTATCTTCTTTACAACCACTTTGAAATCTAAGCACATAATTTTTCTTATAGTAGAACCATTGACTTTTTGGTGATATTGGGAAGGAAGAGATTATCCAGCACAACCTGTTCATTGTATACAAGAGGAAACAAGCCTAGAAAACTTAAAGGTACACAGCTGTGTTGGCAGGAATCTGGCAGTTATCTATATAAGATTGATTTGATTGGTGGATTAATCAGAAATGGATTGATAGTTAAGCCACAAGTGGAGTTTTTTTGACTGAATTATCTAGTTTGAGTAACTACACCTATTAAATCAACCAGCTAGTTTACACATCTCTAATTTGATTTCTACTTTGTAGATGGAGTTTCTGCTTATTATTTGAACCCAGTTGATGCTACAGATCCAAGTATAAACAGTTTGTATTTTGGAAATGTTTCTTCTCTGCCAAATTAAACATATCTTTGCCTTTTCAGCTGTAACATGGTATTTTCAGTTGTAATATGAAATATTGTTCACTTCTTCGATTATATTTATGTTCTTGGTTCAGAGAGAGTCATTTTATACCCTGAGTCTTCAGAGCACAGTGCCTACCTAGCACCTTAGTATGTGCTTAATAAATGTTGATTCTTTGATTGATTTCAGGGATATTGCCATGCTCTATGTGACTAGAGTTCTTTAGGATGAAAGGTTCTATAGGAATATAATTAAATTAAACTAATACTTAGTATGTTCAAGGCCCTGAAAATACAAAAAATACTATAGTAGTCTATGTTAAGGAGTTTACAGTCTAGTAGAGAGATAAGCAAGGTACATGGTTAAATAATTGACCTTAGGCAGTGAGTGATAAATGCAAAATAAATGTCTTGGAAATATACTATGGAAAATTTAGGAAAAGAGAAAAGTTTTAATTTAGGAGTCCTTATTAGAAGTGATGGATCCTGAATTGGGCCTTGAAGGAAAGGAAGGATTTCAGTAGCTGGCACTGCAGATACCATCCTAGGCGTGGGGGTCATGGAACAAAAGGGATAATGATGGGAGAGAACAGGATAGAAATGAGGGATGAAGAGTAGTCAATTTTGACTACAGTGTCCATTTTCAAATCTTTTCTCATACTCTTAGGGATGCATATCTTTTCATACTTACAGCAGATTATCCAGCCTTCTGCTTCACTAATAAAGTATTAGTGAGTGACCTTATTTCATTTGACTTTGGCACCACCGATTTGAGCCAGTCTCCTCATTTTGAAGATGAGGAAACTGGAGGCCAGAGAGGTTACCAAGTTGTCAGGGGCAGAACTGGAATTCAGATCCAGGTTCTCTCACTCATATTCAGTGTTCCCCCAAGCCCCAGTTGCACTAATTTTTCCCCCCATTCTTCCCCCCATTTCTTTAGCTTTTGACACTCAACCACACTTTTATACTCACCTTCCTGTCAACCAAAACAGCACACCCTGCTGCTTATATAGCTTACGTCTCTAACCTCTCCTTTCCCATTTTTTTTTTTTTGGTTCCTTACTTTCTTCTCAACTTAAGCATGAATGTTTTTTTAAAGGTCTGGTCCTCTTCTCTTTTTCTGTTCTTTGGCAATGTTATTAATTCCCACATCCTCAACTAGTTTGTTTGTAGAAATGATACCCAAACAGTGCCATTTCCCATGCATGAAATACTCTTCCTCCTTTTTTACATGTTAAATTCTAAATTAAAATCTGCTAAATTCTTACCCAGTCTTTAAAACTCAGCACAAATGCAATCTCTTTCTTGAGACATTCTTTAACTAAAACCTCAGTTTGGTAATACTCTTCCCCTCAGATCCCAGGGTAGGGAATAAGTTCTTTTATTAAGGGTATTTATTCTGTGAAGTTTGGATTCAGTCAAAGGACTGCACTTGAGGACCTAGAGGCCACGTGTGTCCTCGAGGCCGCAGTTTCCCTACTCCTGCGTTAGAGCCTCATGTTTTATAACTAAATGATATATTTGTAATATTGTATATTTGAGAGATATTTATAAAACACTTAACATACTACCTTACATGTAGTAGGCACTTAATAAAGGCTTTTTTTCTTTCCTTTCCCCTTCTCTATTTACTGTGTGTCTTATCCTACTGACCCTTGCCTTGATTCTCAGGCAGGACCAGAAACTGGGCATCTGCCTTGCCATTGCTGGTGTACTGCCCATCCCCCCAACCCTTTTCTACCTGAGGGGTAGAAATCTAATCTCAAGTGACAGATAATCCAGTTTTAGGATTGAAAAACAAGTTAGCCTTACCCTTGCAACCATGCTAGGAGTAACAATTCAGTGTCCCATGGGATCCTTTGGCTGGCTGGGCCAAAACTCCCATCATTGACCACCTCTCAGTGTTTTCTTATACTCACCCCAGGCTCCCCTGTCCTTCTCGTGTTCCCATCTCCTTCCATTGTGCTCTCTGGAACTGTCTTGCCTTGATAACAAACTGTTCTTCATATTAGACCTTTGCTGCCTTCCTGGTAGTTACTTTGTGTGTATTTTGTGTTTACCGATCCATCAGTAAACTTATAGAGTTTCCTCCTATATAATGTAAACTCGGGCACTTTTTCATTTAATCTTTGTATCCCTTGCACCCTCCTGGCGCATGGTAGGTACTTAATAAACATTTATTGAATTGAGAAGAGTGTTCCTCATTTAAGCTTTATTTCACCCCTAGGGCCTAACCCAGAGCTCTGTTTAGGCTCTAACAGTAAGTGTAGTGAGTAATATTGAAGTAATATGGTAAGTAATATAAGTAGAGAAAGTAATCGTCAATGAATGAATGAAGGGGAAGAGTAGGAAGCAAGGCTCAAAGATCATTCACAGGGCCTTGAATGCTAGAGTTGGCAGTTTGTAGTTTAAAATTCAGGAAGCAAGAGTATACTGCTGAAGGTTTGTTGTTAGAGGATTCATGTGATCAGACAGAATGCTGCGTTTTAAAGGTTATTCAGGTAGCAACTTGGGTGCATTTAAGAGGGGTGAAACATGGGATCAGGCAGTTTGTTGAGGAGGCTCTTCTCAGAGTCTAGGTGACAAGAAATGAAAGCAGGCTTGAACTAAGGGTATTGGTTAAGAGTTAGTTAAGGTATTAGTTAAGATTGCAGTGGCAGTAAAAAGGAAGGGATAGAAGAGCGTGCAGAGGTAGAATAGGCAGGACTTGGCAACTAGGTATAGAAAATTAATAAGAGGGAAGTGTAAGATGAATTTGAAGTTATGAACCTGATGACTGGGAGAATAGTGGTAAATAAAATAGAAATAGAGAAACTGGTGGTGTTGAGAGCAAAGGGTAGCTTTTGGGAGCAGGCAGGATGATTTTGGACAAGGTCACTTTGGACCATTAGTAGGGTATCCAAATGCAGACAGATATGAAGCAAGCATCTGGAAATGTGAGATGAGTTCTATAGAAAGATAGGAGGCTGACATGTAGATTTAGGAATCACCTGCATAGAGATAATATTTGAAGCCATGGGAGTGGGTGACATCACCAGGGAAAGACTGTATCAAAAAATATCTATCCTAAGGGATTGAAGAAATGAGTGAGGAGGGTGAGGAGCCTACACTGGAGACAGAGAAAGGGAAAAGTTCTGATAGGTAGAAGTGCACCTGGAGTATTGAAATATCCTCATTTGTTTTTAAGGTAAGTATAAAACGGTTGCATTTTATTATACTTGCATAACGTTGCATTGTTTCCTTTTTAGTTTTATTACTTATTTGATCTGCCATGCTAAATGTTGACGTTCTTTAACCAGAAACCACTGTTATGTAAGTGAGGGCTTCTAAAAAGCTTTTTCAGCTTCTTTAAAGAATTTTCTTTTCCCTTTTCTTTACTTGTAGGCAAATCTTAGTCCCTCCTTTCTTGACTGTGCGACCTAGATCTTTTGTTTATATTTGTTTTTAATTGAGGAAAGTTTTCAAGAATTTCTCTTGGAAAGTACCTTGACCACACCCATTATTCAATGGCCCTTGCAATCCAAAGAAATGGTTCCAGGTTGGAGTAATAGAGTCCATGGTAATTCCGTTCAGTGATCTGTGCAGTGCTGTGTTGAATAATAAAAAGTGGATTACATTGGGCCCTCATGATTAGACTATATGCATTCCTTTTGTTTTTCTAATGCAAACATTACTGCAAAATTAACAATACTGGCATTTTTAATGTGTAGGAGACTTCAGACCACCAGTTGATCATTCTTAATCAGTCCTTTTAATTAATTTCAGTGGCAGTTAAAGGATTTGAAATATATTACCTTGCATACTTTAGAAATAATTCTAGTCCTCTTTCAATTTTGTAGATGTCTATTATTAATACACATTGGTATTTTTATGTCTAGATATAGATAGTCGTCTATGATATCACCTTACATAGACACACACATACATATATAATTTAGTAGTCAAGTCAGAATATGATTTAACTATAGCTATCGCTAATTGCCAAACTGGAAAACAAATATTGATGTAGCAATTTAGAATTCAGATTAAGAAAAAAGACAGATCTTTTCATTGTTATTGGACTGTGATAGAGATCCTTTGCCTGAACAGATACATATTTAAACAAAGATTCACCAATCATTTGACAAAGTATTTTTGTTTCATTTATTAATGTAGAAAAGGAGGTACACATTTTTCCCTTTCTGTTCCTTCAGACTTGACATGATTAATATGTATACATTATTTTATATTTCTTACACTTACAAGTTTTATGGCACTATAAAGGATTGAGTTTAATGGTCCTATATTTGTTCATTAGTAATTATATATACTAAAGAGTAAATTCTCATTAAAAGCACTTAAATGCTTGCTCATAAAAAGAGATACCTCCTTTTGTTTGTTTGTTTTTCCATAAGATCCTAGTTATTGAATTGAAGGAAGTCATCAAACTCTTTAGTGGCCTATTCTTTTAATTTGGTTTCAGAACAGTAGCCATGTATTGAACACCAAAATTGCTGAGTAATGAAAACACTAGGTATTATAAAGAATCCTTGCAACTTTTCTCTTAGAATTTCTTGTGATGATTTAAAAAAAAAATTCAAGTATCGTACAACTAAATTTCCTGTGAAAAATGCAATCCTATACTTTTAGTGGGAGGGCAGTCTGAGGGGTGGCCCTTTTATCCTTTAAATGGACAGTTTACTAATTGTGTGGAAGTAAACACTTTCTAACTCTAAAAGCAAAATTTCAATTAGCTGAATGAAATGAGGTACATGAAATTAATTCAGATAAGTGGGGGAGTCTTTAATGTAAATGATGCATGTCAAGGGACATGACCTCATTTCTGATTTTTTTTTGGAAACTCTTATTTAGCCTTTGCTATTAGATTGTGATCTTTTCTCTCTTCTCTCGCCCTTCCCTTTATATCTTTTTTCTTTCTTTTTTTTTTTTTACATGGACCCATAGATTTTTTTTTAAACCTCCTTTCTCAGAGAAGAAATTCAGAGCATTGTAATCTATGACGAGTGCCTATTTTGCTCTTTAGGTAGTAATACCACAAGGTCTCATTTTGTTACCTTTCCTGTTAATCATGTGTATGCCCTTGATGCAATTATGATTTTGCTCCCAAATAGAGAATTCAGATTGGAAGGGACCTCAGAGATGATCTGTCTGACTTGTCCAAAACATTCTGGACTAGGGGACTAGGTGGACTAGCCTCAATTTCAGTACCTCTAGTTAGGGAAAACACATTACCTCTCAACACAATCTTTTCTGTGTTTAGAGGGCTCATGCTGCCAACAAACTTTTTCCTTACATCAAGCCTTAATTTGCCTCTCTGAAGCTTTTACCTTATATTTCTAGTTGTGGGTACTCTTCCACACAACACCCATTTATGTACTTGAATATCTCTCAGACTTACGTCTTCTTCCTCTGGTAAATCCAGGGAAGTTTTTACTTGGACTTCAGTTATGATGAGTTGCACAGATAAAGGTGACATGTTGCATAGACAGTAGTGATGTAGCTGAAGTTAAATTTATGTTGTTGTGCTTAAAACATGCTACTGCTAGGTCCAAATTAGTGGAAACAATGAATCCCTTGAAGTGGTTGCATTTTAAAAATTTGCTTAGGATATTTCAATTGGGCTGGAACCAGTGACCATATTTTATATAATTATTATGTTGAATAGTGCAAACTTGAATACATACTACCACTTCAAGAGATTCATTATTTTCACTAATTGGGCCCTGGCAGTATAGACTACATGAATATACCTAGTACATTGCCCTTATTGTAAACTTCTGTCTTAACTTGGATGAATCCCAAATGATGGTCCAGTTGATGGAGAGTAAAGGTTTTCAGAAGGAAAGAAGTATGAAAGTGAAGTGTACTCACATGATTAATGGAGTGTTTCCACATTTTGTTACAGATGTTATATGTAAAGCACTTTGCAAGCTTTAAAGTGTTATATAAATTAGCTTTTGTTATTACTGAGTTTCATAACTTTTGGCTAATTCTGGTATTGGAAACTTTTTGATATCCTGTCTTGCTCTAATAACATTTCCTTCTCACTTTTTTTTTTTTGTTTTAAACATAGGGCACTCCTGTTTTGGTAGCTCCCTGGTGATGGTAATATTTGTGTTTTTTTTTTAATCATTGTAGTATGTCTGACTTGTATTGCCACCTGAAACTACCTTCTGTAATCTTAAGTTGCAGTGGTCTCCTGAAGGTTATTCACAATAGGAAGCAAAATATCCGTTTTGAGTCAGCCCCTTGCCTTGGTTTACTTCTTGATGAGTTTCACAGTGCTAGTTCTTGATCTATAAAGTTAGTGGATGATTCATACATTGATTTCCTTAGGGCATTTGTGTTCTGTGTGTTTAGTTGTTTATCATGCCTGGCTCTTTGTGACCCCATTTGGGGTTTTCTTGGCAGAGGTACTGGAGTGGTTTGCCATTTCCTTCTCCAGCTCATTTTCCAGTACATGAGACATTTTACAGATGAAAAAACTGAGGCAACCAGGGCTAAGTGACTTGCCCAGGGCCACACAGATAGTACTATGGGGCAGGTGTATTTAAGAGTAAAAAGTTTTCTAAATCTTAATGGAGTTGAAGCCCTTTCCAACCATTGATCAGTCAACAGACAACTTTTATTAGGCACAAACAACCTTTGTGCCAGGCACTCTGCAAAGCAACCTTTTTTTTCATCTCTGCTCTAACTTAGATAGTCTGATCCTGTTTAATATTTCTTTCTCGCATGTTATTGGTATTTTTTGCATATGTCAATCAATGGTCATATAATAAATAGCTGACATATAGTGCTTAGTATATATGGTACTGGGCATGGTGCTAATTAAGTGCTTTACAATTATTGTCTCATCTGATTCTCACATCAACCTTAAATAGGTATTATTATTATTATCTGCATTTTGCAGAGAAGTTAACTGAGTAAAACAGAGATTAAATAACTTGCTCAAGGTCATAGAGCTAAGTATCTAAGGTTAGGTTTGAACTTGGGTCTTCTCCCAGATACTAGACTAGATGTAGTTCTCTATTGCGCCACTTTAGCAGCCTATATAAAGATCTGTCTTTGATTATATAGGTAAGAGAGCCAGAAAAATGGTACTAGGGATTGGGAAATGAGCTTTTTTCTTTAATATACATATGTCTTCTGACCTCTTTCTGATTTTGCTTTTGCAGATTGCTGCCTAGTTATACCTAGATCTCAACTTTCCATAAGGTTTATTTATCATTTAATCATTTGGACCTTTTATAATAAATATTGGGAAATTTTTTATTGTTTTTCTAAATCTAAAATTATGCTAGAGAACATGGTTCCAAATGCATATAATTATGAAATATGTAGATTTTAAATAGCATGAATATTTTCCAAAGTAGGAATGACCAAGATACCTTTTTTTAAAAAAAGGTATCTTAAGATTTTTGCAAAATTTGACTAGAACCTAAACTAGGCATAAATAGAAAATTAGGGCATAATATGGTAAAATTTTACTAATTCAGACTAATTAGAAGGAAAGGTCAATATGATTTTGCAGAAGTTCACGCTATAAAATATTCATGATGAAACATAGTTTTATTACTTTTAAGTTAATGACCAAAGTGTTTCCAAATAGAGATCTACCTGGTTTGACCTTTTTCAAAGAATATATGGTACTTTATTTGAAAGTGATGTTTTGATTTGGGAACAGACACTGTATTAAAGCCCAAGAAATGGGATTTTATCTTAAGGGTGACAGCAGTTTTTCTCTTGCTTGTCAAATACTTAAAACAGAGATAATCCATAGAAATTTTTAGCCTACAGAAGTTCAGATTAACATAGATTCTAAAGAGTGAAGCTTTACTGTATTGATAGGTGCTCACTGGGAAGTCTAGCATACTACCTTCTTTTTCCCAGTATTTCAGTTCACAGCCTGTGAGCAGTCTGAACTGCCTGAATGGGGACCCAGCCAGTTGGGTAACTTAGCTCGTCCTCTCCCTCTCCCTCTCGTTCTCCTCTTCAAAGGAAGGTAAATTTTGCAGGGCAGAAGCTGACCAGTTAATGTGGGGTTTACTGGCTAGATTCTTTCCTTCCTTCCTTCCTTCCTTCCTTCCTTCCTTCCTTCCTTCCTTCCTTCCTTCCCCCCTCCCTCTCTCTTTCTCTTTCTTTCTTTCCCTCCCTCTCCCTTCTTCCCTCTCCCTCTCCCCTCCTCTCTCTTTCTCTTTCTTTCTTTCCTCAAAGACCAAACCTTAAACCAGTGGTTCTCAACCTTCCTAATGCCATGATCCTTTAATACTAGTATGTGGTTGTATCTGCATGTGGGTGGACCCACCTGGAGACTATAGAGGAGCGGTGTTTTAGTTCCTAAGACCACTGGGGATATGTGTTTTCCGATGGTCTTAGGCAACCCTTGTGACCCCTGTGAAAGGTTCATTAGACCCACAAAGGGGTCGCAACCCACAGGTTGAGAACCGCTGTGCTTAACCCCATTTCAATCTGGAGCTCATTTAATGGCTATATTTTAGGCCCTCCTGCCTTGGAATGAATTATCTATATAATAATTATATATATTTATATTTATGTAATTTTAATTAAAAGGGCCATCCCTTGACTCACTTCTTCCAGAGGCCTGTTCACTGAATGGGCATTGCCTCTAAGTGAGTATATGAAAAGGCCTTACCCTAAAAGGACCAGGGTCTCCTATTGCATTGTGGGGCATCTCCAGCCAAACTGATGACTATCTGGCCCCTGTACCCAGAAGGCTCTGGAGGAGAAAGTATGGCTGGTGACCTTGCACAGCCCTCCCTCCCTCAAATCTAAGTCAGCTGCAAGACATCTCCCTGATTTCATGGTCCTCTTTGGAAACAAAGGACAAACACAGCTTCAGCAATTTAAGTCGTCAAGCATTTTTCTGGTGTCTGCTCTGTGTCAGGCACTATGCTAAGTCCTAGGGATACAAAATCAAACAGTCCCTGCTCTCAAGAAGCTCCACAGTCTAATGGGGAAGTCTATGTACAAACAAGATATATACAGAATAAATTGGGGGTAATCTCAGAGGGAAGTCACTAAGACTAGGGAGCCAGAAGAAACATCACTGAGACTTGAAGGAAGTCAGGAGGTGGAGGTGAGAAAGGAAAGAGATCCAGGCATGGGGAATAGCCAATGAAAATATTTGCAGTTAGGAGATGGAGTGACTTGTGGAAAGCACAGCAAGAAGGCCCCTGTCTTTGGATTATAGAGTATGTGCAGAGGAGTGAGGTGTAAGAAGAATGGAGAGGTGGCAAGGAGCCAGTTTATGAAGGACTTAGGAAGGGATTGGATGGGGGATGAGAGAAAGATGACTTGAGGAAGTTATCTGGGTTACAGTTCTGAGTGACTGGGAGTATAGGTGTGCCCTCAACAGTGAAACAGTAGTTAGGAAAAAGGGAGTGTTTGGGAGGAAAGATAATGAATTCAGTTTTGGACATGTTGAGTTTAAGGTTTCTATGTGACATCCAGTTAAAAATATCCAATAAGCAGTTGGAAATGTGAGCCTGGTGGTAAGAAGAGAGTTGGACAATTAGATCATGAGAATCATTAGCATAGAGATAATTAAATCCATGAAAAGGGTGAGATCATGAAGGAAAATAGGGAGAAGGGAAGATGGCCAAGAACAGAGCCTTTGGGGACACTCAGGGTTTGTATTATCATTGTGTGATAGTAATAAGATCAGTAGAATAAGTGACACACTGAACATTACAATATTTCCTTTGAAGATGACCAACATAACGTGGAAAAAGAAAAGCATTATTCTACCTAGATTAGAGTGATCATGTCTTATATTTCTTTGCATCCCCACAGTATGAGTTTTATAGTGCCTTGTACATTGTAGGTTCTCAGTATTTTTTTTTTTTGGTAGATAGCAAATATATAGCATGCTTCTATCTATTTACAGAGGAATGATCATCAGAACATGGTTATGGGATCCCTGAACTTTCCTTACAAATTTTAAGTATGTGTTGCATATTCTACAGCCTGTCATGTTTGTCCCAGTACATGTTACCACAGTTCTGGAGCCCCATACTGGTCAGAATTGGTGAAGATACCTTCTGACCTCAGAAGTCAAGAGGTGTTTATCTATCTGTTTTTGTCACCTATAAGGGTAGTAGAATTACCAGGTCTTGTCTGATTTCCCTGGGGTGAGAAAAGTTCTTTAGCAAATAGGTAGGGAGTAAATACTGAGTAGAACCTAGTCCATTTTCCTTTATGGATGAAATATTTTGGGGGAATAGACCTCTGAATGCTCTAACAGGGAATGGGTGTTTAATTTCCCTTTTTGCCTTTACAGGGTAAGTGGTTAATTCCAGGAATTTTGGTAGCTAGGGATTCTACTAATATAATTTTTCTTCCAGATACCAGCATAGGAAGCAGAGTATATAAACTGTGTTTCTTCTTAGGTGTTTTGTTCTTGTTTGGCTCTAAAATGGTACTTATGTCATGCACAGTGTTATTGGGATCTATCTTTTAGATTTATTTTATGTCCAAGGGATTATTTGTATGCATCTGCAACTTTTTACATTCTGACTTTGGGCAGTAAAGTTGTTAATAATTTCTTTTTACCATTGATACTGTGATCCACTCAGTAAGATTTGACTCCACAGGAGGAGGTTTCAGTTCCAGCATCATGGCTGAATTTGGAGTATTAGTAACCATTTGTTTCTGCATTAGGCATAAAGAGATGCAAGTATCCTTTGTAGCAACTCTGCCCACATGGAACTTGAATTGATTTTATATCTAGGGTTACTTTTGAGGAACTTCTGAGCAGTTATCACATGTTTAAGAGCCTCAAAGGAAGGCTTGGTAATAGCTGGTCGTCTTTGTTGAATTTTAGGGTTTAGAAATTGTAACTGTAATCTGTGGGACCAACAAAAAAGGGTCCTGTTAAATGCTTAAACTCGAAGGGTGTCATTACAATTCTAGGTTGATCAGTTGTTAGGACTGATTAGTCTGACATAACCACTGGACTTGGTCCTATATGTTTAATAGACAATGCTAACTTGAGAGACCATTGGTATTGTGACTGTCATTTCAGAAGATGTTTCTAGAGCAGAAGTTTTTAATCAGTTTTGGGCCCTTTTGGCAATCTGGTGAAGCCTATGAATTATGTTTCATTAAAGAAAATTTATAATTGAAGAAAATACTGAATTTCAGTTAGAGATGAGTGAAAATAAAGATATATATTTTTTCTCATTCAAATTCTTAGAGCCCTTGAAGTTTGTTCAAGGGAGTTAATGGATTCTAGGTTAAGAACCCATGTTCTGAGCTAGATATGACCTACCAGGGTATTAATAGGGTCTGATTGTTGTTGGTCTTTTTTCTTGAAAAGGACCAATGACATCACAGGAATGATGTCACATGATTGGATTTAAGTGAGGTAGAGCTTTGCAGAGCTGTCAGCCTCATTGTCTCTTCCAGAGACATCAAAATCCAGTGGCAAGACATAAGTCAAGATGATCTCCCAGATTGGTACTTTTGTGATGGTAAATTAGGGTCTGTTAGGTTACAGAAGGAGAGGAGTTATAATTTTCTGAGATCTAAGATGACCTGAAGGAGAGATTTCTATCAGTCATGAGAACACTACTGGGGTTTCAGACTGTCACAAGGCTGTTTATAAGATATTCATTGGGAAATAGTGAGGGTTAGTAATAGAGGCTGGTCTCTGAAATTGAGGTGATGTGGTAGATAGGCCTTGGCTGTCATTAAGGGAGCTATTGAGAAAGCTATCCAAGAAGGAAAATTTATGCTCCTAATGTTTTTTCCTTCCTTCCTTCCTTCCTTCCTTCCTTCCTTCCTTCCTTCCTTCCTTCCTTCCTTCCTTCATTCCTTCTTTCCTTCCTTCCTTCCTTCCTCCCCTCCCTCCCTTCCTCTCTTCCTTCCTCTCTCCTTTCCTCTCTTTCTTCCTCCCTCCCTCCTTTCTTCTTTGTTCCTTCTTCACCTCATCTTTTTCCTGGCAATGTTGTTAGCATGCCCTACTTCTCCCTTATGCCAGGGTCTCTGGTCATGGCTTAAGGCATCTGTTTGTCCTGTTCTTTTTTATAGACACATCTTGAATGTTCCAGTATATGAGTATTTCTGTATATTTGTGTAGCTTCATGCGCAGGTTGGTGGAGTTTACTGAGGGAGTGAGGAGGCCAATTTGCTCAAACCACAAAGTTCTGATCCACAAAGGAATCTTGCCCACAGTCACATGAAGGTGCCACCTCATCTTTTTCTTTTCCTCTTTCCATTCTCCATCCTCTTTTAGTGGCTTAACATTTTACTGCCTTCCTAACTCTCCACTCACAGATACCCACCTTTTAAAATTGCAGTAATTCTCTTACCTCCTATGCTATGCTTCCACAATTGTCCTTCCCTCTTTTTGCCTTTGTCTTGGTTGGCATCTGTCCTGGTTCATCTCTTCCTAGTTTGGTCAGAAGTCTAATCAGACTTCCATATAAGCATTACTTATAATTTTTTAGGCAGTTAGGTCATACTGCTTGTCTCTTATACTTGATATATTTCTCATTAAAAAAATCCTTTTCATGACCTGAGCCACTGTAATTCTAGTTTTATCCCAACAGTGGACCCATATTGTTAGGTGAAAGCCAAAGCCCTGAATATAGAAGCACGTTTGAGGTTCATTTCTTTTATGGATAGGCCTGTGGGAATATGAATTAGAAGATAGTTCAGACATTTGGAGACAGCGAGAGAGGATAGCCAGGATGTGCCATTAGGAGAAATTCCAGGCTTCCTTGTCTTTCCAAGCAGAGCTCCAAGCAGTGGGTAATTGAAGGAGGTCCAGATGGGCATACAGTTGTTAGAAAAATCAGTCAATAGATATTGGGGACCAAGTTGTGAAGAGACTAAGGTTTGAAGGCACTAATCCTTGGTGAGGAACTTGTGTACTTTTGCACATAGCATTTTTATAGCACTTTAATGTTTGCAGAGTGCTTTCTGCATATATGCTAACCACTTAAAATATAGTCATTGGGAAGATTTGAAGTACATGGTAGACATTCATCTGAGGTAGTCACAAGTGAACCAGGGTACCAGGGTCAGAGTAGGGGCAACACTGGATGCTGAGCCAGTGAGCTACCATCGCAGGTAGCTTGTCTTCCTCTGCCCAGTAGCAGTATTGATCTTTGACTTGGAGAAACAGCTAACTTTCAGAATTAGGCAGCCTCTAGCTGTGGTCAAGTGATCCCAGTTGTAAGTGCTCAGTGCCTAGCAGGTTGTCATAGCTAAATCACTTTACTTTGTTGTACTCTTGTATCATGTCACAGCTAAGTGGCACAGTAAGGACCTTGTGATTAGGAAGACCCAAATTCAGATTCTCTGCTACTAGTTGTGTGACTCTGGACAACTCTCTTCACTTCTATTTGCCTCAATTTCTAAATCTATAAAATGGGAATAATAACACCACCTACTTTTCAGGATTGTTGTGAGGATCAAATGAGTTGACGTAAGTAAGGAATTTTGCAAACTTTAAAGCGCTAATATGATGTTGATGACGATGTTCATGCTACTGCTGCTATGTAGCCTCTCTGCGCATCGCTTGCTATTGGAGTCATGTTGCTAATGCTTGATGGTGCGATGCCACTTGTATTACTTTCTTATATGTGTGTCATAGATGATAGCAATAATTCAAGATTTTTAGATAAAACATCTGCAACAGGTCCAGATCTCTGGAAAAATCATCAGCTGTACAAGAAGAGCTAAAAATTGTTACTGAATTTGGCTGTGTAAGGAATATGTTCTTTCTCTAGATTCAGTAGTAGACAAGGAGATTTAAAAAAGAAGTCTAGGGGCGGCTAGGTGGCGCAGTGAATAGAGCACCGGCCCTGGAGTCAGGAGTACCTGAGTTCAAATCCGGCCTCAGACACTTAGTACACAAAAAACTAGCCGTGTGACCTTGGGCAAGTTACTTAACCCCAACTGCCCTCCAAGAAAAAAAAAAAAAGTCTGGCCTGTTCCCTGCATAACTTGCAGAGCATAGTACTAATATGGCATCAGGTCCAAATGTTATCCTAAGGACTGCACGATTAAATAAAAATGACTTATTTTGTAATCATTATGAAGTGACACTGATCATTAATTTGGGAATATCTGAGATCTTTTATTTAGCATATTAGGGTCTTCAGGGTACGCAGTCCTTTTTATTAATGGTACTTTAGTTATGCTGACTACACAGTTTATAATTTATTTATCAACCTGAAGAATAAGTTACTTTTATTTAAAAGAAAATACAATAAATACACATAACTTTATAAAACAGCTAAATTAAGGGATTATTGTTCTCATGTGAAAGTTTTTGTTGTAAGGAATCTTCAAATTGTGTTTCACTTTTTAGCCAGGTCACAATTATTTATCCTTCTGTCTGTCCCAGTCTAGTTTTTAACTCTTCGGGGAAAAACAACAACCACGAGAAAAATGCCTTTTGAGCAAGGAATAGATTTAAACTGAACCAAACTCCAAATTAGAATGAATCTCACCAATTTTCTGATCACAGAAATATGTTCTTTTTCATTAAGGAGAATTTACAAATTCAGTCATTTTTTAAAAATCTGGGAGGCAGTTTTGAAGTAGAATGGATCTTGTGTAGTTTCTTAAACTACTGGACTAGAACAAAACAAAATAATAAAGATATCCTCTAACCTGGATGAATATTCCATTCAATTTGAGCCCTTTATGCAGTCCATCTGTCTGCTCAGATGAGCATCAGAGGATTTGCAAACAGTGTTAGACCTCAGGCGTGGCTGATCCTCTTCTTGGATAGGCTTCTCCACTGATTTCTACTGGTCTATCATAGTATAGGATGGAAAGCATATTATGTTTTTTTTTAGCTACACAATACATTAACACACTGAAGAAAGATTCTTTTATTGCTTGTGTGGAAACTCATTCAAGATATGCTCTTTTCTTGGTTTGCCAGGGTGCTACTGCCATGTTGGCATGTTTTTTGGTTAGATTACTGTGCAACTAACAAAGCTGTTCTCTGCAAGAGGATCTGAGGTTTGGATAAGTGGAAGTTACACAATCTAATTGACAAGTAAGATTAGGGATCAGAATCATGAGATCACTTTATGTGGAACTGATTTCATTTCATGGTTTTATTCTACTTTTGCATTGAAATAGGACCTATAAAAGGTGAGCCAATGTGGCATATATTACACCTTTTCAAAACTGGAGAGGAATAATGTGTGTAGTTGGATCCTGAGACCTTCATCTCCTAAAATTAAATGGTCCATAGCTCATATGTTGTTAAATTTGACGGTATATCAATTAACATCTTTGTGTAGTATTTATGTATACATAGATACACATACATATATGACTTTGGGGGGAATGAACATAAATCTACATGCCTTGCTTCACTAGGTTATTGTGATTAATATCTTTGGGGAGCTTAGATATTTTTATGTAAGAACGTCTTTGAGGAAAGAACAGGGATTAATTTTTTTTAAGCTATGGGGATTATTATACCTTAAAAAATGAGGACATCTTTCCTTAGATAGACAACCTTTTTAGTAGAAAGCTCATTGTGGAACTCTGATTTCTTTCTTCCATGCTCCCCCCCCCCCCCCAGTAGTGCAACATGCAGAAAATCTTATGGGATTCACGACTATTTTTTACTCACTTGGCCTGATGGAAATGAATACAGGTATATTTTGTCTCTTAAAAAGGTAAAAAAAATGCAGTTAATAACTGCAGAACAGATAATACTGTTTAATAAAATTTAAGATTATATATTTCTTACATATACATATGTGTAAAATATAAATAGTGGGACTTTTTTGTTGCTTGAAAGTCAGTAACTAGTGTCAAGAATGGAAAGAAAAAACAAAGTGTGAATTTTTTTTGTATTAATGATTAAGAGGTGATGTTTACTTCCATATTCTTAATTTTTCTCCCTTTCATGTTGATTTTTGAGATCACAAGACTAAATAAAACCTGAGACTAGTTTTCATAAGAAGAAAGGAAAGAAGTTGTTCCTGAACGTGCATTGGAGAGAACCCCTCTTGTGCTTGTAGAGGGCAGGCCCTGGGAGAATCTACCGTGCTAGAAAAGCTTCAGTCACTGTCCAGGAATGAGCCTGATTCTGCTGTTTGGACCACAGCAGATCTAAGTAGGCAGAGAGAGGATCACTGCCAGAAGTTTGGCCCAAAGGTGATGGATATTTTTGGTCCTAGTGACCCCATAAAACTGATGAAAATGCAAAAATATTCTTCAGGCCTCTGTATTTTCTTCTGCTTTAACAATGATGACAACAGAGTATTCTCAGATTCACACACTTCTTAGTTAATAAACAACTGTTAGCACTCTCAATATGCAATTTTAGTAGAATGATCAGGGAGCAGATACACACGTAAAGATGCTGAACCACATCCATATCAAGTGATACTTTTCCACTCTAAATTAAATTAGAGTTCCTCAAGCAGTTGAAGCTGAATGAGACATTGGCTCATAGGGTCTCTTAAAAGGGACAAAGGAGGGGATTTTATCATTATCCCTAAAGTATAAGAAGCATCCTTTTGTGAGATTCATGACCATTTCATTGTGCAGTGCTTATGTATAGTGGGTATTAAGAATTCAGCTATCCACATGCTTATCAACCAAAACCTGTTGTAAAGAATAAAGAAATAGAGATTGTCCATGAAAAACTTGTTGAAGGCAGGTAGGTGATGTAGTGGATACAGTGTAGGAAGACCTGAGTTAAAATTCTGCCTCATACGTGTTAGTTGTATGACTTGAGGCATGTTACCCTGTCTCAGCCTCAGTTACCTCATTTGTTCTTACTGTTGTTCAGTTGGCGTCTGACTCTTCATGATCCCCTCTGGGGTTTTCTTGGCAGAGATGCTGAAGTGGTTTGCCATTTCCTTCTCCTGCTCATTTTACAGATGAGGAAACTGAGGCAAAGAGGGTTAAGTGACTTGCCCACAGCTAGCAAATATTTGAGGCCAGATTTGAATTCATGAAGATGAGTCTTTAATAAATAGTTGCAACCACAAGGAAAGAGCATCTCAGAAACTACCTCATGGTAGATATTTTAGGTCCACAGTGGTTCTCAACCTTCCTAATGCCATAACCCTTTAATACAGTTCCTCATGTTGTGGTGACCCCCAACCATAAAATTATTTTCGTTGCTACTTCATAACTGTAATTTTGCTAATATCTGATATGCAGGATGTATTTTCATTGTTACAAATTGAACATAACCCACAGGTTGAGAACCGCTGCCGGGATCTGACAGGAAAGGGATTACCCATCAGTGAAAGCTACTTTACTACAACTGATGACATTTTACCCATCAAGCCGTGGATCACTTCAAGGTCATTTCAGCATAATCCGTGATCACTCATGATACAACTTACCTATTTCTATTTACACCGGGAAGGCAGAGTGGATGGAGAACACACATTGCTCGGATTAAAGTGTGTAGTTGCATAATAATGATGATAGTAATAAAGAGCTGCTAGCACTTATATAAACTTTAAATTTTGCAAAACACTGCACATACAGGATCTCTTCTGGACCTCCCAGCAGCTCTGCAGCAGGTGCTGTTATCATCCCTCTTTATTGATCAGGAAGCTGCCTTTCCCTCATCTGTAATATGGACATAATAAAAGCACCTGCCTCACAGATTGTTGTGAAAACTCAACAAGGTAACATGTGAAATGCTTTGTAAACCTTAAAGCATTATATAAATGCTGGTTATTATTATTGTTATTGTTTTTTAAAAAGATTAAAAATACAAATAATAAAAACAAACGTCCTTTAAAGTGAACATATCCATTGTCATTCCGTGATCGTGGTGGATACAGATGGGTTCAGAGGAAGGTAGCAAAAGTTATATTGGAAAATATGACAAGATCAGCTTCAAGAAATCAAAGAAGCCATAGACTTGTAGATTGTTTAGAAATCTTTTGCTTGTGCATCATGAATACTTAAACTTTTGAGAAGTGAGTCAAAAGGTGCCTGTATGTGGCTAGCCCTGAACAACATCATAAATAATGAACTTGACTATCTTAACAGAAAGGAAATGACTGGTTAATGATATGTGGGTCATGTCAGAATCAGCTGTCCGTCTAGACAGATTTTCTGTTGACTAGAGGAAAGGTGACAATCAACACTAAGTTAGAACAAAGGATAAAAATTCAGTTCAGCAGAAACATATGAAGTACCTTATCTATACATGGTGTTGTACTAGCCAGTGGGGATACAAACCAAAAATGAACTCTCCTTTCCTCCAGAAACTAGCATTCTATTGAAGGAGTTTATAAGAGAAGAAGACACTGAGTGCCATGTGAGTACCATAGCAAGCATATTGGATTTGGAAACAAAAGGCCTGGATTCAAAGTCTTTTCCCCTACTTACCACCCATGTGGCTTTGGCAACGCATTAAGTCTCCTGGTCCTAAACTTCCTCGTCTAGAAAATGAGAGTTGGGCTACCAGCTCTCTGTTTATGACTGGGGTTTGTTTAAACAAACTGTTGCTGTTGAAAATGGGTAGACAGAGATTCCAAACATCACCATTTCTTAAAATTTAATGGAGATGACATAAATGGTTGTAACCACCAGGAAAGAAGAAGCTCCGAAACTACCTCATGGCAGACACTTGATTTCCTTGAAAGATAAGATAAAGAAAATACTGGTTAATAGGTCGTGTGTAAACATTTGAGAGGAGGCCGATGAAAGCTTCTAAGAAGTTGCACCTCACAAAACAGTAAATATTAATTTAGGGGAAGATGAACTTATGGAGCATTTGATAGGAGATTCAGGCAGGTCAGCTTATTGCAAGAGCATTTGTGGATGGAATTGAAAGGGGGTCAAGTAGATATGAAATGGAAGAGATCTACTGGTGTTTCTTTAGGGACTACTTTTTATTAGTGACAATTATGGAGCCATCGTATTTCTAGTCTACCAACAGGGCGTGACTAGGTGCCACACTGAATAGAGCACCAGACTTGGAATCAGGAAAACCTGAGTTCAGATCCAGCCTCAGACAAAGGTCACTGTGTGACCCTTGGCAAATAACCTTGTTTGCCTTGACTTCCTCACATATAAAATGAGCTGGAGATGGAAATGGCAAGCCACGCCATTATCTTTGCAAAGAAAACCTCAAATGAGGTCATGAAGAGTCAGCACGATGAAAATGACTGAACAAACCAAATTTAGGATCCATTGTACTATGTGAGAAAATCACAATGATACTGAAGACAACAAAGCTGGGGAGATTTATTGGATATGAATAAAATGAAGAGGAAAATTTGCACCAGAGGTGATGATTTTGTAAGATATCTCAGGATGGAGGAAGATCATTATTTTTTTGTCCAAAGAATTTTTTTTTTAAAATTTGTTCAAGGTTTTTCAGAAAAGACAAAGTCAGCTCATTTTCTAGTCATTATGGAGTCCCTACTTTTTTTTTCTTTTAAATTTATTTACTTTTAGTTTACAATATTCAGTTCCACAATTTTTGAGTAGGAAGATTATTAAAGAATGAAAAAGATCACATTTACTTACTCCCCAAAAAGTGGCTAAAAAAAGAAGAGGAGCAATTAATTACCCTATTTGCCTACTTTCCTATCTCTACAGAATCAATATGAGAATGGTCTATGTGTACCTTATAGGCAACCTATATGAAACATAATGAATTTAAAAAGTAGGGTTTTGTCAGGCATTTTTTTTCCCCAGTGGACTCTATGGCAATGGATTTCAACCTGTGGGTTGCAACCCCTTTGGGGGTCGAACAGGGTTGCCTAAGACCATTGGAAAACACATATTTCCCATGGTCCTAGGAACCAACACACTGCTCCTCTGTCTGTCTCCAGGTGGGTCTGCCCACATGCAGATATGCCCACATATGTGCATTAGGAAGGTTGAGAACCACTGCTCTATGGTCATTGATGCTCAACTGGTTTAAGAGCCATAGAAGATACTGGATCTCCCCCATTGCTTATTGATTTTAGAAAAAAAAAATTTAATGTATTACAACTAAATACAGTTTTAAAAGCTCTCAAACAAGATGTGCAACATATGTGAAGTTCTTACAGATGCACATATTTTAAATCACAAAACCATGGCAGATATGACCACCACAGAGTATCAGGCACAAACTGGGAGCTTTTTTCTAACCTAGATTGCCATTTTCTTTTAGGATATTTGTTATCAAGTATCAACATCTGATAGAAAAGGGATTCCCCATCAATGAAAACTACTTTAGTATTCCTAGTATTTAGTTCCCTAGTATTCCCCAGTACTCAATTGTACTCATCCAACTGTGGATCACTTAAGGGTCATTTCAGTATGATCTATGATCACTCAAGATACAACTTACCTATTTCTGTTTACACTGGGGAAACAGAGTGGAGGAAGAGCACATATTACTCAGATTAAAATGTACAGTTGAATAATAATGATGACAGTAAATAACTAGCACTTACATAAATTTTAAAGTTTGCAAAATGCTTCACCTATGTTATCTCCTCTGGACCTCACAACAGCTCTGTGAAGTAGGTGTGAGTGGGGTGCATCCCCATTTTACTGGTCAGTAAACTAAGGCTGAAAGATATTAATGCCTTACCCAGGATCATAAAACTAATAAGTGTCTAAGGCAGAATTTAAAACTAGATCTTCCTGATTCCAAAACCGGCCCTTTACGGCACCTACCTGCCTCTTGTGGAGTGGGATAGATAGCCTTTTTTTTTTGTAAGAAACCAATGTTTATTTTCCATCAGCATTCTTCCAACACTATCAGAGCATGTGGGTTTTAAGACCATTCTGTGATATTTCCTACCCACTCAGTGGCCTGAGCAGTAGGAGCAGCAGACCAATCCTCAGTAGCCGGCTGAGCACTCCAGTCTTCGGTGGGGAACTGCTGAATGGGCACAGATGGGACCTGTACTCCCTCAGACCAGTCAACCACCTCTGGTTGAGTAGCAGTGAATTCTGGGGCAGGTGCAGTTCATTCACACTGAAATTCCTCCTTTGTTACTGCCTTCTCAGCTGCGGCCTGCTCTTCCTTTTCAATCTCCTCTGGATCCCTGTAGAAGTAAAGATCAGGCATAACCTCCCATGGGTGTTCCTGGGAGATGGTACCACACATGCGTAGGACTTCACGGGCCAGCATCCACCACATCAGACCCACAGAGTGAGCTCCCTTGTTGTTACATGGAATGGCAATGTCCACATAGCGAAGTGGGGAGTCTGTGTTGCACAGTGCAATGGTTGGGAGGTTAACATACGATGCTTCAGTCAGAGGCTGGTGATCTGCCCGAGGATCAGTGACCACCAAGAGACGAGGCTCCCTGAAAGCTGCCTGAATCTGATTAGTGAAGGTGCCCGGTATGAAACGTCCAGCAATAGGTGTGGCGTCAGTGGCAGCCGAAAATTTCAGAACAGCTCGCTAGCCAGTGTTCCTGGATGAGATGACACTAACGTCGGCTGGGTTTTCAATGGCAACAATGGCACGAGCTGCCAGCAGAAGTTTTTCCCAAGTTCTCTTCAAATTAATGATGTAGATGCCATCACTCTTTTGTAGATGTACTGTTCCATCTGGAAGTCCAAATTGGTGCCACCCAGATGGGTTCCTGCAGCAAGGAATTTGAGGACATCCTCCTCCTTCATCTGCAAGACATCTAGGGCTCCGGACATTGTGAAAGTTTCCCTTTTAAGTTACTATGGAAACCAAGAACAACGCCGTATGGAACCCTCTTCGGGGTAGCGCAGAAAGGGATAGATAGCCTTTTAAATAGTTCCTTGGTATACACAAATACATGAAAATGGACAGTGAACTGTGCTCCGAGTTCAGGGGAAGGAGGTGACTTGGTTGGGTTACTTTTAGGAAATTGCATAGTACTTTGAGTGTACCTAAGATGTTCACTGGTAGGGCTAACCTTATTCAAAAGAAACAAACAAACAAACAAAAAAAACGATGATGTTCTTTGTTATGCTCTGCCCTGGTTAGACCACATCTGACGTTATCATGTTCAGTCAAGATACAACATTTTGGAAGCACATGAACCAGTGAAAATCTGTTGATATGAAGGCAGGCAGAATGATTGGAGACAATGGCTTATGATTAGTTGAAGGAACTGTATTTTTAGCCTGGACAGGAGATTTGGGGAGTGTATGGTGGCTGTGCTCTGGTACTTGAAAGATTGCCATAGGGACTAGGAGCTAAGTAGGCTTAATGAGAAGTGATGGAGAGATATTGATGTTAGGAAAACTTTTCTGATAGCTAAAACTAAAAAAAAAAAAGGTGGAATGGTAGTAGTTCTTCAGTGGAGGTTTTCAATTGAAGATTTGCTGGAGATTATTTGTAGGAAACTATTTGCTGGAAATATCGCACAAGGGATTCTTTATCCATTATGGGTTGGGCTAGATGGTCTTTGATTTATCTTCCAATTATGAGATTCTTTGAAGATCTTAAAGTTAAAAAAAAAGCAGAAAAATTAGAAAAAATACCTCCTGATTCTAAGACCAGTATAAAATTGAGACCAACCATTTGTATGTTTACAATGTATTCTTATTAAAATGGAGGAGCAGTATTTCAATCAAGACATTATTGGTGAAATCATATCCGATTGTACCAAGTTTAGATGGAGAATTTGGAGACCAATTAAGAACTCGCTTAATGGGGAGAGGTTTATTTCAGATCCTGGACAATTTGTAGTGTAAAGGAAACTTGAAAAAGCATGCAGGGGTTTGGAATTAAGACCAGTAATTATATTGATTCAATTCAATAAGCATTTTTTAGACATTCACTGTGAGCAAGCACCTAGGATTCTGCATACTAGGGCTATAAAGACAAGCTGAGAAATTGCCCTCAACCATGGAGCTTATACTCCCATGGGGTGGGGAGGTGTACAAACATTTATGCAGATAAATAAAAGAATTTGAAGGACCAGAGAACAGTAAGAAAAAGGAGCATCTGGAAGAGGTGAAATGAGAGAGGAGATTTGACTAATGATTTCCAAGAGGTGGA
Source organism: Pseudocheirus occidentalis (assembly GCA_028646575.1). Taxonomy (NCBI): domain Eukaryota; kingdom Metazoa; phylum Chordata; class Mammalia; order Diprotodontia; family Pseudocheiridae; genus Pseudocheirus; species Pseudocheirus occidentalis. Next base: position 207,321,558 of record CM053596.1, read on the forward strand.
AATGAGGAGAGAGTGAATTCCAGGCAGGGGGGCAGCCTATGCCAAAGTTTAGAGGCAGGAAATGAATGTCAAATTTGAAGAAGACAGAATATGCCCTCTAGATTGCAGCAAAAGAAATAATTTGAAATTGTCTTGGATAGATAGGCTAAACCAGTATGTAAAGAGCATTGAATACAAGCTAAGGATTTTTAATTTTATTCTAGTGACTGGAGAGGACCACTCAAGCTATTTGAATAGGGAGTAACCGTGGCTTATGCTTTAGGAAGATTGTTTTGGCAGCTGGGTGGATGATGGATTGGAGAGGTAGAAACTAGAAGCTGGGAGACCAATTAGGAAGCTATTGCAATAGTTTAAGCAAGAGGTGATAAAGACCTAAATTAGGGTTTGGTTATATAATTCAAGAGAGGGGAGCACATTTAAGAGGTGCTGTGAAGACAGAATTGGTAACTGATTGAAATTGGTGCCTCAGAGAGGTTAATTGATTTGCTCAATGATAGAGCTCATAAGTGGGGAAGCCAGGACACAATCAGTCAACACTTATTTAATAAGTACCTGCTGTGTGCCAGCCACCATCCTACATGATGCTAGACAAATAAAAGCACAGACATAGTCCCTGCCCTCAAGAGGCTCATATTCTAATTGGGGAGATGAGATGCAAACAACTCTACATATATGATGTGTGCTTTGTAAATGGGAAGTAATCAGTCTCCAAGGGAAGGCTCTATAGCACTGGAGGGGACCAGGAAAGATTCAAACCCAGGCCTTTCTATTATACCAGGTGTGTCTTAAAATATTAAGATGTTGAATAGGTAGCCTCACCTGATAGAGGGTTTCCATGATCATTATTGTATAGAGGACCTTAGTATGTTATTGTGCTGTTTTACACGAAGCTATAGGAAATTCACTTGGCAAAGTCACCATGGTTTTTTCAGAAATTTAAAAATAAAAAAATGACATTAATGTGTTAACAAACCAGATCATTGAAGAGGATCTTCTTGACCACTTGATTGCTGAGAGTCAAGGCTATCACATCTGTCTTCTTGAAGAATAGATCAGATAGTTACGTTACAAATAGAAGGTGAATTTGGGCAGAGGGACAAGCAAAAATAGGCCTATTTTTGTCTTTTAAAATTTTACAGCCTGAATGTAGGTGGAGTTTTAGAAAATTAGGGGGAAAATGTAGAAGGTCTTGAGGAAAGCTGAAGTCAAGCTTGATATTAGAGTCAGGTAGATGACCACTCCTGAATATGAATCGGTGTTAGAAAGGATTGAGAATAGAGGAAGGAAAAAACTGCAAGATAGCGTGTAGAAGAAAATGGGGTTTAGTCAAGGATCATGGGCTTTAATGAGGGCAGGGAAAATTCATTAAGAATGGAGTTAAACTAATTCTGATGGTTGCTACTATATACGTCCATATTTATATCTATACTGTTCAAAGTTGATATGGTACTCTTAACTATTTTGCAGCTGGTGTTACTGAAGTAAAGACATTCTCCTCACCTCTACCTACTCTTTCAACACTTAGAGTAGTTTTAAATAGAGTAAGTTCAGCATCCTATTATATGCCCCCATATGTAGATTATCGTGAAGTTTGGGTTCCTAAAATCAAGTTCAGTTTTGCTTATTAAAAATATTACTAGTGCACTTAGCTGTATTTATGTAAGAAATACTAAATTAGCTGGTTAACCTTGACATCTAGAATTTGTACATTAACTGTGACATATGTCTATACTTATGTTTTCAGAATACTTTGTTAAATGAGTCATCATGTCCTTTTTGCTTTGTAGAGAAATATTATTCCTATATGACATTTAGAAGAAATCCAAGGCATATTTTTTGAAGTAGCTGATTCTAAACCAAAACAGGAAGATGACTGTGAAGTTTTTATTATTATATGTCTTTTCCAGGTAATTTTGCAAAGTTATTATAATACTCTCCTATAGTTATAATTGAAATCTATTTACATAACTGTTAGTCCTCCCTGAAACAGGAGCAGGAATCAGTTTTCCCATTAAATTCCTTCTTAAATTTTAGATCTCTCCCACATTTAGCATCTAAAATACAAAGCATTTACAGCAGGAACTTGTCCTACCTTATCTTTCTTCCCCTTCCCCCCCCCCCCCCACATCTCGATGGGTTAAAGCATTTCAGAGTAACTACAGTGTTTGTTTTTTAATAGATATGAACAGTGGGATTTTGGCTTCTTTTCTCTTTGGACCAGAAGTTTAATTTTGTATTACTGTATTTTGGGGGAAGGATCTATCTATCTATCTATCTATCTATCTATCTATCTATCTATCTATCTATCTATCTATCTATCTATCTATCCATCCATCCATCCATCCATCCATCCATCCCTCCATCCGTCCATCCCTCCCTCCATCCATCCGTCTGTATAGCCATGCATGCATGCGTACACACACACACACACACACACAGACACAGATCTTTCATTACTCATGAATTGTTCATCCAGTAGGTATAAGTTTCTTAAATTGAATTAGCTCAAATGTTCCAGGGGGCTAGTGATTTAAAGTTATTTTATGGCAAAATAGAAAATCATTTTGTTAAATGAATAATTTACTGCTCATTTATCCTTTTTTAAAAATACAAATATTGATTTTAACATTAGATATGCTTAAAATAAGATCTCTTTATGGGTCAGAGTATGATGTAGAGGAAAAAACACTGGACATGTAGTAGTAAGGCTTGCATTCAAATCCCTGTTCTGCCATTACTTTATGATCTAGAATAGGTCATGAAACCTCAATAATGAAACTTTACTTAGTTTTCTCATCTGCAAAATGTTGATAATATATTTTACAGTGTGTAACACACTAGATTGTGAGTAAAGTGCTTTGTGAATCTGTGGGCATTATATAAATGTTAGCGAACATATACATACATATGTACACATATGTGTGTATGTATATATACATGCACACAAATATATACACACAAACACATATCTACATACATATATATTTCATTTATGAAAGATACTGTGCTTTAGCAACATTGTTTGCTTGAACATTTTGTTGGTTGTAAGCAACAAGACCAACTTTTTAAGCTTAATCACATAATTTATGTGTTAATTAAGAGGAGAGGATGATTTTTACATGGGATCCTAAGAAGCATTTGGCACTGCAATTAGTTTTGTAACCAATGATTTTTTTTAAAGCTTTACCAGAATAAGAATGATATTAAAGTCACTTTTAAATAGATGCTGCTCCAGGAATGTGTCAGTTCATATTATTATCTTAAATACACACCTTATCTATCCATATTGCTTCTCTTTAGATGTGAAAGTAAAAATAAAGGTGTGAAGCTTCTAGCAGACTTAGATTTTTTTGGTAAATCAGAAAACACATATAGAAATACTTCATTATTGTTAGTCTCAGGCTTTAATATATTAAAATCATTTGAATTTAATGTGTTCTTTACTTAAAGCAAGAATAAGATAAATTCATGAACAATAAAAGTATTTGAAAATATGAATTCAAACTTTTTTATTCATAAGGAAGACAGTAAAAGATTTTAGGATATAAGGAATTATTCATAGTAAAATTAGAGATAAAATGAGTATAATGATAGCTTATTCATTTAGTGTTGTGGAATTCTGGATTAGTGAATTTTCTGTATAACTAAAATGTTGTCCATTTAAATGTCGAAACTTTATTTTTATTTTGATGATTTTCAGTGGAATTGTTTTTTAAAAAGCCCAGTGACTATTTGTTCACTCCACATCCAATCTTTTGTTAACTCAAGGCTAGCACTCTGGTTCCGGCTCCTATCACCTCTTGCCTGTGATTGAATTATCCTTTTAATTGGCCTCCCTTTTTTTAGTCTCTCTTCTTTTCAATCATTCTACATCTAGCTGTCACACTCATTTTCCCAAGACAAAAGTTTGACCATCTTGCTTACCCACAATGCTAGGCAGTAGATTTAGTGAGTGTAGCCTCATGTCATCTTTCCTGTAAAGTTAAAGTTCATGTGAACTTTGGGATAACTATTTTCTTCACTGTTTTTACTTGTGAGGTTCAAAGCAACCTTCCAGATGGTTGAGGTTGTCAGAAATCTTAGAGTTACTTTCATTTACTCATAGAATATTCAAAATAGACAGGGAGTATGTAATTTTTCACATTAAAGAGGCAGCTGGAGCAACTGTTAGGCCATATCTGCCAGAAGTGGTTATTTTTTTTATGCACCATGCTTTACCTTAGCCAGGTGCTCCTAATTACCTGTTTCCTTCTGTAGTACCGGGGCTAGCCATGATGGAATTGGTTTCTGCCTCAGCTGGTACCTTATAAAATCAACAAGCCTGGGAAAGAAGCTCTGTCTCAGTTATTGACAGCTGTGTGCCTTGAATCTGATTTTTTTTTTTTTTTTGCCTCACCATGCTTTATTCTCCCTCTTGTGTGTATCCTAGCTTCTGACTGGTGCTTTAGAACTTTAGCCACTTGTTCTATTCCTTTTTTTTTTGTTTGTTTGTTTTTTTGCATTTGTGTCCTCTTAGCTTTCTACCTTCACTTAATCTCTCATTTCTGTTTTATAGACTTGCCTGGGCTCTGACCCCTTTTGCCCAAACTGTGTCCCTGGATTATTACCTGCTCTAACCTTTGATACCCAGTCTGACTCCTCAAGACTTGCCTTCTGATTCCCTGCCTAGTTTTTATGTTGGGTTTCAATATGTGCCCCTCTTTGAGACTTGATCACATTGTCCCAGGAACCTAATTCTTTCTTTGATAACTGCTTTCTGGTCTTTCTCATTCCCTAGCCAGGACCCCAACTTTGCTTCAGCTTTCTTGGTTCCAATTCCTCGGACCTGTATCCATAAGCCTGCCATCATTCACAACCTGGGATGAGGCAGTGTGGTCCAGAAGAAGGCATGCTGAATCTGGAGACAGGGGGATTGGATTCAGAATCTAGTTATGTTACTTATTCCTTGTGTGAACTCGGGCAAATCTAAAATAAAGGGATTGAACTGGATAGCTCTAGATACAGGGGTGGGGAACCTGCGTCCTTTAGGTCCTCAAATGCGGCCCTTAACTGAATTCAAATGGCCAAACTTAAGGACCTAGAGAACCACCTGTGGCCTTGAGGTTGCAGGTTCCTCACTCCTACAGAAGGTCCCTGCCAGCCCTAGGACTACAATGCTACAACAGCAGCATTCGAGACTGTTTGAGTGCTGGGACTTTGACAGAAGTCTCTCTGCCATAATCACCATGTAAATGATAATGGTGATGGTGATGATAATGGTGAAATCTTTGCATTTACTTCCAGAATACTTCCTGTCTTGTATCTTAGTTCTAATCATTATTTCCCTGTGAAGTTTGCTGTCCGTTGAATAAATTATAATTGCAGGCACAATATCTATGTATACTCTGGAGGACAAAATAAATACCCTAAAAAAAGAAGCAGTCCCTGCTTTAAGGAACATACATTCTCTCAGACTGGATAATGTACTTAATTAATGACATGAATAGGACTAGAATCTAGGTCCTTGAATGTAGTGGTGTCTTTGATCAATCTCATCAGTGCCTTCTTTTCTGGCCTAATTGTAGAAGGAAAGAAGAGGAGGGGAAGGATGAGGAAGGGGAAGGGAAAGGCATCTACTATGTGGCAGTCACTGTGCTAAATGTTTTAGAAAAATGAATATTGTTATTTGATTGTCAACCAGTCAATATTCACGTATTAAGCACCCACTTTGTGTGCCAGGCACTTTAAAAAAAAATACTGTCATTTGAGTCTCATGATAATGCTGTGGGGGTAAGTGCTAATATTAACTCCATTTTACAGATGAGGGAACTGAGGCAAACAGGTGTAGTGATTTGCCCAAGGTCACACAGCTACTTAGTGTATTGTGTTTGCATTTAAACTCAGACCTTCCTGACTCCTGGGCCAGCACTATTATCTGCTGAGCTATCAGCTGCCTCTAACTGGATTCGTGGTCTATGGCAGTGGTTCTCAACCTGTGGATTATGTTCAATTTGTAACAATGAAAATACATCCTACATATCAGATAGATTCATAACAGTAGCAAAATTACAGTTATGAAGTAGCAACAAAAATAATTTTATGGTTGGGAGTCACCACAACATAAGGAACTGTATTAAAAGGGTCACGGCATTAGGAAGGTTGAGAACCACTGGTCTATGGTCTAATCACTCTTTCAGGTTACTTAGAAGGTAAATCCTGTTCTGAGCTCTGATCCTGTTGCCCTCTGCTCAGACACTGTCACTGAGTGATTACCTTGTCCCACAAACATAAGGCAGATTCTTATAGCCCATCATTAAAGCACCAACCTCTCTTTGTAGCTTTGTTTTGCCTAATGTGCTTCACTCAGACTGCAGTTTAATCAAGCTAGAACACTTGCTGTTCTTTCAGTAGCCTGTGGCTCTTTATCTTTGTGTTACCTGGACTCCTTCTCACCTCACCCCAACTCTTGCTCTAGTCTTTCCAGTTCCTACCCCTCTTTGAAGACCCAGCTCAACTGTCATCCCTTCCGTAAAGCCCTCCAGGATCCCAGCTGGGAGCAATTTCTTGGTTTTCTCGGAGCTACCATAATGCTCTCTACTCCTTTATATCTTAGTATCTTAGTTTTTGTGTGCATCTTACCTTGCCAAGCTATAAGCTTAAATGGTCCTCTCTTCACAGCAATGCACAAAGTACCTTGTATATATTAAGCACATTAAAAATATTTTTGAAATGAATGTTGTTCTCAATGTTATAACTTCTTGGTTACCTTCCAGGAAACTATGCTTCCCTAAGAAATAACTTTTTTAGGATCACTGTGAAGGTAGTTGAATTCCCTTTTTGGATATTTCGTTGTATGAGATAATGCATGTAAAGTGCTATGCAAACCTTAACGTACTATATAAATTTTAAATATTGTCATTAAAGTAAATAGATTTAAACTTAAAAAATACATGTCAGCTATCAAAGGAAGCAGTGGTACTATTGAAAAATGCCTTAAAGAAATTGTAATGTGACTCAAATTTTTAAAAAAAGATTAACACACTGCTAGGCCCTCTTTTTTAAAATGAGTTTTAGTGTCTTAACATTTTAAGATCTTAGACTCTTAAGTTCTATAAATGTGGGGACTTAATTTTTGTTTAAACTTGTTATCTTACCCAGTCAGTGTTCTGCATCTAACGGTTTACTTTTGTCTAATTGAGAATATGTTCTTCTTTTCTTGAGAGGCCACAAGGTATTGTGGGTAGCAGACTTGGATTCAGGAACACCTAGGCAAGTCTCACCTTAGACACTTGATGGTTGTGTGATCCTGGGCAAATCACTAAACTTCTCTGGGCTTCAGTTCTTCATCTTTAAAAGAAGAAGGTTGTACTAAATGGCCTCAAGGCAAGGTCCCTTCTGGTTCTAAATCTATTATACTACACTATTATCTGTTTCAACATTAGCAAGCACTTGTTGAGAATTTGTATGTCTGTTTGGGAGGGGGGTAAAGATAGGCCTGTAGAGTCACCCTAAAGCTAGCCCTGAAGAAAAATTTGATTTTGTGTGTGTGTGTGTGTGTGTGTGTGTGTGTGTGTGTGTGTGTATGTGTAGAGGGCAGTGAGAGGGGAAGATAGGAGGGTGGGTAGTGTAGAAATGGGATTAAGAAGTGACACTTTGCTTAGGAGGAATGATTTGAGATATTTAACTCTCAAAGCCTCTACTCCTGAGTATGTACCAAGGATTGACCTGGATTCCTTTGCTGGAAATTTGATAGAGCATTGCTACCTCATCCTTATCAGTTCCTTTGAGGACCACCTCTGTCCTATCCTAGCACAGAGGCCTCACTCATGTTGCCCTCTCCTTTCTTTCTCCCTCCCCCCCCCCCCACCCGGTCTAAGTCTTGGACCCATTGCCCTTCTCAATCTTCAGCCTCTCCTGCAAGACTCTAATTTTTCAGTCTCTAGTTTCTGGCACTATTGACATTATTTTGATTAGTTTTTAACATTTGTAATTTTTAAATGCTAGACTTCTTTTTCTAATATCCAAGAATACATCTAGATTCTTTATATTATTTATCCTCTGTTGACCTTTCTGATAATCAGCAATCTTTGGAATCCGTCCTTTAACATTTAAACAAAATGACAGCGTGGTGTAGTACTTGGCTCTGTGTTGACTTTTGCTGATTTTGTGACCCTGCACAGAACACTTCATCTCTCAGTGATTCTCTGAGTACCTATGGTGTACCAAGCTCTGTGCTAGGCTCTGGGGATACAAATGCAGAAATGAAACATTTTATGCCCTGATGCATTTTATTGGGGGAGACAGTGAATTTGTGTGTATGAAAGTGCAAGGAATTCAAAAGATAAACAGGATAATTTATTCAAGTCAAGATACTAACAGTTGTGGGGGGAAGGAGAACCAGCAAGCCCTGGATTCTGATACTTTCTAGCTGTGTGATCATGCATGGACAAGTCATAGATGCCCCAGTTTCCTCATCTGTGAGATGTGACTAATATTTGAAGTACCCATCTCACAGGTTTATTATTATAAGGATCACATGAAAAAAATGAATGTAAAGCACTTTGCAAACTTTAATGTTCATTTCTCTCTCTCTTTCCTGTCCTCTCTCTATCTCTCTCCTCTCTCTGTCTCTCCCTCTCTGTCTGTCTGCCTTTTTCTCATTCTCTCTCTCTGTTTCTCTCATTCTCTCATTCT
>CM053596.1:207330730-207362622 GCA_028646575.1 Pseudocheirus occidentalis
TCAAGTTCGCCACGTGGGGTGCTAGGCCATTTAAAGGTGCTCTCACAGAGCAAAGTCTATACTAAGATATTCCATGGCGCTCTCACTGAGCAAGTCTATGGCAAGCTATTCCATGGTGCTCTCACACCACATGGAGGGAAGATGGGGTTCTATATACAATAAGGTTGTGGGAGGAATCTAGGGGTGGTCCAGAGGAGGAGATTGGGGAGGGTCTTCAGGAGGAGTCAGATGAGGTCAGACTCCAGTAATGAGTGGTTCAGGGTGGGAAGTTGGTGGAGGCTACCTGGAGACCACAGACAATGGTGGACCAGGCCAATTCAAGGGTGGGAAACTATTGGAACAAAGCGAGCTAAAGACTTGGGCAGAGCCGCATCTCAAGGCTCATGACTACAGGCAAATGTCTTCCCTGTGAAGGTATACTTTCCCAGAGCCTGTACCTCAAAGAATCAAGGAGAGCTCAAAAAGGGGGGAGGGGTCCCAGAGCCTACACCTCATCACATGAATCCTATTAAAGTGCTTACCTCTGATCGTTTCATCATCTCCTTGAGCAAAAACCATCAGTGGCTCCCTGTTGCCCACATTCCATTGCTTGGCTTTCAAGACTACATGATTTGGCTTTAGCCTGCCTTCTAACCCTTTTGTTCCAGATAACTCTTCTCTTTGCCTGATTGCACCAACCACTCTGTGCTGATTACCTAGAGTTTACCAAATGTGTCACTCACTAGTAATTCATTAAATGACAGTGAGGAAAACCATTTAAGTCATCTTTCTTTTCAGTGAGATTCAATATACTTGTTCTGGATGTTATTTTCCAGGGTGGAAGAAAAAGCAACTAAATGTTTAGATTTTGGAGATTACCTCTCCAGTCTATCAAGCACTTTTTTTTTTTAGTGAAATGAATGCTAATCAAGGATTGTTATCAAAAGAATGCACAGACTTGCAAAAGTGACTGATTGATTAAATGCACTGAAATGCTAGACTAAAGTATCTGGGGCCAGTGGGACATATTATCTGCTTTCTACTTCTTTTTCTTCTTTATGATCTCTTGGGTTGAATTAATTCTCTCCCTAGGTATGTACCTTAGCTTTGTTGTTTGGCAGAACTTAAAATCTAGTTTAGTCTATTTCATGTAAATGAATTGTTTTTCATTATGTAGTAGTCCTCATTCCGGTGTTTCTAAATTAATTGAAATTTTAATGAAAGTTGTGCTTACTTTTAAAATTGTTTCTGCAATTTGTTTGTGTTGGGCAACCATTTTCATGTCTACTTCCTCTGATCCTACAGTGTAAACTTAGAAGTTGTTTTAAGGTTTTTTTGTTTTTGTTTTTGCAATAGAGTGTTCTTTGCAAATGGGAACTGCCTTTTTCATTGATCAAATCTTAGATTCACCTGTTTAAACATGTGAGAATATTTGACCTAAGGTATTGTTTTGCATTTAACAGATTGCTATATTTTATTTTTTTCCCCAGCTTTTTGACTAGGGCAAGACACAGTACTACATTTTCCTTTTGCTTTCACATTATTTTAAGTACCATTTTGATTTGGAGTTCTGGCAACTCTCACATCAGACTAAAACACACAGAGCAACAATAATAATGCTATAGAGTAGTTCATGTTTATCCAGCTTTTCCATAGAGCTAGTTTTCCTGACTTGCTCCTACATTTGTGATTATAAATGGTCCTTCTTCATTAAATGAACTTTCCCACATAGTTCAGCTTTTGGAACCGTATTTTGATCTGTTTAGTTCTACAAAATAATTCTGTTTCCATGTAAGTTTTGAATTCTAATAATTATTCTAAGGAAATACATAATCCGCACTCCCCTCTCCTCTCCCCCCCCCATGGTAATTCAGTTTCTTTTCAACTAAGCATTTATTAATTACGTACTATGTTCCAGGCACTGGACTAGGTGCTGGGGGTAAGGGAGAATACAAAGACAAGAACAAAATTATTACTAACATTGAGGATCTTCCATTCTGTTGAGGAAAAATAACATGCACACTGATGGATAAGTAGGAAATATACAAATAAATATGAGGTAAGCTCTAAGGAATGACTTTTCAATCATATCATCAAAATTATTCTCACTGGTCAGTTCAGGAGTAATAAAGGCTAATACAGAGTTTGTAGTATGGATGCAGAAAACAGATGGATGGTTTTGATTTGACAGATTTCAATACTGTGAGCTGGGTGTGCTGTAAAATTCCTGGATTCTGTGGCAGCCTTCTGAGTGCAGAAGTGATGGTTCCCTGTGACTCTGCTCTGAGGAGGCCAGGCCTCTTCCAGGAGGTGGTCCTGGAGTTGAGCCTTGAAGGGGAGCCATGAGTTCCCAGAAACAGTGCTGAGGAAGGGAGAGCATTTTAGACCTCGGGGACAACCTGTGCAAAGGCTGGAAAGAGTACACAGGGAACAATTTGTATGGAGTGTAGAATTCATAAAAAGAAGTAAGGTGTAATCAGCCTGAAAATTAAGGTTGGAACCAGATTTTAAAGTGTTAAATGCCAAAATAAATTATTTGTTTTTGATCCTGGAGGCAATAGAGAGCTATTGGGGTTATTTGTGCTTTAAGAATATCTGAATTAAAGAGAAGAGGAACTGGATCAGAGAGACCAGTTGGGAGGCTATTGCAGCAAGCTGGGAAAGGAGTCAGTGGTAAGGTCTGGAGGGCCTTTGACAGCACCTTCCAAACTGGAAGTTAATTACTGACTATACCTTTTAGACCTTCAGCCCAGGTTTACAGCCACCATTAAATACCTAATAATTAATAAAAGTTGTCTGACCCAGTACTTTTCTACCCTCAGCCAGCAGTGTTTGAAGTCTGAGGAAATCTGCAGGCCAGACTTGGTAGAGGAAAGTTGCTTGCCTTTTCACAGAACTAGATGTAGGTCATGATGGCACTCTCTGTCCATCCATGCAAATTTGTGATAAATGCTGGGAAAATCAGTTGAAGGGGAGTAGATTTTGTGTGAGAGGAGAAGGACTGAGCTATGACTGGTCCCTGTGGAGCACTCTAGCTACTTGGCTGAGGTCTCTGTTACTCTAGAGGATAGCCTTGAATGTCATCAGGTAAGCTAGCCAGTCCCCCGGTGAGGCCTGAGGAGCAGATAGAGGTGGCATGAGCTAGTTGGGACAAACCGCTGCCACCATTTCAACCACCACCTTGCCATATACCCTGATAGAGGCAACCGGGATCCCCAGTAATAACAGGACCTTCTCCCTTCCCCTCACCTATCAAGCTGTTATCTAAGGGAACAAGTCTAGGGATTCCAGCGCTAATCATCTTATTAGCTGCACCTACTGAAGACTTGGAAGAGTAACTTCTGGTCACCAAAGTCTTTGGCATTGTCAGGTGGTTCAACATAAAAAAAGGTATGGCTTTATCAGTGGAAATGACTCTAAGGAAGATACATTACCATTTGCCCTGCAGCCTCTCCCCTTCCCTTTTTACCTCCCCACCTGATGAATTATCTTTACACATTAGAATATAAGCTTCTTTAAAGCTGGCATGGTCTGTTTCTATCTCCATTGCTTGGCACCTAGTTAAGTGTCTCACAAAAGGCATGTCACTCACTTGTTCATTTTTTCACTCACCACGAACTGTCTGGCCAGAGATCACCATGATATAAAGAAGGGGAGGAACAAGAAGATCCTTATGTAATGAGGCCGCCTATGGAACCACCATTGCCTGGACCCAGTAGGGGCTTGTCTTACCAGTGAGCTCTCTTTGCTTTTTGTTTTACAAGCCTTTCACCATGGCAGACTTTGTGATTGGGGCCCTCAGTGGACTCTGGGGTCTTCAGCAACCTTATAACTTGCTCATTGTGAAAATAGCCTTATGAGAGTTCTCCATGGTGGTGATAGAAACAATGGAGAATCTCTCCAGTGGAGCCCATCACTTACAAAAACCAGTTTTCTACTTGGAGAACCATCACAAAATCTTATTTTCTATGCCATTCGCTCATCTTTGATTCCTGGAGTTCTTGAAATATGCTTGTTAATCCAATATCAGTTGAAATAAGTCATGTTCTGTGCCTTTATTGTCTCCAGTTCTCTTTCCAAGCACTCACTGAGCTGCCAACCATAGTGGCCAACTGGAATTACCTGGGAGCCAAATAGCACTGAGTTCCATGGCAAATATCATTCATATCCCAAAGTGCATAGTATCGGGAGCAAATACCCTGCCTTTCCACTGTGCTCATTGCCAGTGTTATAATACAGTACTGTATTTGTGCTGAATCTGGAATCTGAGGTCCTGTGTTCTAATCCTGACCCTGCTATTTATTACCTGTGTGACTGTGGCAAAGTCTATTTAACCTTTCAGGGCCTCAGTTTACTACTGTTAGATCCTCATTAGTGCTAATAAACCACTGGAGTGATCAAATATATTTGAATTTGCACTACTTAAACTTAAAATTATGTAAAAAATGGTAATTGTTTCTGACTCATTGGAAATACACTGTGTCCGTTTGAATAATTTGACCTCTTCAGGGGATACATTATTCACACTAATCAGGACCTAGATATAATATTTAAAAGGAAAAACTAGATAACCGAAAATTTTGGAATTATCAGGCAGTTCCAGAGTAATAAAGGATAGTATAGTTTGTAGCATAGATGCAGAAAATATATGGATTGATCTGATTGACTAATTTAAATACTTTGAGGTGGATGTGCTGTCAGATTCATGACTTATATGGCTACCTGTGTGGCTAATATTTTGGTTGTTGCTTGTAATTCATAGGGAGGGTCTTTTGTAGGGGCTAGTGCTTGAGCTGAACTTTGAAAGGCACTGTGGTTTGCAAGAAGAAGCACAGGTGAAGAAGAAGAACATTTCAGAAATAAGGGGAAACCTGTTCAGAGGCAAGAGATGAAAAGTTATGTGCAGGGAAGAGCCACTGGACCAGTTTTCCTGAAGTGTAGAGTACATGAAGGGAACCCTGTATAATTGGCCTGAAAATGTAAGTTGGAGCCAGATTGTGACCCTCTGATCCTGTCATTATGAGCCAGATCTATTCTCTCTCAGGGCCTGCCTCCCCATGGGGATTTGTAGGCAGTAACCACAAACAGTCGTACACCTCCTATTCTGGGGTGCTGGTTTTGCTTCTTAAAAAGAAATTCAGTGCCACAATTACAGGGTCCATATTGCCATACCCATCATGGAATGCTACCCCCTGCCTCAACCTGCTAACTTCCTGGACTGTCGGAGTAGGCTGCCACCAGATAGGTTCATCCCAGAGCATACAATCTAATCTACATCAACCCAGGAGAGGAGCAGCAAGGAGGCTTTCTAGACCCATTTCCATGAGTATGGCTACTTGGTGAATCCACTGATGGACAAACATTTATTTTCTTTCGGTGTGCCAGTATGCCAAGTGTGGGAGACATGAAAATTAAAATGAAACATTAAATAGTTCCTCTCCTCAGGGAGTTACAAGGGGGATAGAGACCTATACAAAGATCACATCCAGTATGTACACAAAATAACTATGAGATGGTATTTAATGTTACATTCGGACTCTCTAATTCTCCTGCCCGATTCCATCATTTTATCAGCTTTGTCCTCCAAGGTCTAAAATGTCTATAGTGTAATGATCCTCTTGGATAACATCTTAATCTGTTCCTAAGATCCTGAGCCCCACATCCAGTTAGAATGAGCAGGACTGGCCCTGTTGTGTGAGCAGGGCCTCTGTGCAAAGTTAGAAGCATGACAATAAGGAAAACTCATTTTGCAGATGGTGATAGATTGGCAGGGAGTCAGGAGAGACCTCCAGAAAGTAGATCCAGTAGAAGTCCTGTCTCCTTGGAGTGTTTGGAAAATGCCATCTCCATTGTGTCTCTCCAAATGATAACAAACAGACCTAAATGTCATCATTAACACTTATTGAACATCTACTACTTTTTCATTCTCAAACTTCTTGTATAGTATTGTGTTGTATTTGTGTTGACTTTATGTACAATTACATCATTAAAACTCAAATCATTGTTAACAGGCTTCTAAATTATTTGCTAATAAGAATTCTTACTGGGTCAGACAAATAATAATATCTTAGCAAGGTCACAGAATTTCCTTGTTATTTTTTTCATAATGCATTCTTTCCACCTTAAACAACAACCAGCACCACAAACAAAAAAAAAAACCCAGTAATATACCAGATTCCAACAATTATACTATAAAATTTGTCATTGACTATTTGGAAAATCTACTTGATTCATTCATTATAGAATAGTTAATTATCCAAAGACATTATCCAGTTTATAAACCCTCCTCCTCCTCTTCCTCCTTTTCCTCCTCTTTCTCCTCCTCCTCCACTTCCTCCTCCTCCTCTTCCTCTTCCTCCTCTTCTATCTGTCTACCCTTTGGCCATTTTACTGCTTATTAATTAGTACCTTTACCACAAAGCTACAGCAGAAAAGGAAGGAGGTTAAAACAAAAATTTTAAGTCTGCTGATTGCTAGGCTTTACTGTCAGGGTTTTAGGGAAAGGAGGCTGAAACCAGTGACTGAAGGTAAAGTTTTAAAATGTTACTTGTTTTAAATGGAAAAAGCCCTTTCCTAAAGTATTTGCCTGATAAAGGAGTTCTTTCTGGGGGTGGGGGGTGGGGAAGAATTTCTCCCCAAAATTGGAACTTGTGTATTATTTGTCTTCTTTGACTGTGGGCACCAGAGCTGACAAAGGCTCAAATGAAAGGTTTAGCAAGCAGTCTGCTGCTTGACACTCTTTGGGGGTGAAGTAGCTCCCTTTTTCTCTCTCACCCACATATATACACCCCTTCACAGATGGATTGTCCACTGTAATTTCTCCTTTTGAATGCTTGTATTCCACAGCTACATATGGCTTTTTCACAACTATCTCCAGCTCTTTGTACAATTTAAAAATCAAATCACATATTATGTAATAGCCACCATTTATAAATATAAATGCTAACTATTAACAAATATGTAATGTAACTATAATTACAACATGTTCAATGAAATTATATTCAATAAATATGTATTGAATGCTTACTATCTACAGGGTTTTGTCAGGTAACATGATACATAGATTAAAAACATTGTTCCCACTCACAAGGAGAATTTGGAGTCAGAAGGTTCTGGGTTTGAATCCTGGCACCTTATTAATGAAGACTGAGAGAGACTATTAGATGTCTGACATCTTTGAGGTTATGCTTCCTTATTTGTAAAATGAGGGCTACCATGGTCATAGATTTAGCTCTGGAAGAGACCTCAGATGTCCAGTTCTTTGATATTACAACTGAGAAAACTAGGACCTAGAGAGGTTGTGTCTTCAGGGTCACATAGGTCTTAATGATCTGTAGAGGACCACAGGCCAGTGGGACTCTGACCCTGATGGCTGAACAAGCCCTCTCAGGTGTTTGGCCTGCTAACGGCCTGGATTGGTTCCCCATTCCCCAGGAAAGAGCTGAAACACACAGGCATGAGGATTAGGTCCTTGAGATAAGCACGACATTTTCACCCAGCCTGGGAACAAAGAAGAGTGCCATGTCCTCAGGGGAAAGCAGGGGGGAGGATTACAGCTCTATAAAGCTGTGCCTAGAACAATAAACATTGGCTCTATACTTTCACCATTCTGAGAGTCCCTCCGTTTTCATGCACCCACTAGTAACTTCTGGGTGGTTGGGAACAGCAGGACTCCCATACTTTCTCAGCCCTGCTGCAGGACAGAAGGGCTCCCCATAACTGACTCCCCACAATGATCTTTAAGCTACCTTCCAGATAGAAATCCTTTGATTCTACAATTTGATTCTACATTTGATTGCTCTTTTTATATAGTACTTTAAAGTTTACAAAGTATTTTCCCCACAAAAATCCTGCGAGGTAGATAGCGAAAGTACATTGTTGTTGTTATTCCCAAATTATATATGAGGAAAGTTTAGGTTCTTTGGGGATAGGGGCCTTAGAAGCACTATAAATGTTTGGATCACCAGTCAATTGAAGGTGGTTGTCATGAATCTTTAGTCTCCCCTCTTTTGGTCTTCTGAAGGCTAAACATTGCCAGTTAATTTTGAGTCTGAAAGGGTGGTTCTTGCTTCTGGCTTGTCCTTAAAGAGCCTTTTACCTACCTGGAGTTCTCAAAAACCCCTCCGTACACAGGTTGGCTTTGTTAAACGGAGCTGTGTTCTTACTGGATTTGTAAATTGTGATACCACTCTGGAATACTTTAGCACAGTGCCTGGCACACTGTAATCCCTGAATAAATGAGCAGTTGACTGACTGAACAGAATATTTATAGTATCTATAGTAGGTGTAAGGGTAGTGATTGATTGAACAAATCAATCAAGTCACCTTAGAGCACTTAAAGTAAGTGATAAAATGCTGCTCCTTGATATCTTAACCAGGTGAGAGCACATCTTGATCAATCAATAAGTCATAGGCTGTAGACTAAGTGCAGAAAAATTCCTTGATCAATTGCTTTAGAACTAAGTGCAGGAAAAAAGTCCTTGTTAAATAGGGAGAGTGTTCAGATTAACCGAGGCAGCTTGGCAAAGCCTCATGAGGACTGTATAAAACTAGAGAAGCCAGTTTTGAACCTAGCCTAGATTTCAGTTAGCCAAAAGAAAGGCAAGTGTCCCTGGAAGGAATCTGTGGTGGGGAAAGGGGTTGGGAGGAGAACATAGCCCTGGGCAGGGCCTCATGTGCCTCTGGCCCAAGGCATCAGGCTTGGGTTCAGTTTCCTCCCGTTCAGAGCCTTTCCCCTTGATGGGAAGTAGACTTTATAAACTTTGGAGGTCCAGAGGACTTCCGCATCAGCATCATAACATTGTGTTTGGAACAGATGATGTCATTCCTAATCCCAGGAGCTAAGGACAAACAGAAAGCAGATCCATTGTGCAGGAAAAGCCCAGCAGAAAACCTGCACCCTATCTAAGGGAGCTATCTTGAGAACTCCAACTGTAGGACTTCTGGGAGCAGTGAATTTACCATTTTGCCACACAGGCTGTCTAAGCTAGAACCCACTTTCCCTTGGACTATGTAAATACCAGTAGGTGAATGTGTCACAGACCTTTTGGGGGGAATGTTTTGCATCACCTTTTCTCACTGTAGCACCATGGTAAAATCCTGCTTTCTTGAATTTGATTGTCTTTAGACATTTGAATATTATGTGTGTTTTCACTGTGAAATTAGCATCCTGGAACTTAATTGATGTTTTATGGTATAAAGGATCAACTAATACAATTGTAATTTTCATCCAAGGTACTATACTGCATATTGTATGTATAATGTACACTTCTATTGGATTCATTTTAAAAATTTGCATTTGCCATAGTTCTAGTGACATCGTATGTCATGTGAAGAACCCAAGGATCTGATACAATATCAGTAAAACTGTCTCCTAGGTATGATTCAAGCAGTTTTATTAGCAACATATGGGGTATGAAGGAGCCACAGAGGGGAGCTTTGAGTGTAAGGGTGCTGGTCTGTCTTTTTTGGCATGTAATTATATCGGCCCTCTTATGTGCTGTTATTTGTTGCTGCCTGGGGAATTTGGAAAAATAGCTAATAATATGTTGATACAAAATATCAGAATAAGTTACAGTTATTCAGTTTTATAAAATAGTTTGGAGAGAAAAGATGTGCTTATTCAAACCAAATGTTTTGTTTTTAACTTAGGTTTAATCCATCTTTTAAATTAAAAGGCATCGCTTTAAGTATACGAACTTTTCTATCAACTGCTTGCAAAATTGAGTTGAAACATATGGAAATGATCAGTTTCTTTTATCTTGTATTATAATCTTAAATGCTGATAATGTATGGTTATGTTTAATTTTGTTACTAATGGTTCAGAATGAATATATTTCTTTGTTTTATTTGTAAATGGTCACGTGATGCTGAGCCCACTACTGAAAGTTGTGCATAGAACAATATTTGGACACTGTTCTTGTCCACTAAGATCTTTTCCTTTTTAAAAGAGACACTTTTAAATATTATTTCAGCATAATGAGTGGTGAGAAAAAATATTTTAAAAACATCAGTTGTGAAAGGTGATTTTTTTTTTAAATTGGAAAAAGCAAGGGACTATTTGTGGTTCCTCTGACGTTTTCCTTCCAGAATGCTTTATCTTTAAAATTTTGTAATTTATACCCTAACCTTTTTTCTTTTGTGATAACAAGATATCAGAAGATTATAATTATTTCTTGATTCTTAAATGCAACAGCTTAAGATAGAGGGTGTGTGTGTGTGTGTGTGTGTGTGTGTGTGTGTGTGTGTGTGTGTGCAGAGTCCTTTCTTCCTCTTTTCTTGGACTCCCTGCCTAGACCACTCCCTTTCCTGAAAGACAAAGCCAAATTGAGAGAGATTGATGGGAGGAATTGTGAAGGGCATTCTGGGATATTTTCGTTATTACAAAATTAGAATGTTAAATATAAAAAAAAAGTTAAGATATTATTTAACCATGTCCCTGCCCATCCTCCTTACCTTAATTTGTCCTTAAAGCTAGTGAAAGATGGTTTGGTATATGGATAGAGTTAAGAATTAGGAGAATAACATCCAGATCTTACTCCAGATACTTCTGAAGGCATGGCCATGGACAAATCATTTTATCTCCTAGATTCTGTTTCCCTAAATGTAATGTCACCAGAACCCCAAGCCCCATTGGTTTAGGACTCTCTCCTCAGTGGTGGATCTCAGTGCCCTCTGTCTGTACCCATTCCCCCCCCCCACCAGAGACTAATGTGGTACAAAGGGGAGAAGGATTAAGCCCCATGTGTTCCTGGAGTAAGTTTATGTATTTGTGATTACATGTTTTGAAGTAAATATTTCTTTGTAAAAGCTAATATGGCTGTTAATTGTTAAATGGAAGTAGGTACAACCCTGAAATGTGAGGGAACTCTGTTGGTTGTGGCTGGTGGGGGCTGGAGCTATTTGCAAAGAGTCTTGATATCCCCAGATCTCCTTAAGTGCACTAGAGAACTCTGGAGAAGTGAAATAAAAGATATCTGGCCTTCAACCACTTAGGGCCAAGATTCCCACATGATGATTGTAAAAATGGGAATAATGCTTTGCACTCTCTACCTTAAGGGGCGGTTGAGAGGAGGACACTTTGTAATCCTTAAAGTGTTCTCTATTGGAAAAAAAAAAAAAAGGTGATTCAGGATTATTAGTAGTAGTACTTAGAATTATTGTGTCATTATCTTGACTGACAAGGCTCTTATTTTGTCCTAAAATGATAGTTAATCCACAACTGGTTTCATGGGTTTTTAAGTTAGAGATGATGGGAGAGTCTGTTTCATTTTGCTTCTAGTTCTGTGGCTGTTACCTGGGGAACTGGCCCCATTCATTAGTAAATTATCAAATTGTCTTAATCCAGAAATGGCAAAACTGGTTTCTTTTTTCTTATGTTGTTAAAAGTTTAGAAGGCCAGCTGTTCAGGTTTTAGGTTGTAGTGATATTTAAAGTAGCCATAGTATTTTTTACTTCTTGAGTGGTGATCCAGTAGGATACTTTGTAAATGGCCTGTGACTCTTGTGATGACATGATTTTACCTGTTTTTTTCCTAAAATTCATTTGTACCTATTTTAAATAAAGGGAGATAAGCTTACAGTTGAAGGGTGGGGAAAAGAAAATCCTTATTCTACTGCTGAAAATCACTTGTGATAATTTAGTATGCAATTCTAAAGAAATAAGATGTATATCTTAGTTTTTAATCACAGTTTTGTTTGCAGACTAGGGCTGCATATTAGTTGTTGTTTTTTATTTTATTTAAAATCAGTTTTATTGTTGTAGAAAAGTAATTTCTGGAAATAACTACTTTTCTTTTTCAACCCCACCCCCAACCGAGCCCTCTTTAATAACCCTAACCTCCAATTACCTCCAGGATCAAATAGAGTATCCCAGAAGTCTTAGCACAGTTTATAGCTATTAAACATATTAAAGCTGTTATTGTTCAGTTGTCTTTCAGTCATGTCCAATTTTTGTGACTCCATTTGGGGTTTTCTTTTTCCTTTTTGGAGGGGGTAAGGCAGGGCAATTGGGGTTAAGTGACTTGCCCAAGGTCACATGGCTCATAAGTGTTAAGTGTCTGATGAGGGATTTGAATTCAGGTCTTCCTGACTCCAGGGCCGGTGCTCTATTCCCTGCTCCACCTAGCTGCCCCCCTGGGGTTTTGCTGGTAAAGATATTGGAGTGGTTTGCCATTTCCTTCTCCAGCTCATTTTACAGATTGGGAAACTGAGGCAGTCAGGTTTAAGTGACTTGCCCAGGGTCACACAACCAGTGAGTGTTTGAAGTCACATTTGAACTCAGGAATATCAGTGTTTCAGACTTCAGTCCTGGCATTCTATCCACTGTATCACCTGGCTGTACATACCTAGCACATGTAATAGGTACATAACTAATAAATACTTATTGATTGAATAAATAAAAACCCCAAACATCCCAAACTTTGTGCTTCTGAAAACGTATATAATATCATGGCCTAGTAGTTTCCCACTTTACTGCCTTGAGGAGGGAAGTATTACATCACTGTTTTTAATACCATTACTAATTTTTCCATTTTTCAGAGTTTAGCTTCCTTTTACTGATTTTCTTCATTTACATTGTTAGTGTCTGTATATTTATATATGTATGTATTATGTTCTTCATATTTTGATCTATATCAGTTTAATATACATCTTTTTGTGGGTGTACATTGACCCTTGATGTCAGTAGTATAAAAATACCTCTAGGGAAAATGAGTGTGGATACAGCCAGTCCAGTGACGAGCTCTATTAAGCATTATCTCAAGCGTCCTTTGGACATGCACCTTTTATAAAAGCTTCCCTAAATACTGGTGCTGCTTCTTTTCTCTGAGTGAAATTGGTAGAAGATCAAACCATATGCGTGATTAAGATTTAACTATAGTAACATTTGCAACAAGTATTTTCATTAAAATTCACAGGGTAATTGTAATGAAACAGAAACATATTAAAGAAATCATAATTCTAAAGCTTAAAATCAATATATTAACTAAAGTGATTCAGGAGGATGCAGTAGATACAGTGCCAGGTCTGGAAGCAAGACCTGAGATGTCTAACTCTGTGCAAGTCACCTACCCTTTCTTTGCCTCAGTTTCTTCATCTGTAAAATGGAGATAATAATAGTATCTACCTCCCAGGGTTGTTGTGAGGATCAGAGGAGATGACATAAATAAAGTGCTTAGTACACTACCTGGCACACAGTAGGTGCTATACAAATGTTGCCATTATCTGAACTGGTAAAACAATAATATTAAGAATTAATTTCTAATCTAATAATTAATAACTATTACTGCTGCCCCATATTTGTATAAGACTCAAGCATTTAAAAATGCCTGCATTGGTTCTTAACTATGTAATTAGTTCCATTTGATCATTACAGCCGTCCTGTTAAACAGCTGTATGTATTGGGCCATTTGACAGACAAGAAACAGCTTCACAGTGTTTTGCCTGGGGTCACAGAGACAAGTTAGCTTTAGGGTTGGGAATAAAACCTCATTCTTGACTGCAGTTCTTGACTCGTGGAAACTGCTGACGGACACCGGGTGAGTTTCCTTGCTATGTCTTATTGGCTCCCCTGACTCCCCAAGGTGACCTTTTTGCCAATTTTGCAGAGGGCCTTTCTTCATCATCTCTTCTTTTCCACTCTCCACTCTTCCTGCTTTCCTGCATTATCTTCCCATATTGGAAGGTTTTGCTTTATTTTTATCCAAGTGTTTAATAAATGCTCTATTTACCTATCATTCATTTATCCACCCTTCCATCTCTCCATCATCTCTCTAGTTGTTTAATCACAAGATTCGATGTAATAGCTATGGGAGCAGGTTACTCATCTGTCTCTCTGTCAGTATGGATAAAGTTACCTATTCTCATTTGCTCTCTTACAGCTGACAAATCAGAAACCCATGGTATGTGAGAGAATTTGTGATTTGCTCCAAAATTGTAGTATCTACAAAAGCTTTTTTTTGTTATTGTTCCTCATCCCATACTACTCCAATCTCTCTTTCATACTTTCCCACTCCCTGGCAACTTTTCCATTACTTCCTTGGTGTCCAATTTAATAAACTTTTCATTATCTGTGCTTAGGAGCTGAGTTAAATACAACCTCATCCCTGCCCTCATGGATCTAGTGGAGAGATTGTGACAGACATATACACAAAAATAATTATAATTCAAAATGATACATGATGAACACATGACAAACATAAGGAAAGCGCTGTATGATGCATGAAAGGGAGGTATAATTTACTTGATCTGCATTGAACATAATAATTTATTATAACTATATTAAATTTTAAAATGTTAAATGAATAATAATTTTATCTATAGGCCTCTTTACAAAGTTTTATTACTGATGTGTTGACTCAGGGAAACCTTCGTAGAGGAGGCTAAGAGACCTTAACCTTTTTTGTATCAAGGATCCTCTGGACAATCTGGTGAACCTATGGATGCCTTTGCAGGATAATGTTTTTAAATGTACAAACTAAAATATATAGAGTCACAAAAGGAAGCAATTACACGGGGATACTAGTTATCAGAAGAGTTTAAGAAAAAACCCAAATTCATAGACTCTAGATTAAGAACCCCTGAGTTAGGGATACTTGTTAACTTAAATGAATCTCTTAATTAGTAAAATCTATGATTTAGATTTTAGATTAGATTTAAATGTAAATTTTTTTGTTTTTAATTTAGCAGCGTATGCCCATTCTGGAGCTATTCCTACTCCTCCCACATCCCATTCTGCACATTTTGGTCAGTTTGGCATCCTGCTTCTGAAAAGCTGCCAATCTCTGTACTTCCTCTGTGCCTCCCCCTATCCTTTCTCTTCATTGATGGCCCGTAGGCCATGAATAATTACAGGAATGATGGAAACATCATTGTTAGCTTCTGCACCCACTTTTTCTGAGGGGCTACTGTGAATCTGTTTCTCAAGTCAGATTTCCCTACTGTTCAAATTCCACTTTTGGCCTAGAGAAATTCAGAAGATAAAGAATGAGAAGGGTTTTGTTACTGTTGTCCAGTGTGTGCTGAACTAATTCAGGAATCTTGGTAGAGGTGGTTCTTAGTTTAGGGAGCTGTTAATGTGAAACAGTTTCCGTATGGAGATACTGACTGGTTCTTAGACAATTACTTTGATACAGTGAGAGATGATCTCATTGATTTGATAGACTCCCCTCCAACCTGCATTGATGTAGATCAGAACTACTCAGTGCCTTCTTATTTCATGTGTGATGCTTATCCATGCTTTTCATAATCCTTCTATAAAGGTTACTTTGCAGTATGTGCTGCCTTATTGTTCCTCAGGGAATATTTTTACTATGGTCATCAAAAAGTGGCCATCTATTATAGTTTGGCTCTTTACCCTCATCCCACATAGAGGTTGCCGAGTCTTGTCTTTTCTACCGTCTCAACATGTCCTCATCCCCACTGACAGAGCTATGGGGTTTATATAGTACACATCTGTCTGTCTGTATGTATATATGATATAGTTATATAGAATAACACATGCCAAGTAAAGAAAAGGTAAGCAGCTGGCAAGACAGAGGAAAGCTGCTTGTAAAAAGGTGGTGTTTGGGCTAAATGAAGGAGAAGCTCGATGAAATGTTGTATGTCAAGGATATTTAATAGGCCGGTACAGCTAGACTGTAGCTTTTGTAGAGAGGAATAAGAAGTTTAAGTCCTTATCACCTCTTAAACTGGTTATTGTCATGGCCTCCTAGTTGGTCTTCTTGCTTCAAGACTCTCTGATTCCAGTCTATCCTTTATAGGCATAGGCCTAGGCACGTCACCACATCCTTACTTTGATAAGCGCTAGTGGTTCCCTGTTACCTCCAGGCTCAACATTAAACTCTTCTGTTTGGCATTTAAAGCTGTTCACATCCTGGTCTTTTCTTATCTCTCCATCTTCTTCTTATTCCTCTCTACAAAAGCTACAGTCTAGCTGTACCGGCCTATTAAATATCCTTGACATACAACATTTCATCGAGCTTCTCCTTCATTTAGCCCAAACACCACCTTTTACAAGCAGCTTTCCTCTGTCTTGCCAGCTGCTTACCTTTTCTTTACTTGGCATGTGTTATTCTATATAACTATATCATATATACATACAGACAGACAGATGTGTACTATATAAATAGTACATATCTTACCACTAGACTATAAGTACCTTGGGGGCAGGTACTGGTTTTGTCTTTTCTTCTACTCCCCTCCCCTCCAGTTCTTAGCCTGACACTTAATAAATGGTAGTTTATTGATTGTCATTTTAAAAATATTTAGTGTGTATATGTGTGTATATTCACATATACCTCCTATCTACTTACGTGTATATGTTTTATCCAGTGGTATTATTTCATTTTTGTCTTCCTGGCCTCTAGAATAGTGCCCAGTGCATAATAGATCATTAATAAATGCTTATCATTTACTTGACTAAGAAAGTATTGGCACCATAGTATTCAGAATTTGTAGGAATAGGTAAAGACTTTTATTCTCATTTTTTGTTATAATCATATTTCAACAAACACTAAGCTCTTAATGTGTTTAGAGCATTGTGCTAGATTGTGGGGAAAATACAAAGTTTAGGTAAAATATGAGGTGCCATTTAATTTGTTTTATTCTGAAATAGACTAAATGTATTTGGCCCTCACAGAGCTTAGATAGTCTATTAGGATGAGAAGGCATAAACACAGATAACCATAATATCTGGTATTAAATGAAATATGTGTGTGTGTGCCCCTTTTGGCCTGAGTATAGAGTATGCAGTGGCAAGTCACATAACCTAAGATTGAAAAGTTAAGATAGCATCGGATTATGGATGAACTTGGATACCAAGGAGAGGACTTTGAACTTTACTCAGTTGGCAAGAAGGAGCCACTGGAGATGTTTGAGTACAGGAGTGAGAGATTCAGTTCTGACCAAGAGAAGATTATTCTGAAAATAGTATAAAGGATGGATTGGACTGGTCAGAGAGACCTTCTCAGAGGCTATTTAAATAGTCTAGTTGGGTGGTAATGAACCTGTATTTGACTAGTGGTGTTGGCAATAAGGAAGAGGGAACAGATATAAAGAGTTATTGGGAGATAGAATTGACAAGACTTGGTAAATGAACAAGAGGAGAAGAGCAAGCCAAAGAGTATTCTAAGGTTATGAACTTGGGTTGCCATGGCCAAAGATTGAAAAAGATGGGCTGTACCACCTGTTTGCTCCAGTGTTGTCATTGTGATGGCAAGAGAAAGCAGCCAAGACTCTCTAGCATATTGGGTAGGGAATTTATGAGAAGACATGGATGAGAGGCTTACAGGATAAGCAGACACATATATGTCACAATTACGATTTCATTGGAATGAAAATCTTTATTACTGATCTCATAGATGTACTTGATATCTGAATATGAATCGTTGGTGAGAACGTTGAACTTTCCACAGGTGATGGCAGAGAATTAAATGGAAGGACCAACACAAAGAACCACTTTGAGTTGTGAGGTTCAAATGGGATCGTGATTGTGAAGTGCTTAGTTAACACAAAGCTCGGCACATAGTAGGTGCTATTTTTGTCCTTTTTACTGATGAGGAAGTTGGCCAAGAATGACTTACCCATGGTCAAATGTATGGAGACAGGACCTCTGACTGTTCATCTAGTGCTCTTTCCTAGTTTGCCTCTAATCGTAGCTAAGAACCAGCTCTTGCGAATCACTGCCTGTCCTGTCTTATAGCTCATATCCTGAACATTCTGAACTGAGGTATTTTTACCTATATGATACATGTGTGTAGCTGGAGTTCCTTTGTGACTGAGAAACTTTCTGCATGAATATAGATACTCCAGTGGATTTATTCTCTTACAGATACTCCCAGGAAATAGCTGAGAGAAAATTAGTCTCTTACTTGATTTAATTTGAGATAAGAATGGTAGTGAAATACTTAAAAATATCCCTGGAAAAGAGTGGTTGTAATGCCTGTGATGGCTGTTATATATGTTTAGCTTTGAACAGATTCAACGAAATTAGTAGGAAATTTTTTTTTTTAATTAGAAGTATATGTAGTCCAGAATTGTGTTGCAGGGTGCAAAGTCCTAATTCAGTCATTTTGTTGATCTGAATCTTACATGAACTCTGGCAGAAGTCTGAAGATACAAACCAAAGAAAACATCAGTTTGGACTTTGGTTTTACTTTTGGTTACTGTGACTGTCAAATATTTCCCTTTAAAATGGAATACACACAGGACTGAGCCCCTAAACGTTACAGAAAACCTCATTAATTCAGACCACACTTATCTGTAATTGGTGATAATTTGTCAGGGACTGAGTTGAATTAATAGTGTAATCACAATTTCATGGATAGTATTTAAAATGTTTAAAGGTACACTTTTCATCAACTTTCAAGCACTTTGGAAGCTTATTTATAGCATATATAATTTTGGAGTTGGAAGGGACGGTAGAAGGGGAGAGAGAAGGGAATAGACATTTATATAGATCCTACTGTGTGCCAAGCATTGTGCTGATTGCTTTACAGATATGTCTTTTTATCCTCACAATAATTCTTTCAGGGTAGATGCTGTTATCTTCATTTAATAGTTCAGGAAACTGAAGCAAACAAGTTATGGGACTTTTGTTAAGGGTCATGCAGCTAGTAGGTATCTGAGGCCACATTTGCATTGAGGTCTTCCTCACTCTAGACCCAGGGCTCTGTTCCCTGCACCTCTGATAGATACCACAACATTTTACCTTTTTCTTTTACAGATGAGGAATCTGAGGCCTCAGCGAAGTGACATGGCTAGTTAGTGGCAAAATCTAGAATGTAAGTCTTTCAACTTCTTGACTAGTGCCTTTTATATAGTACATACACCACATTGCCTGTGGATGATTGGCATTTGACTAATTGGCATTCCAGTTATAAACTTTGTCTTACTATTTGTTAAATCGGGCCTCATTATGTCCTCTATTGGGTAGCGCTTTCTTAAGAATCACATCCTAGGCCAATCCTCTCATTTTTCAGGAAACTGGCACCTGAAGAAGGTTACACGACAAGATTATACCAGTCGTAAGTGGCAGAGCCAGTTTTTGAACTCAGGTCCTCTGACTCCAAATTTAGTGTTTTTTTTTAAACTATGCTGTGTATGTGAAAGTGATACTATTTAGCATAACTCAAACTATTAATTCAGATAGATCTTCTTCAATAAATCTAAATCATTTAATTTGTGTGTGTGTGTGTGTGTGTGTGTGTGTGACAGAGAGAGAGAGAGAAAGAAAGAGAGAGAACCAGATGATTATACTTACATGGGGAACTCCTAATGCAGGGGAAAACAAAACCAAACCAAAAAGCCACCTTCACTAATACAGATCAAGAATTCTTCAATAACTTATAGTTTTAGAAGTTTTCATGAGTCATTGAAAAGTTAAATGACTTGTCTGTGATCACACATCTAAGAAATGTCAGAGGCAGGATGTGAACTCAAGTCTCCCCGTGTTTCAGAACCAAGGCTCTGTTCACCGCTCCATGTTTGCTTCTATTTTGCTATTTTTCTGCCACCACTTTATAGAGAAATTCAGAGTGTTTTACATAGATAAAATCTTTGCTCTCTCTCTCTCAGTATATATATATATATATATATGTATATCCAATTCTTAATTATCTATAGGCTAGTAGTATAGACTTAAGATATCTTATAATCATTTGGAAATGTAGGACTGGATCTTTAGTGTGAGGTTTGGACTGGGGATAGAACTAGATTTTGGAATCAGTAAATATTTATTAAATGTCTACTGTAAACAGGCTTAACCTGTATACTTTACTACAAAAGTCCTGCCCCTTTCCTTTTGTGACACAGAAGTGACCTTGGGCACTCTGTAGATTAGGTCAATAGAGTCCAAGTTCAAGTACATTCTGCCAAGTTACATGTGCTTTTTTAAGGAGGCTTTTTGATTTATTTTGAAGGTCATCATTTATTTGATTCTAATCAACTCCAAAAGTTGTGTTTTTGTTGTTGTTGTTGTTTCAATTTAATTGACATACCTGTAATTCCCATGGAATTGTGATGTTGATGAGATTGAAACATTTGACTTAAGATTTTTGGAATTTTTTGTGGAGTTTTCTCCCCATAGTATAACATTTTTGATAAAGAACTGACATTAAATCCTGCCCATAACACTTACTGGCTAGTTTATCTCAGTGCACTCAGCTCACTATGACTGTAAGTTGCAGAGGCATAGACTGGGGTAGAGGGAGTTTTCATATTCCTAAGTTTCTCTTCTACTAATAAAAATACACAGGTTCAGTCCCTATCCCTATCATTATTTCTATCCCAGTTAGTAAAGAAAGTGAAGAGTTGACTTAAATGTGTAATCTCCATCTTCCAGTTAGAGAAATTTCAGCCAGATAGGGATTCTTAACTTTTTTTTTTAATATAATATACCCTTTTCAGAATCCCATTTTCAGATATATAAAATGAAATGTGTAGGACTCCAAAGAAAATAATTTCTTTTGAAATTCACAGTAGTTTTTAAAAATAGTTTTTAAATATTTTGTTTAAATAGTTTCTAATAGTTTTTTTTAAAAATAACTTAAAAAATAATTTTTTAAAAGTTTTTTTTTTTTAAGTTCAGGGTTCCCAGGTGGGAATCTTGAGATAAATGAGTTCAGCCCCATCTAGCTCTTCAAACAAACAACTACCACTGGTTACAGAAGCCAAGATAGGACCTGAGTTATACAGACTCCTGATCTAGTTTTTCTCTATTTACCCATAAAATATAAGTGAGTGAATCCAATTAATTAAATTAACTTGATGCCCTCTTAAGCAATATACTCATTCAATATATGTATTGAACTCATCCAAATACATATGTACGTAATTAAATGTAATATTTGGATATCTTGAGTTCATAAAAAAATCAAATTTGGATCACTTTCACAACTAGTTTTTTTTTTTTTTTTTTTTTTTTTTTTTTTTTTTTTTTTTTGCCCTTCAGTTATAGAAAAATTGACTTCTATGTCTTACTCGATTCTTTGGGGAGATTTTGAAACACCAAAGGTCTGTATCTTCTGTGGAGGTGTTAAAAAATCCCATGAAGCTTTCTTGAGATAAAGTTTGTCCCCTTTCAATTATTAAATGTACTTTTCCCTTATCTCAGAATTTCACCTTCAGTTTACTGGCAGCTGCTTTTTTTTCACCCCATGTTATCATAGCACTATGATTAACCCCATGTAATCTGGCTTCCATACTTACCACACTTCCTAAACTGTACTTTTTATTTTTAAAGTCACAATTCACCTAATTCTAGTCAACTCTAAAAGGGTTTCCCTAGTGCCTCAATTTTGTTGAAATGTCTGGTGGTTTTAATACTGTAGGGCCACTCCCTTTTCTTCCCTTGCCTTTCAGAGACCAACCTGAACTAATTGTTAGTGCTGCTTCTTTGTTTTCTGCCCTTCTTTCACCCTTCCCCTTAGTTTGGGAGCCCCTCAGATTTTGGTTTATGGCTCTCTAATCTTCTGGCTCTGTAGTATGTACTAAATAAATACTTGTTGAATCCAAGAGCCTTTGTTCTTCTCTTTCTACATTCTTGCGCTTTAGAGGAATGAACTGTTTTCATGTCTTCCAAATCTACACCCCCAGCTCAGATCTCACCTAAGTTACAGTCCAGTATTTCCAGCTGTCTTTAAGATATTTACACTTGGATATCTCATTGTCACTGCAAACTCACCATATCTAAAGAGAATTTGTTTCCTTCAAGCAAAATTCCCTTCAGAACTAGCCCCATTTTCTGTTAAAGGCACCTCTACTTCTCAAGTTTCAAAACCTCAGAGCTCTCTTAGATTTTTCTGTGCCTTTTGCTACATTCATGTAATCAGTTTCCCCTCCAAAACATTAAATTTGTTCCTTCCTTTTCATTCTCACTGCCACCACCCTATTCAAGGTCTTCATTACCCCACACCTGGATTTTGGCCAATTGGTCTCTTTTCTTTAATTTATTCTTCATACTGCTACCAGATTAATCTTAAAGCACTACTTTCATCACATGCCTTCCATGCTTAAGAAATGATAGTGGCTCCCTTTGGCCTACCAGATCAAAGCTATCCTCTCTGCTGGCCTTTTAAAACTCCCTCATTCTCTCTGCCTCCTCTGTGTCCAACCCATTTTAAGTTTCATATCACTTGAAAAGCACAAACCCATATAAATTGTTCCCTTTTCTAACTTGGCACAAGTTATTTTCTGTTGAAAATTATGCCTTATCATATATATATGAATATATATGTATGTATATGTATATATGTTCCATAGATTTTAGAACTGACTGGATCTTAGCAGGTAATCTGGTCCAGTCCCCAGTCTTCAGGGACATGATGTTTCCCCCATTTTATAAATGAAATAACTGAACCTCAGAGTTAAGTGATTTGCCCAGAATTAGAAAAGGGACTAAAACCTGGATCTTCTGCTTTCCTGAATTTAAAAAGAAACAACTCTATTATACTGTCTCTCTATTTGTTAATGATAGAAGCAATGTAATAATGTACATATTAGAGAAAGATAGAATCCCCAAAGCCTGGCAGGTTCATCCCCCCTATTTTTAGAAAGCACTGCCCTAAAACATAAGTTCAATAGCATTTCTTGGTACAGTGGTGGGAAGGGTGTAGTTTGTATTTCTTTTCTTTTTTTAAAGGTAGGTTTTTATTCTGCTGAAGAAATAAGTAATTTGTGCCTGAAGTTTATTAAAATGGTTTAATTCATATTTTTGCTGTCTTACTCATACAACTGCAACAGTTTAGACCCAACATAACAAAAGCAGAATGAAGCAGTTAGACTGATGGATAGTCAGTGATATTTTAAATAAATATATAATAAATAAATAAATATAAATTTACACATATAAAAAAAATAGGAAACAAATCTATCACTTCTGAACTTTACTAGAACAAAGGAAAAAGGGATTAAAGTCCATGCTTTACTACTTAACAAATATCTTAACATTTTTCTTAGTTTTTGTGCTGGACAGGTGTAAACCTAAAGGAAAGGATTTAATAAGGTTGACCTTTGGTTGAGGTCTTTAACAGCTGTAGTCACTGCCTGCCCTACTGAGAGCAGCAGAACTCATTCTCCACAGTTCCTAATGTGGCAGTGATCTATGTTGTCTGAACTGAGTGACTGTGGCCAACTGTTCCTACAAATACTTTGAGTTTCCTTGTAGATCCTTATTAATATTAATATTTACATGCTTGTCTCATCAATCCCATTAATGTTCTGTGAGAAAATATTTCTTAAGCTTGCTTACTTCAGTCCTGACCTCACCTCTGCCTACAGGCCTCCCTTACCTTGGATTCATCTTCCTCAGGACCAAATGCCCACTCCCTACCTCTCATTTTTAATGTGGTGAGAAAGTTATGTATGTGAACAAAGTGTTATGTAATTTGAAAATATATATTGTATTGGGGACAATGAAAAGAAAATTTTAATTTAAAAAATGTAAAACACTTAGTTTTAAATAATGCTATTTCTATTAGGAGAGGATGATAGAGATTAAGCAGTAGCAGCTGCTGGAAAGAATTAAAAAATTTTGGGCTCATGAGATCCCATGGATTTGTGATGTCGTTAAAAAAAATTTCTGGGGCGGCTACATAGTGCAGTAAACAGAACATTGGCCCTGGAGTCAGGGGGACCTGAGTTCAAATTCGACCTCAGAAACTTAACACTTATTAGCCATGTGACCTTGGGAAAGTCACTTAACCCCAATTGCCCTCCAATAAAAGGGCAAAAATAAAATGTTATTTAAAAAAAAATTTTCCTGTTATCCATTCTATTGAATAGTAGTAGTAGTAGCAGCAGCAGCAGCAGCAGCAGCAGCAGTAGTAGTAAAACAAAGAATAGCTAGCATTTATATAGAGCTTTAAGAATTATGAATCACTTCACATGTTATTTCATTTGATCCTTTATGGCAATCCCATATGCTATTAATATCAATATTTTTCAGAAGGAAAAAAACCTGAAACTGAGAGAAGTTGTGAGTTGCTTAGAGTCGTACATCTAATAAGTGTCTGAAATGGGATGTGAGTTTAGGTCTTCCTAATTAAGGAAGTATGAATTTTGTGACAAGCTATGTTATATTTAGGTGTTAAATCCATTCTTTAATTACATTTTTTTCAATTAAGAATTTTTTTCCTTTCCTTCCAAACTTTTCCTTCCTACTAGGGAAAAAGGAAAAAGAAAAAGAACATCCTTGTAATAAATATACGTAATCAAACAAAACAAAATCCCATATTGGCCGTGTCTAAAAATGGGGGGATGGGGAGGGTCGTCTTCTGCATCTTGAGTTCATCACCTCTCTGTCAGGAGGTGGAGTGACTTTCAAGATACTAGTTGTGAAATAATTTCCCTACATGCTATAGAAGTAAGACCCATTTTAGCATTTCCTTTTGCATACCTGAATCCTGCATCATTCTGAAAAAGTATTTACCACATATTTGCAAGGCATATTTGGAGATTCAGCCAATAAATGTCATCATATACTTTGCTTTTGGAAGGAACTAGGGGAAGTTATGCTTAACCTTTTCAAAGAGGTGTAACCTGGGCTTTCCCCATTTCAAAGCAAAAGCAGATGTAGACCAAGGGTGGGGATTAATGTGTATATTTTAAAGTTTACCTCATTTTTTAAGTTTTTCAGTTGACCATTTTGATTTAAATATCATCCACTGGAAACTTAGCCTGCTTCTGGTAAATAGTTTATTATTATCAGGTGATTTCCATCACTTTGCTCATTCAGTTATAGATTATTTCTTAAAAACAACAACAGTTGTGAGATGAGGAGCACATTTGATTAAATGTGTTCATAGGGGGAAATATGCCAAGAAGGCATTAGAATTTATACTTTCTGCCAGAAAGTCCATTAGGCTGGTAGTAAGTACAGTGGGAGCTGACTGAAGGGAACCTGGGGTGGGGACGCTGAAGAAGAAAAAATTGTTTTATTCTTACATGTAGTCTTGGTAAAGAGACCTTCTTCTGTAGGCTGGTCCCTGAAATTAGGATGACTTGTATTAAAGCCGTTCCTGGTACATGCAGGTAGAGTGTAGCCTGAGCAAATCACTTGATAGCTTCTAGGAGAAAATGTGTGTGTGTGTACATGTACACATACATACATATACGTATGTATGTAAGTCTACAGGATTCCTATACTTCTCTTTACTGACTTCTCAACTCTTTGCTGCCTGGATTCTAACCTCATTAACAGTTAAAACTGTTTTCTTCAAAGTTATCAGTGGTGTCTTGATTGCAGAGGCTGGTGGTCTTTTCTCAGTGCCCCAACCTTCTCTACTCAGCTGCATTTGAGGATGTTGAATGTCCTCTCTTTCTGGATACTGTTGTCTCTGGACTTTGGGACACTTCTGTCTTCTGGTTTTTCTCTTATTGTCTTAACTTCTCCTTCTCAGGTTTCTTTGATGATTCTTCCTCCTTTATGAAACCCTTGACTTTAGGTGTTGTCCAAGGTTTTGTTCAAGGCCCCATATTCCTCTTTCTCTCCTAGTGAACTCATTAGTTCCTATGGGCTTAATTATCATCTCTATGCAGATGCCTCCCAGATCTGTATATCCAACCCTAGTGTGTTTCCTTGAACTTCAATGACAAATGACCTCCTGGCCATTTCTAACCAGATGTTCCAAAAATATCTCAAAACTCATTGTGCCTTCATCCTGTCTCTCCAGGCTTATTTTATGTTACTCCCCTTCTTGTACTTGTAATTCAGCCAAACTTGCTGTTTCTCACACATGGCAGTACCTCTGATCTCCATACTTTTGCACTAGCCATCATTCATGACTGTAATATATTTTCTTCTCACCCCCACTTCATAGACTCCCTCTCTTCCTTTGAGAAATAGTTCAAACACTGCTTTCTACTTGATACCTTTCCTGAACCCCACCAAACTGCTTAGTGCCTGCCCTCCCAAACTATTCTGTATTAGGATATGGTTCTTTTCACAGGTATCTCCCATATTAATGAAATCATAAGTCCAGACCAAAAGAAATGTAGTCATGGTATATCTGAGAGGCCAAAAGACAGACTTTTATCCTAGGATCTGAATTATAGTCCTGAGTAAAAGAAGCAAGCTGTAAATCTAATCTCTAAAGCTTTTTATCTGTGTCATCTTGGACAAGCCACTTAACTTTCTTAGGCCTTGATTACCTCATTTGTAAAAATAAAGCAAAACAAAACAGGATTGTACCAGATGATCTCACTTTTAGCTCTGGCTCTCTGATTCTGTGTGGTAGGAAAGAAAGACTCATGCCATCATCTTGGAGTGGCATTTTATTTTTTCTCTTAATCAGATGGATTGTAGAATCATAGCAATCATCTCATCCAAATGACTGATTTTATATATGAGAGAACTAAGACCCTGAAAGTTTCATTGATTATTCCTAGGTCATTCAGGTAGTAAGTAGGGGAGCTAGGACTTGAACTCACCATTATATCAGATTTCTTTTGTTTGTATTTAATAATTGCACATATCAAAAAGGACAAGGTCAAAATAAAATGGCTTTTCATAATGTCTTTATTAATGGTGGTGGATAGTTGGTGTGTGAAAATTGTTTCTTTTCATTTGCAATAATTAAAAGATATTTTCTCTCTGCTATTGTGAAACCTGGACTTAAGAATGCTAAACTTATCTCGAAGAAGGGCCATGAGCCATGACTCAGTAATCTGAAATCAAAGAAGGGAGTGGAAGCAGTAGCTAGGGCATTGTTGATTGACTTTAGGATGTATCTGCTAGTTCTGTGTATATCTTGGAACCAGGAAGTCCTGGAAGCAGGAATTTGAATTGAGAGAGCTACCCAGGTTGTGAGCTTTAAATAGGAAACAGCAACTCAGATGAAAAGTAACCTGAGAAAGAGAATCTTAGTAGACTAGACTATGTGGTTTTGGAGCCATGTGGCATCCATAGGTGAAAGAATGCAGATGTTGATTGAGGGCAATAAAGTGAATGTACTAATGTAAGCCCTATACTTGGCACATATCAGGTACTTACTCTATGGCTTTTGGTTTACTATTGATCATGTGTCTTCCACAGCCCATTGGGGCATCCCTTTCCTACAAAGAGCTCCTTCTTAGACTGAGTTCTGGGGGAGTCTGACCCTAATGAGAGGACAGTCTGCTTTTCTCTAGCTCCTTGACTCATCTCATGGGGTTGTTGTAAAGGATCAAATGAAATGACATGTGAAGTGATTTGCAGTTCTTAAAGCTCTAAATGCTAGCTATATTTCACCAACTTCAGCCCACTGTTGTTTAGGAAGTAGGCATTATAACTAGGTATAGTCATCTCAGGACAGTTATTCAGTCTCCTTTGCTTAGAGAAAGTAATAACAAAATAGAAGAGGTAGCTAAGGACTTAAGATCCAGTCTCAGACACATCTAGACATATATGATCTTAGAATCATGTGAATACAAGCCACCATAGCTGTTGTTGGGAAGGCAAGATGTCTTTAGCTCTGCTTTGAAATCCAAAGGAGAGCTAACAGAACTCTCACTTGCTTGAAAGATGGGAAGAGGTGGTGGTGCAGAGTCTTTGCCCTCTCCTCTTACTCTGCTGAACAGATGATTTTTCTTGGCCCAGTTGTCAGTAGTGCTTGGCACAGCGTCCAGTGATGAGGACTGTGGGACTGGGAACCTCTTTAGCAACAGTCCAACCGGAAGTGTCTAGGGTACAGTGAATGTTCTATAGGATGGCTCCTGAAAGCTCATCCCCATAGATGCCCACTACAGCAGTGTGGACAGGACCAGTATTACAATTATCTAGTCAGTTCACTTCAGGAAAAACACCCAGGGCACAGGGGATTGGTGAGAGGTAACAGAGAGCTCCCAGGGCTGGGGCATAGAAATTTTCAAAATGACTCAGTAGGTGATTGTCTTGGTCTTTGTAGAAACTCAGGGGAAGAAAGCTTTGGTGACTAGGAAGGTAGTGACTATAAATATCTAAAGACTGGAAGCCTAGGAGAAAGTTACTGCCACTAAATTTTAGTCTTATCCCCCAGAATATAGCAAGAAGAGGCCAGGGTCTCTAGAATCTGAAGCCAAAGAAAACGTATAGAAAGGTTGGAAAACCTAACAGGTTTATCGAAGGTCAGTAATAAACTTAAAACTTAATATAAATTGACATCCAACTTGGACACTGTTGGGCTAGCTGATTGTGGATAGGGTCAGGAAGAAGACTGATGTCTGTATGGTTGTGTAGTCACTTAATAGATTTGGAGTTAGGAAGACCTCAGTTTGAATACTACTCAGACACTTAGTAGCTGTGTGACCCTAGACAAGTCACTTAATCTTGTTCAGCCTCAGTTTCCTCATCTGTAAAATGACCATCACAATATCACCTACCACATAGGATTGCTGTGAGCATCAGAGTAAGATGACATATATAAAGCTCTTTGCAAACCTTAAAGGCCTATATAAACACAGTGATCCCTTGACTTACGAGTTTAATTCATTCTGATACAGAGCTTGTAACTCAATTTGCTCCTATATCAAATCAGTTTTCTCCATCGAAATGCCATTAATCCATTTCAGCCCCACAAATGCTACCCCAGTATTTTTGTTATGTGTTTTTAAATAAGAAAAAGTATTTATAAATAACAAATATTGTATGAAACATAATAAAAGAGAATGTAAAGAAATAAACTGGTTTTATAAAGTGTATATTTACCTTGGATATCAGACGACTTGAGCTAACAGGAGATACTGGTGGAGATAGATGGAGGACATTAGAAGAGTTTTGTTTCCTGCTGTTTTGGTTACTTTCATTCACTTACTCGCTACATTCTTAATGCTGCACTTTATCCCTGAACTTAAATTGCTACAATATCTTTTTTTACTTTCGCTTAACTTAATTTTCTTCACTCATGAGGTAAACAAGTGGACTGAACAAGTGAGGCGCGGGCTGCTGGGTGGGCGCTGGGTTGTGGCGTTCGCTGCGCCGACTAGCAGGGGCTCTTACCTCAAATTTTGGCTCAAAATTCTAAGCAAAAAATCGACCAAGTGACAACTCGTATCTTGGAAATCTTGTCAGTTGGTGCACTTGTATGTTGAGGTACCACTGTACTTATTATTATAATGTTACTATTAAAAGGCAAGGAGTATTGGTGGCAACAAAGGCCAAATGAACAAGAGAAGAACTCAGAAAGAACAAAACCTAATTCCCTGTAGGCTTGCATGTAAAGTCAGGATTAGCTGATGAATTATCTATAAACTTTTAAAACGTTTTTTATTCTCATTGTTGTCATTCAGTCATATCTGACTCTTTGTGACCCCATGGACTGTAGCATACCAATACTGTCTGTGGGATTTTCTTGGCAAAGATACTGGAGTGGTTTGCTATTTCCTTCTGTAGTGGATTAAGGCAAACAAGGGTTAAGTGACCTACGCAGAGGCCGACAGTTAAAGTCCAAGGCTAGATTTGAACTCAGGTCTTCCTGACTTCAGGTCCAGTGCCCTATCTGCTGAGCCATTTAGCTGCCCCTTATTCTTTTATCTTGAATTTTTCCCTGGAGTGTCTACTAGTTAAATCTGTATCTCTTAATAGCCAGGTTGAGTACTTTTGGACAAAAGAGAAAAGGAAAAACCTATGTCAACTTCTATAGGTTAATAAGCATGATGTGGGAACTTGGATTTAGAGAGAAGATTTGGTGTTAGAGAGAAAGAAGGAAAAAAAGCGAGGTTCAATGAACTTATTGTATCATTCTCTAAAAATTTCCTTGTAGTTATTCTGTTGAATAATAGTAATAATAGCTAGCATTTATATAATGATTTATGGTGTGTAAAGTACTTTATATATCTTTTCTCATTTAATCCTTACAGCAGTCCCAGGAGGCGGGTACTATTATCCCACTTGAGGTTGAGAAAGGTCAGTTATTCTTTTCATCGTTTTCATAGTTTCATGGCTAATGTCTGAGTCCATATTTGAACTCCAGGCCTAAACATTCTGCTTTTCCATTTACTAGGAAAAGTAGGGAAGAGCTGTGTCATGAAATCTAGCTTGGAGGAAACATTTGAGAAGATCTTTTGATCAACAGTGTCACATTCTGAGACAGGTCAAGAAGGATGAAGATTTCAGAAAAGGCCATTAGAGTTTGCAATAAAAAGATTGCTGATAGGGGGTGGCTAGGAGGTGAAGTGAATAGAGCACCAGCCCTGGAGTCAGGAGGACCTCAGATACTTAACACTTACTAGCCATTTGACCTTGGACAAGTCACTTAACCCCAATTGCCCTGCCTTTCTCCTCCTCCTCCTCCTCAAAAAAAAAAAAAAAGATTGATGGTAAAAGCAGCTCCAATTGAATGATGAGACCAGAAGCTAGACTGCAGAGGCTTTAGAAGCAAGGTTGGGAAGGGAGGCACCAATGTAAAAGCCTTTCTCAAGGAGTTTAGCAAAGAAGGGCAGGAGTGATATTGGATTATCATCTATATCCAATGGGGATGCTTAGATCAAGAAAGGTTTTTGTTTTTTTCCCCAAAGGTAGTGGAGACATGAGCATCTTTATAGGCAGTAGGGAAAGAGCCAGTAAATGGGAATTGTGGACAAGTGAGAGAATGAGCTTAATAGTGGGGCATAATAGGCTAAAAAAAGATGTGAGGGAATGGGCTGCATGTAGAGAGGTTGCCTTGGTAGACATAAGAGCCATCTTTTCTTCAGAGACAGGTGTGAAGGATGAGAGAGTAGGGGGGAGACAAAAATGATGTGAAGTGAGGAGGAAAAGAGAAGAGGGAGCTCTTGGCAAATTGGCTCAATCTAGTTTTTGGGGAAAAGCAACTCAGGAAATTTACTCGGATAGAAGGCTAATGAAAGCACAGATCCTTAATAGATTTGAAGAATAGAATTAGTTATGTGAATTGTGCAGTGAAGAAAGAGTATTGGCCCCGGAGATCAAGGTCGTGGATTTAAATCCCACCTCACTCCCCATATGACCTGGAGTTAGCCACTTAACTAACCTAGGTCTTAGTGTCCTCATCTGCAAAATGAAGGAGCTAGGCTTTGATGGCTTCTGAAGCCCTTTTCCTCTCTGGATCTATGATTCTATGCAGTTTTTATTCTTTGGAGAATTATTACTTTTTATTACAGGATTGTATCTTTTAAAAAAAAAAGATTATTCCTGTGAAATGATATTGTACACTTACTCATATTAAGTCTAGAACTTGAGACTTTCCAGACAGCGAAGTGTTTGTCCTTTTCTTAAGTATCACTAAGAATAAGAATAACCACTTAAGAATTGCCATGCTGGGTCAGACTCTTAGTTCAGTCCACTGATAACAATTCTTTTTGAAGTCTGTCCCAGTCTTGAATGATAGCACCATCAGTAGCAACAACATTTACGGCAGTATTTATTGTCAGGGTCATCTTCATACCTTAACCTAAGACCATTTTACTGTAATTTAGCCTTTAAAAACAACCACCACCACAACAAAACTTATGTTCTCAACAGACATAAAAAACAGTGGCCACCACCTCCTTAATATGACTTTCATTTTTAGATCTTTCCCATGTTCTTCTCTTTTGAAGGCTACTTTCTGTTCCCTTGAAGTTTTCTCATAGATCCACCCAATTCTATAAATCAGGAATCGTGTTTTTGTTGTTGTTACTGGTTTTCTTTCTATTTCACTTTTCCTGTTTCCTCAGTTTTCTTTTCTTTATGGAACATTTCAGGTCGTTACTCCCCACCCCAACCTTATCAATAATTTAGATTTGCTTCCTTTGTGATGATCTTAATTTGAACTGTAAACTGCCCCTGTCAAGAGTTCAGAGTACTTTCTTTATGAAAATATTTAGAATCTTCTTGCCAGGGCATCCTGACATCAGATTTCTCTTAACTTCATGCTTCTGTAACTACATTCCCAGATTATGGTTACTTCACATTTGATGTGGCATTAGCCTTATTTTACAGATGAAGAAACTGGTGTTTCAAAA
>CM053596.1:207363122-207432700 GCA_028646575.1 Pseudocheirus occidentalis
CTCTCATGGACAATAGCAAATGTTTTCTACTTAGTATTTACCTCCCCAGGTGCAAAAATATGAATCACTTCTTTTCCCAAAGATGCAGATTCCCATTGAAAGGAAAAGGAAAGAGAATACATTGTTAAGCTTGCTGCTGGACGTCTATTAGATGTGATTGTGTTTTCTTTGGCCTTGAACACATGGTCTAGACTTTCTTTTTTATGACAGGGTTATGTTCCTGCAAGCAAAGAGAGCCACTTTCCATTTCACAGTAAACTTATTTTCTGTCTCCTTTGAAGTCTGGATGCAATAGGTGTTGTACTTAGAGACTTAGCATGACTGCAGCATGTGAAATGAGGGTCCATCAATACAGCTTAAATTAAAGTTGGTGTTGCATAAATAGAGCGTATAGTGAGATAACTTTAGATGCATCATTTATTTCTCCTTATTATTAATGACTTTTCATAACTTATTCCTTGAATAACTTATTCAGGAATAAGTCCCTGATTTACTTGTAATTGTTATTACTTGAGTTTCTGTATGTGTGGCAGAGCATGTTTCTCAATCAGAAGATCTAGGTTCAAGTTTCATTTCTGTCACTTAATAGGATGAGTATATGGAAGTGAGTTAATGTCTCCAAGCCTATTCTGTCATCAGTAATATGAGGATAATAATATGTGCTCTACCTTCCTCATAACCTCACTGAGGGGCTCAAATGAATAAACGTATGTGAAAGTGCTCTCTAAGAACACAGCACTGTGTAATGATAAGCAACTGCTAATTCTGTATCATTGGGAAAGGCCGTGTGGTATTCCTGTTTTTTACTCTGCAGTTAGGCTATACTTCCTGCGTCAACATTTTGCAAAGGTGGATATATGTGATGGAAATCAGTTTTATCCTGGGAGGTTTGTTTGGGCATTTTGCCGAGGTGCTATCTTTTGATGCTCCTACCCTGAGTTGGCGCATAAGTAATTGCAGAAATAATAACTCACCTGTTTTAATACTGACATAATCAATATCATTTGCAAGTGAGTTCAGAGTGATATGTATATGTGTGTGTGACTGTATATATGTCCATATATGTACATATGAAATACATGAGACCTATAGAACATAAAGTTATAAAACATGAAATCCCTGCTCTTTATAACCATATAACATTGTATGATTCTAAAAGGCATAGGTTTTAGGTTTTACACTTTTCTTTTTCTTATATTTTCCTTTATTAGTGCCAAAAAAATAGTTGATTATATTAGCCCCTTTGGCCATATCTGATTTTCAATAGTTTGGACTTCTATCATATTGCATTCTCTCTCTCTCTTTCTCTGTCTCTTTATCTCTCTCTCTCTCTCTCTCTCTCTCTCTCTCTCTCTCTCTCTGCTTTTTTTTTGGAGGGGGGGGAAGACAGGGCAATTGGGGTTAAGTGACTTGCCCAATGTCATCCAGCTAGTAAGTGTTAAGTGTCAGAGGTCAAATTTGAACTCAGGTCCTCCTAACTACAGGGCTGGTGCTTTATTCATAGCACCATCTAGCCGCCCCTCATATTACATTCTTAAGGAAGAAATGTGAAGGGTCAAAAACTTGCTTTCTGCTATTCTTCCAAAACATGGAGACTTGTTTAAGGAGAATATTTTCTTTAGGGGAACTGTAGGAAAGATATGTTGAAATCATTACACATAGTAATGTTTAATTACACATTACACATAGTAAAGTGGCCATTTTATAAGACAATTGAATTAAAGGCAAATATTCTTAATTTTTTTTTATTTTGGTAAATCATGAATAGGAGATTGCTTCTCTCTGAACCTTGTTTTCCTATTGTAACATTTTAAATGTCATTCTGAAAAAAAAGTTTTAATGTATAAAATATACTTCAACAACAAAGGAAAAAACCTTGTAGGTATCACTCTTGTAGTATCACCAACCATTTACTTTTATTATTTTTTAAAAAGTCAGGAAATACAGTGCTTATAAACGTACCTTATATTAATGCAGTTTTACAGTTCAGATTTTTACATTCACAAAAATCTAGAAATTTGAACTTATGGTCCCCACAGGAATCCTAATTCAGTCATATTGCATAAACTGATATTAAGGCTGAAATGTATCATCATTACAGTAATACAAAATACTCATATATGCAAGAGGACACAGTTATGGTTACTGAGGGAACCATAATTTTGAATTTCCTGACTTTTCAGGAAATATCAATTTCAACAATTTCAACCACAGTATTAGGTTAATGTAACTTTTTTTTCATTGAATATGAAACAATATATTTGCAGCTAGTTTACTTTCAAACTACTTTTCATTGGCTCCAGCCATTCTCCATTAGTTGTTCTAAATGTTTACTTTCAAATATCTAAGATACTTATAGACAGAAGTATGTACAGCAATAGATTCCACATGAACCTAGTTTAAAGTATGCTTATACTAGCTCACATTCTTCTACTCATATAATATTCTCTTTTTCTTTCTTTCTTTCTCTTTTTCTCTTTCTCCTCCCCTCCTTCCTCATATGTTACGTTCTGGCACATTATAGAGGCAGGTAGCGTATCTACTACCTGCTGTTGAAAGTGTTGACGATACTGAATTATTTATTCTATATTCTACACTATCCAAAATTGTTTTGGGTAGTTTGACACATTTCGGTCTTCCATATGGATACTTCATGGTGGCAGAGTTGCCAGCTGCTCAGGTTTTGTGACAGTTTCATTTTTTCAAGGATTGTCAGAGTGTTCTTGCGAGAATCTTGCTTTACTACTGATTCCTAAGAAGTGGTAAAATCCTAAAAACTGCTAGATTTTTTAAAAGTATAATTCAGGACAATTAGCGTGAACAAAAAGTTCCAAGAAGTCTTAAGATTATCTCAAAATGTATATGAAGCACGTTTAACAAGATTTGGGAAAATTTAAGCTGTTCACCAGAGAGTACATATATAAAATAGTTTAGCACTGATTACTAATAGTATTGCATATTCATTTGGAGATTTGAAGAAAAAAAAGCCATCTGAAATTCGGAACATAAATATTTGAGAAGATAGGCAACAAGCTAAAAACTAAAAAAAGTCAGAATTTGAAACACCTATATAATACACCCCCAGTCCTTTTCCACCTTAATTTAAAAGGACAGAAGAAAGGCCAACAGAATTTCTATATCTCTGTCTGTTTATGAGGTTTTAACAGAATATTAGATCAGGTATGGGAAAGAATCTCAGAGGCTGCTTACACCAACCCCTACCTTTTTCTACATGAAAACAAAACAAAACCTGAGACCCAAGAAAGTTGTGACTTGCCCAAGGGTCACATCCAGGAATAGAGCATGAGACACTTGATTTCAATCTAGGTTGTCTTATTTCAATGTCAGTGCTCTTTCTAATAAGCCCTAAAACTTATTTAATTCACTGATTTAGTCAACATGCATTAAAAACCAGTCAGGGTCTTGACTCAAACAATAGAACACTTCAACAGAATACAGGTTTCCTTCTAAGATTGTGTGTGTGTGTGTGTGTGTGTGTGTGTGTGTGCGCGCATATATGTATGTATATGTATATATAACCAATATTTATATACTTTATGCCTAATTATAGTTTTGGAGATGTTTACTGTTATGTTTTAATACTCACATCTTTTTTGATTCAGGGAAAGAATGAATCTTCCTAATTCCTATGTTAGTTTTATTTCTGGACAGACAGTCTTTTTTCCCCCCCTCAAACAATGACTACTGAATGCTGTCTAGT
Organism: Pseudocheirus occidentalis; assembly: GCA_028646575.1. Taxonomy (NCBI): domain Eukaryota; kingdom Metazoa; phylum Chordata; class Mammalia; order Diprotodontia; family Pseudocheiridae; genus Pseudocheirus; species Pseudocheirus occidentalis. Next base: position 207,366,844 of record CM053596.1, read on the forward strand.
TTATTTACCAGGATACTAAGTGTTTACTCAACAGTTCCCATCTCAGAATATTCAAGTCTAAAATTATGGTTTGTGGCATGTCAGATCTGTGCTTCAACATAGTTGTAGATAGCCTTGTAGTCTGTATATTCAACAAGTTGCCTTCTTGGCCAAATCAAATCAAATTCAGCCACACCAGCCTGGGATCATGGGAAGGTGTGGCAAGGCAAGGCAGCACTGGGGAGTGAAGCCGCTCCCTTGCATTGCCTCTGGCTTTACAATCATCCCACTTTGTTGCATTTACAGATTAAACTCCAGAGGCTCAAGAATAGCCTGACCTCCTACCAGAGGTTAAAGAGCAGCCCCCAACCAGTAATCAGCCACAGTTGAAACATAGGCCTCAAGTATAGATTAATTATGTGGTACATTATAAATATTTCATACACTAATTATATTAGTTTATGTAGAAAAAACACCATATGAAGTGTTCTCAGCACTCTCAGTGACTCAGAGTGCTCTTAGCATGTTAATTGACTTGCTTCTTTCAGGCAGCCTATCCCAAACCACCTTCGAATCCCTGAAGATGGCAGGAATCATTATCATGATATGGTACATTCCTTATCCTTGTACCAGGTTGACACCTGCCTTTCCCCACGAGTACCCTTTCCATAGGTTTATGTCTTGAGCACTTGTTTTAGTTGGATTGTAAGCCGAAGAACAGCATCTGACATATTGTTTGTGTTTTTAAAAAATATAAAATAAGTGCAATCACAAATTAAAATGTGGCTTATTAGATATTTTACATGTAAATAACATTGAACCTGGTGCTAAGCTGAGTAATTTTGTCAGAAGTTTCTGGCCTAGTCAGAATGAATTATTTTTCCCACAAAGAAGTGACTTTTTTTTTTTAATGGTTAAAAGTTAGTATGCTGTCAGAAAGACACTGAGTTGAATTCCAGCTGGAATTCATGAATTCTGTCGATTGCATTTACTAAGGGCCTTTTGTCTGCTGAACATTGTATATGATATTAATGGAGCCATTTTCCCCCTCAGAGAGCATGTGCTCATAGAGCCTGAGCTCTGAGCATAGAGCTCAGAGAGCTCTATCTTTTGTGAAAGATAGAGCTAAAACATTGGATAGCTGAGAAGAGCTTAGACTAGGTTGGTGTCTGTATGAATGGGGAAACTGGCATATATATGGGAAAATGGATCATTTAAAATCTCTATTTTCCTCATCTGTAAAGTAAGGATACTTGCATTACTTACCTACTTAGCAGAAGACTGTTGTGAAAAAAGTACTCCATAAACTTTAGAGTTTTCTGTGCAAGTGAGCAGTTTTTATTATTCCCTTTGTTACCAAGAATTGAAATGTTACAGTCATTTTTTAGCCATAATAACACAACATCTTAAATTTAGTACAAGAAGGGACCTTAGAAGCCATCAAGTACAAAACCCTCCCTTTATAAATGAGGAAACTTAGGCATTGAGAGATTTGCTCAGGGTCGTACAGTAAGTATTGAGACATTATTCATGCTCTCGCTTTCTGACTCCAAACTTATATTCATCAGATGGAGACAGTGAGTGGACCAGTAGGTAAAGCACTAGGCCTAAAGTCTGAAAGACCTTAATTTAAGTGTGGTCTTAGACACTAACTAGTTGTGTGACCCTGGGTAAGTCACTTGACCTGTCTCTAAGTGGATCAGTGGATGGAGCACTGCTTTTGGAATCAAGAAGACTCATCTTCCTGAGTTCAAATATGGCCTCAGACACTAGCTGTGACCCTGAACAACCAGATGAGAACACAGATGAGAACACAGAGTTCCAGGAAAGATAAGTAAGTGACTTACCCAAGGTCACAAATATAGTATCAGTGGCAGGATTCGAGCACAGATTCTCCAACTCTGGAGGTACTGCCTGTTCCACCATTCCACATTCTGCCTCTTGTTTCCATTTCTATTACCAACCCCTAAGTTTTAGACCTTTCTTTATCTCCCAGAGCAGCCTTTCTACCTCTAATCTTTCCTCCTACTAATCCTTTCTGAATATTTCTGTAACAAGGATTTTCCTAAAATACTATTTTCTCTGTGATGATGGTGGAAAGGGTCCTGGGTATAGAGTCAAGAAGGCTTGTGTTCATAGCCTGACTTAGACACTGAGTAGCTGTTGGAAAAGGGTTAGGTTAGAGTTAGATCATGAGATCATATTTAGAGCTAAACAGGGCCCGAGAACAGCTGGGCCAACCTCCTCATTGTATAGATGAAGATACTGAGGCTCTAGGGAGTTTATGCTTGGCTTCCTCAGATAGTAAACCTGCTTTTAAAAGGAAAAAAATCAGATAGCAAATATGGTTAAATTGGAAATAAGTAGAGTGGATATTCGAATCTAGACCTTCTGACTTTGCCTCCTACATTTTTTCCCCCATTTTTACCCTAATATGTAAAATAAGGATAATAATGCTTTACTTGTTTCATAGGATTGTTTTGAGAAAAAAAAAGCACTTTGTAAATCTTAAAAGTGTTCTATAAATAATAGCTATTTAAGATACCTACTCAAAAACTCTCAGTGATTCTCCATTATTGACGGGATAAGTCTGAGGTCCTGAGTCCAGCATTATAGGTTCTCCGTAATTTCCGTATAATTTGTCCATATCTTATCTCTCGTTATTCACCTTCTTAAACCTTACATTATAGCCTTTATTTGTTGTTCAGTCTTTTCAGTTGTGTTTGACTCTCTGTGACCCCATTTGGGATTTTCTTGGCATAGATACTGGAGTGGTTTTCCATTTCCTTCTCCATCTTGTTCTATAGGTGAGGAACTGAGGCAAGCAGGGTTAAGTGACTTGCCCAGGGTCACACAGCTAGTAAGTGTCTGAGGCTGGATTGGAACTCATGAACGTGAGTCTTCCTGATTCCAAGCCCAGTGCTCTCTATCCAGGACACCATCTAGCTGCTACATTATATAGCCCAACCATCGATTTAGAGTTCTTAGAGGATACCTTGTATTTCCCTTTGTCCTTTCCTCCTGGGTTAATCTGCAAACACTTATTAACATCAGTTGTGTACTAGGCACACTGGTTGGTGCTGAGGATACACACACACACACACACACACACACAGTTAAGAAAAGAAAAAAAAATCCTTACTCTAGAGGGGCTTGCATTCTGTTAAGGAACATAACATAAAGGCACATCCACATGGCTACACTGTGGGGTGCAATAGTGGATAGAGTATTGGGACTGAAGTAAAAAAGATTTGAGTTCAGATCTGATACTGACTGTGTGACCCTGGGCAAATCATTTCACCCGTGTCCCCCAGTTTCCTCAGGTGTAAAATGGAGATGATAACTGATAAAATGGGGAGCACCTGTATCTCTGGTTGTTATAAGAATCAAATGAGGTACTATTTATAAAGAACATAGCACAGTGCTTCGCATGTAGTAGATACTTAGCAACTGTTTTTCCCCTTTCTTCTTCCCCGTATCAGCATATACAAAATAAATACAATTATTTGTTATTAGAGATGTTGTTATTTTTATAATATAACACATATATAATATTATATTGTTATATATAATATATTACATTATAATTATATAACAATAATATAATTTTATAATAACAAAAAGAGATTTGTCATTAGAAATAGAGGGCACTAATTAGGGTTTGGAATTTGGCTCCATTTATGTAAAAGGTGGCACTTAGGTTACATCTTTAAAAAAAACACAGAAGGATTTTTATGAAATGGTGATAAAGGAATGCGTTCTAGGAATAGCAAATGACAAGTAGAAAGGCACAGAGTTGGGAGAATTGTTGAACTCGTGCTGTCCTTTTTTGTTGAAATCTAAAGTGCTGGCAGGGTAATAACATATAAGTTTAGAAAGATAAATTGGGGCCAGGTTGAAAAAGGCTTTAAAAACTAAATAGTGGAATTTCTGTTTCATTGTAGAGGCAATAGGAACCCATTACAGTTTATTGAATAAGGGCTGAAATGATCAGCTCTTCATGTCAGGAAAATCACTTTGGCATCTGTGTGAAGGATAGATTGGATCTGGGAGAGACTTCAGGAAGGAAGACCAATTAGAAAGTTATTATAATTTAGGCAAGAGGTGATGAAGGTCTTAACTGAGGTGTTAGAGCCATTTGATAGAGAAAAGGGTCATATGTGAGAGATGTTGTAGAGCTAGAGATAGTAAGATTAATTAATTGATTGCACATGTAGAGTGATGATTGTTCAGTTGAAGATAACGAGGTTATAAACCTGGATGATTGGAAGACTGGAGCCTTTGATGTGACAGAAATAGAGATGCTAGGGAAAGGTGGATGGATTTTGTCAAAAAGATGATTTCTCTTTTAGACTGATGAGTTTGAGGTGACTTTGGATCATCTGGTTTGAACTGCTCAACAGGCAATTGAGTTGCCAGAATGAAGGGGAGATACTGAGGTTGAATATAAAGTAAATTTGGGAGGCATTTGCATAGGGATGAAGGCCCAGAAGAACCTTCGGGAACAGCTGTAGTTAGGGGATGTCATGTGAATAATGAGCCAGCAAAGGAGACAGAAATGGTCAGACAATTAAGAGAAGCAGAAGGGAGATGTCACAGAAACTAAAAGAGAATCTAGGACAAGAGGGTGGACAGGATGATTACTAGTTTTAAATGCCATGGAGATATCAAAAGGATGCAGAATTGAGGCGGGGAGCATCATTTTTGGTAATTGAGATTGCTGACCCTGGGCAAGTCACTTACCCATGTTTGCCTCAGTTTCTCATCTGTAAAATGAGCTGGAGAAGGAAATGGCAAACAAGTCCAGTATCTTTGCCAAGAAAACCCCAAATAGGGTCACAAAGAGTTGGACATGTTTAAAAAATTATAACAACAAAACTTTGGAGAAACCAGTTTCAATTGCCTGATGAAATCAGAAGCCAGATTTAAAGGGGCAGAGGAGTGAGTGAGATGAGTTGAAGTACCATGCATAGAAAGCTTTTTCTAGGAGTTTGGGTGAGAATGGGAGGAAGGTTGTAAGAAGAAAGCTTGAAAGAGATAGAAAAATTTTTAAAGGTAGTTCAGTGATTTCCTACCTAGGATATCTTCTCTTTCCTCCACTTATCTTTTCCTTCCAAAATGTAATGAATTCCCTCCTTCTCCAATTATTTTTCTCACAATACTCCACCCTATAGTGATCATTTCTTGTCCTAAAATCCTATAGCACTTATACTTTCTATCTTTCAAAGTATTCCTGACTTGAATTGATATTTTTCTCATGTTGTTATTTCACTTTTCATGTGATTATAGTGTGTCCTCAATTTCTTTATAAGTTCTAAGCTCCTTTGTAAGTTCATTATCAATCAATAGATATTCAATAGGGACCTACTATGTACTATCTATCAGGGGTGGCGAACATGTGGCCTTCAGACCAAATGAGGCCCTCTAGGTCCTCAAGTGTGGCCCTTTGACTGAGTCCAAACTTCACTGAACAAATCTTTTTATTAACTAATTAGACTGTGTGTTTAGTGCTAGAGATAAAAATAAGACACTTCCTGCCCTCAAGGAACTTGCAGTCTATTTCCTTCCCAGTAGGACAATCTTAATGCATCATAAGTCTAGTGATGTTTGTCCCTTCTTCCCTCCCTCTCTATCTCTGTCTATGAGAAGGTCATAATTATCCTTCAAGACCCAGCTTAAAGGACCCTGTTTTATACCAATGTATACCACTACACCAACCCGATTAAGCCCCTTCTGTGGTGTTCTGTTCCCTGCTGTTGCTGAAGCTGAAAAAGGACACTGATGGCTGGAGAGCATCCGAAAGATAGAAGACAGGATACTTGTGGGCCATGAGTACAGGTCATGTTAAGATCATTTGAAGAAACTGGAAGTGTTTACTATTCAGAAGAAAAGACTTGTTTGACCTAATAGCTGCCTTTACATAATTCAAGGATTGTCCTCTCAGGATAGAATCAGATTTTTTCCTTTTAACCCCAGAGGACAAACAAAAATAAAGGATGGAGTTTGCAAAAAGGCAAATTTAGACTTGATTTCAAGAAATATTTCCCAATAGTTAGAGCTGTCCAGAACTGGGATGGACTGGCCTCAAGAGGTATTCTCATCATTCAAGACCTTCAAATAGAGACTGCATCATTCTGTGTCAAATATATACATCCATCCTTTTCAGGTAGCACTTGGATGAGATGCCTACTGAGGTCTGTATCAACTCTCAAAATTCTATGATTCTTTGATATATCCCATAAGAATATGCATAGTGACTCAAAGATTTTTTTATTGATTTTATTATTGACAGATTGTGCAATGAAGAAATATGTACTTCATTGCTGAGAGGGACATTGGTTTCAATAATAGTGTTCTTGGTAATGGAATTTCCTGCCAAATGAAAAGAACTTAAACCCTTATAATTTGATTTATATGTTAACTGTTTTTAAGAAGTTATATAGTCAACTATTTGCTTTATGGATTATTTGCATGTGGGTTATTTATATACTCTGGTGGCCTTAGGTTGACACTAAAATAATTTGAGTAATAGCTTGAAGATAAATAATACTTTTTAAAAAGAATTGCAAAGGAAATAGCTTATCTCATTCCATCAGTTCTTTTAAACTTTGAGGTAGGTAGAAGTCAAGATAAAATAACTCATTGGAATCCAGAGAAGACAAGTAATTTATCAAAGGCCATTGTCAGTGTCAGAGCCAGGCCAAAGATACAGATCCCTTGACTTCAAGACTAGTGCTTTTTTCACAAGGCTAGATTTGTGTTAAGAGAAATTACATATTGAAACACAAATTTCCTTGAATTCACTGTACTACAGATCTTAAGAAATTAGACACTCATCACAGTTTCTGCAAACGTCTTTCTCTCCCACCACACCCAGATGAAGATCTATTTTTTAAATTTGGTGATGTGAATTATTATAGCAAATAAGGAAATATTTTGCTATTCAATATTTATAAATGTTTTTGAAAAATACAAAACAGTTAAATATGTCAAATATGCCTCAATTAAAATGACAGTTATTCTGTTTATACACATGGAGCAGAAACAGTCTTAAACTGTTGCTGTTAAACTAAGGGGAAGACATAGTATTGTTTAGCATAGTACTTGCACATAGTAGTTACTTTATTGATTAATTGATTTTGGTCATATTAGACAAAAAAATATAGATTTTTAATCAGGACAAAGTAAGAATTATTGATCACATTAATAATCACACTAAAATAATCCATGGCTTACTAACTTACTAAAATCATAGGGTAGCCAGTGAAGCAGAGTTGGTACAATTTTAGTTTATTTTTTTTTCCAAAATTCTAAATGGCACAACAGTGGTCTGAGTTATTATGCAGACGAGGGGTCAGAGAATCTGATTGCCAGTCTCAGCTCTGCCATGTGATAGCCTTGGATGAATCACTTAACCTTTCTGAGCCTTACTTAGTTTCCTTATTGGTAAAATGAGGAATATCACACCTGTCCTTCATGTCTCAAAGGGTTTTTGAAAGTGTCAGATGAAATTAAGTGTTTTAGAAACAGTAAAAAACTGTATAAACTTTTGTTATCAGGCAGCTGCTTTCCAGTGAGACAATCTTATAGCACCGTAACTCTAGTGGTGTTTGTAGCCTCTTTCCTTCTTATCCGTCTCTGCCCCTGAAGGCCCTTCCTATCCTTCAAGACCCATCTTCTCTGTCTTCTTTTTACATATCACCATATTTGAAAGTGATCAGTCCATCTTCTGAACTCCTAATGAAATGGCCAGGAACTGCCCAGTTCCTTGACTCCTATCTTGAGTCCATGAAATTTCTGCTTAACTAGTTCCTGGCCATTTCAGTATAATGCTTCTATTTGTGCCATGTTGAACATTTTCTTTTTATTGGAAACTTAAACTTTTCAGTGTAGATGACAGAACAAGAAAGGACTATATTAGAAACCAGGAGTTCATAATGTAGAAATATATACGTAACCTTTAACAAGGTAGTAACAAAATACTAAAAAATATAGTGTCCCCTTTTCCACTTCTTTTGTTTTCTTCTAAGTATTCCTCTGACCACAATTTTAACATATGACTTCATATTTTAACTACCCTATGTACCCTTCCTTTTTTAGATAGTAAAGTCCTCGAGGGCAAGAAATACATCTTAATTGTTTTTATGTCACTCACAGTAACTAACATATTACTTTGAATATAGTAAAGGGCTCAGGAAATTAACTGAATAACATCTTTGTATTTCTTGACTTTTACACATGTTCATTTTTTCTTTATGATACAGTGAAAGTTTTAATTTTTTTATTAACACATTAGATCTGCCTCATGAATGAATATAGTTAAAAAACAAACATAATATTCTGAGCTTTTAGAATATAGTAGGGTAGGAGTTCTTATGCATAGCTGTAATATAGCCTCATGAGTCTATTTGTTAATCTTAGGTAAACATTTTCAAATTCATTACATGCTGGACAATCTTACATGATTTTTTCTCTTTCTGAGAGCCAGTCCTTAAAATATTTGAATTAATTGAAGAAGAAATTCAGGTTGAGATGACACTATGTATTGATTCCTTAGAATAGTGATTTTGAGGATCTTTGGGTATCTAGGCCCTCAGTCATTTATTTATTTATTCACTCATTCATTCGTTTGTTTATTTATTGCCCTTTTGGGGGGAGGGCAATTGGGGTTAAGTGACTTGCCCAAGGTCACACAGCTAGTTTTTTGTGTTAAAGTGTCTGAGGCTGGATTTGAACTCAGGTCCTCCTGATTCCAGGGCTGGTGCTTTATTCACTGTGCCACCTAGCCACCCCTGCCCTTAGTTATTTTCTAATGCCTATGATACCCTGCTAAAAGGGCCAGTAATCCCATTTTTAAAAACAAGTTTAATTGATATTTTTTAAAATATCAGAATAATTACTGGGAATATCTCCCTTTCCCATACCTCACCCCTACCCCAATATTGAACTTCCTTGTAACAAAGAGATACAATTAAATAAAATACTAGATATGGTAACCAGACGTGGCAGTTTGTACAACGTTCTGCCCTAGTAATGCTTTTCCTCTCTGCTTTGTGGAACAGGAAGATGTTCGTTGTTTTTTCTGCGGGAGCATTATTGGTTTTCCAGCTACTCATTTTGTCTCTTTTTTAGTGATCTTTTCATTTACATGGTTATATATAATTCTTTTGATTTTGTTTCTTTTATTCTGTCTCTCTTCATATAGATCTTGTCATGTTTCTTTCAATTTATAGTAATCTTTTTTATTTCAAAATAGTATCCTATTTGATGGGGCAACTCAATGCTGCAGTGCATAGAGCTCTGGGCCTGGAGTCAGGAAGATCTGAGTTAAAATCTAGTCTCAGATACTTACTAGCCACGTGACCTTGGACAAGTCATTTGACCCTCTCTGCCTCAGTTTCCTCATCTGTAAAATGAACTGGGGAAGGAAATGGCAAACCACTGCAGTTGGTTGGTTGTTGTTCTTTGTTCTCAAAGAGGATCAAAATGATATTACTATGTTGGTGTCAAAGTACAGTGTTTCCAATTGCCGCTGATCAGACCAATATGAGCTTGGAAGGCTCTACCACAGAACGGTCACAAATAGTTCATACAAACATTTGAGTAGAGAGATTTGTAAATTTATACATCTCAGATTTCTTTTGAGCTACTGTAATTCTGCTTTGCTTATAAAGTACGGCACCTTCTTTTTGTAGGCACACCATACTGGATGGGCCTGCACCAGTGTCTCTCATATCTCACATTTGATCCCGTGGTTCTTCAGAGAGACCTTGAGAAGTGTCCTTCTATTGATTTTTCTGACCTCTTTGTGAGCTCTTCCCTCATGTGAGTTCTCCACAAAATAATATTTTAGGCAAAAGTACTTTCGGCATTTGAATACATTGTCAGCTTATCAGCATTGCACCCTTTGTGGTAGAATTTGAATGCTAGGCAATTCCAGCTCAAGAAAGGATCTGTGTCTGGTATCTTATCTTCCCATGTGGTCTTCACAATCTTCCTAAGACCATTCAGATGGAAGCGATTCAGTTTCCTGGTATGGTGTTCATAGACCGCCCAAGTTTCACAGGCATACAACAGTGAAGTCAGTGCAATGGCTTCGTCTCCTTCCTGCTTCCCTTATGTGGACCAGCCAGGACCAAGTCTAATTTAATCTGCTCTATGATCTTTTGACTTGCGTGTAGATTGGATTTAAGTGAGGCACAAAGTTGTTGGCCTTGCTCTCTCTTCCAGAGTCTTTGAAGTCTATCGGCAAGGCATCTTCAGCGTCTAACCAAGATCCAAGCATTCCTTCAGGCCCCTCCATGACCATTGGAACAAATTGTTCCCATCTGCCCTTTCCACTGGGGAGGTCTTTACCTGCTTGTGGTAGATGCTGTCCTAACTCACCCGTGGGTTTGAGACGCATTGATTACCTGATTTATAAATAGTTTACCACATCGCGGTTGCAGTGAATGGGTGAATCAGGTGGATGCCAGAGGTGGAGAGCGGAGGTGCAGAGGGCTCAGCAGCCCTCATACCAGACACACTCCTCTTCCACCCCACACTACTCCAGTACCTTTGCCAAGAAAACTCTAAATGGGGTCATGAAGAGCTGGACAGGACTGAAACAACTGAGCAATAATATTCTATCATATTCATATATCACCGTTTATTCAACCATTCTACAATTTCTCTGCTTAATTTCTATGTTTTTTGTTTTTGTTTTACTGATATTTACTCTGTTAAATATTGTGGGGACTACAGAAAAAAGCAGGTAGGTGGTATAGTGGATAGAGTCCTGGGTCTGAGTTCAAATCCAGCCTCAGATTCTTAATAGCTGTGTGACTCTGAGTAAGTCACTTAGCCTTTGTTTCCCTTAGTTTCCTCACAGGCTTGTTGTGAGGATCAAATGATATAATATTTGTTAATGTGCTTAATATAATGCCTGGCCCATCGGAGGTGCTGCATAAATGCTAGCTGCTTATAGTGATATCAGTGCTACTGGTGCTGCTTCTAATGATGACAGACAATAGACATTTTCCTTCCTGTCCTTTCCCTTCCCTTTCCCCTCTTCCCCTTCCATTTTAGACCAACCAGGACCAAGGAATGAAAATGAGGCGGTGGAGGGGCAAACCTTTGACTGGCGGTAAAACAAGAATCCTCGTTTTTCATCATTTAAAAAAGCAAAAACAAAAAACCCAAATCCACTAGATCCATCGAGATCTGTTGGTTAAATAGACTCTTCCAAGAAGTTGTACCTAAGTGGCTAGAGACAGTGTACTTTTGAGACAGAGAAGGGTATTGAAATTCTTTCAGGGTATTATATTCAGAGGTAATAAGGTTCATGGATCCCTTTGAACACATTGAGGAAAGGAGAAGGAATACAGAAAGAAAAAAATCAGCTTGCTCAGAATGGGTAGGCAAAAACGGGCCTTTGATTCCAAGGTCAGTTGTCTTTATGGTATATTTAAGTAGACTGGCATTAATCTGTGCCTTTGATATGCATGGGAAGTGGTTGTTTCTTCTGTAGCTTTGTACATATCTCAATGTACACACAGGCATACGGAATGATATTAGCATTCTGGCAGCACATAGCAGTTTTGGTTGGACTACTGTAATAGCAGCTTATATCTACTTTTGGTGAGATGGTAAGCTAATGATGTAGCTGTTAATTTGAATTTAGCAGACGTTTTAAATATAGGTTTCTCTTTCAGAGACAAAAGTTGCAATTTAAAGCTCTTTGGTGGTCTAAAAACAGCTTAATTCTCTACTAGTGTGGTAATAAGTACTAATCCAGCTTATACAGTGATTGTAGTATGTCATGTTTGTGAAAGATCACTTAACTGCTTTCTCTGGGTTTTATGTTAATTTAAAAAAATTAAACATAAAACCTTCTAACATCTTTATGCTGAGATAAACTGTTCAATTTGACTTGTGCTCAAGCGGCAGCTGTCAGGAATTAGCAGATTTCTTGTGGTTTTGCTATCACCTTGTGCCCTTTTCTCCTAGATAGACTCTGTGGGATGATGAAACTCACCTTGTTGGAATTTATTACTTAATAATAACTGAGGTAAGATTAATATTGATGGCGCAGAGAGTACCTGCCAGTATAGTGATGGCATTACTACTATTATAATGCGCTGTTCTTTCATCCTCTACTAATAACTAGTCAGGTGAAATACTATGTATGATATTTTCCCCTGACCTAGCCTAGTTCATTATCCATGGAATCATGTGTTTGAAACTGGAGGAAAGCTCAGACACCATCCAGTCATACTCCTTTTTACAGATGAGGAAGGAGACTGAGAAACAAGGAAGGTAAAAATTTTCCCAAGGATACCCACATAGTAGAAATCAGAGGGATTTAATCCCAGATTTGCTGACTCCAAAGCAAGTTTTATTTCTATTGCTCAACATGTCCACATTCCCCTTCATGGGTAGCTTTACAATGACTCTTCCTGTCAAGTGTTGTTTATCTTAAAGTGTACAAGAAATTTGTTATTGCCAGCATTTAACATTTTAACCATAAACAGATAAAAAAAGAATGTCTTAGTATGTTTGGGATTAATTCTCCCTTACACACGCACCAAAAAATACCCAGATAATAAAATGGAAAGCATGCTGAACTGATTAGCAGTAGAGTTGGCTTCTGACCTGGCTCTGACATTAGCTAAATGTATGACTTTGGACAAGTCATTTCCCTTCTTTGTCTGCTATTTGTTCATCAGAAAAGTGAGGGGACTGGACTAGATGCTCTTGTGGGACACTTTCAAACCTGAAACTCCATGGTTTTGTGAAATAATTTAGACACATTTTAAAATGAATTGTTTAAATAGGCTGGATGTTTTTCCTTTTGTAAAGAGCTTTTGCATTTTGGCCTTTATGTGTAGTTACTTTTCCTTCCATGGACTGTGGAAGTACTTAAAGGTTTTGTCACAGCCATCTTCAGTGCTTCAAAATATTCACATTACATTAGTTTGAGTATTTCCTTGATGGATATAAAAAGACAGCAACCTTTCAAAGTTTTAATGGAAAGCCCATTGTGGCCAAAAACAAACAAACAAACAAATAAACAAACAAACAAACAAACGTTATCACATAGAGGCCACAGTTCTGAAGATGAGCTTTTCTAGGCCTAGTTGAGCCGGCCATTGGACCAGTGACCCCTAATACCCATCTAGTTGGTCATTAGTCTGTCAACAAGCGTTTGTTAAGTGCTTACTCTGTGCCAGGAACTGTGCTGAGCACTGAGGATGCAAAGAAAGGCAAACCCACAGTTCTTTCCTTCAAGGGACTTACATCGGAATGGGGGAGACAACATTGAAAAGACTGTACCTGCAAAATATGGACAGTGTGCATGGAAGGTGATCTCAGAGAGCAGGCTTTAGCAGTGCGAGTACCAGGAAAGGCTTATTGCAGGAGGTGACATTTAATCTGGCATGTTCTTGAATCCTTCCCACATTTGTAGGACCTGGCAGAGATTGTGCTTTGTTGGCATTGTTATTAAGAATTCATTGTTGGGGCGGCTAGGTGGCGCAGTGAATAGAGTATGGGCCCTGGAGTCAGGAGGACCTGAGTTCAAATCCGGCCTCAGACACTTAACACAAAAAACTAGCCGTGTGACCTTGGGCAAGTCACTTAACCCCAACTGCCCTCCAAAAAAAAGCAAAAAAAAAAAAAGAATTCTAAAAAAAAAAAAAAAAAGGAATTCAATGTCACCTCCACACCACAGGGGGCATTAAGAGTAGAACTATCATGCAATCTGTGTTTGTGATTTTAAGGGAAGACTTAACTCTTGATTATCCAGGTTAATAAAGTAGTCAAGAATAGCTGATAATAAGAAAAGAATAGCTGTGAAACTTCAGAATTAATTGTTGTTGTTTTAAATAGGTTTATATTCCTAATGAGATTTTTTTTAGGTGAATGGTAAAATGAGTTCTCATTTCCTTGCTATACATCATATGATACTAGAGGAAGCATTGGTGGAATTATGGAGGAAAGAACAACCACTTGCAGGTTATCCACAAAGTATATAATCTAAGCCTCCCTAATTAACAGTTGACTGAACTTTTAGTTGGTTTTTCTTTTTTTTTCTTTTTTTTTTTGCTTTTTGGAGGGCAATTGGGGTTAAGTGGCTTGCCCAAAGTCACATGGCTAGTTTTTGTGTCAAGTGTCTGAGGCCAGATTTGAACTCACGTCCTCCTGACTCCAGGGTTGGTGCTGTATTCACTGCACCACCTAGCCGCCCCTTGAATTCATTATTTTTTTTTTTTTGCTTTTTTTTTTAAGGGGGGAAGGCAGGGCAATTGGGGTTAAGTGACTTGCCTAAGGTCACAGGGCTAGTAAATGTTAAGTGCCAGAGGCTGGATTTGAACTCAGGTCCTCCTGATTCCAGGGCCAGTGCTCTATTCACTGTGCCACCTAGCCGCCCCTTTGACTGAACTTTTAAAATGTACATTGTGTGAGTTAGATGGCTAATGAATTTGACAAGGAGAAAGAAGGTTTTTCTCAATCTCCTGTTTTTACTGTTCGATGCCTTTTTGGTGGACTTATATTTAAAATATGGTTGGTGGTTTTGCCTGGGTCTTACAGAATAGGCATTTATATCATCATAAGCACTGACTTGTGCTGCATTATTGAAATCCTAATGAATAAATGGGCATGATGATTGCAGTCCTTTCACCCTAAAAGGGAGAACTCATTGATCAAGGTGTACCATTATACTGATTTTTATTATCCTGTTTCCCAGGTGCCCGTGTTTTATAAGATGAGCAATTGTCTCTGCATTTCTTTATCTCTTTCCAACTTTTGGAATATGTATAAAGTAGAGCAAAAAAAAATTGTGCAAATCAGTAAAAATTAGTCTGCTATAGTTTTCTCATCTGTTTTCAAAATGGAGGAAAGAACAAATAATAATAAGCAAATTGATCTGCTTGATGTGATAGGCTTGATTTGGAGGAAAAATTTTTATTAATTACTCATCACACAATTCAGAGTATAGATATTATTGTATTTTGATATTGAATACCACTTTGAATCCTCAGAGGTAAAATTTGAATTCCAGATTTGAATGCCTAGAGTTACTATATGATCCATAATCTTATAAATGCGATAATATATGCAAAGTGCTTTATAAACCTTATAGCTCTAGATAAGTGTCAGCTATTACTTATTATTATCTGAAAGCTCACTGTTTCATATCTGATAAATACCTGAAGTTAACCATTTGGCTTGTCAGTATTAGAGGATTTATAGTGTTTGTAATGCTTATAATAATGAAGATATTACTGTATTCTTCACATAGTACATAGTGCATTTAAATATAAGTAGTCTTCTACACATTTGTAACAGTGGCAGTCCATTGAGAATTTTATCTAAATGTCTTTAGCTCCATTTTTTTTTTAAAAAAAGCTTAATGCTTTTCTCCTTCCTAGTATCTAACATAACACAGTGCTAGGCACATAGTAGGTAATCAGTACATACTTGTTGAATTGTTAATTTTTCAGTATGTTGATTATAGACACCAATAAGTTAACTTGCGTTCATTGCTTTTCCACGGGCAAGAAATGTCTTGGCATTTCTTGGACTTGTGCTTTTATAGGAGGAATTTTACAGACTGTGCATATGGTGCCATTAGCAGTCCAATAATGGAGAAGAAAAGATAAAATAAAACAACCATTGCAGGGTACTTTACAAAAAAATAGTGAAGAAAATATGCCAAGAGAAAAAGACCACACTCGATAAGTCTACTGCATAAATCAAAAGGGTTTATGTCATAACACGAACATGTGCCATTCTTGCTCTCATATATTGAATTTCAGTAGTTGGTTGCATAAAAAAGTAAAGTATAATGAAACTGGCAAGCAAAGTATTCCCCAGTCAGCCTTATCTTTGTTCCATTTGTCCTTCAGATACCACTTTTCTTGCTTTTTTCAATAAAATCCATCTAGCTTTTTTTTTTTTTTTGCATCTTTCTGTAACTGAGCTGAGAAGACCAATGAGATTCAGTGCTTTTCTAGTTGAGTTGTTAGCAGCTGCTTTTTAAGAGATCAAAACTTCGAATGCTGCTACATGGTATTAAGGCTTAACTATTGATGTGTCCCTACAGGGGTGATGTTTTTCTTGTGGGATGGGGGTGGGGTGGGGTTGTGGAGAAGGGAAAGGGAAGGGTAAAGAGTGACCCCTTTGAGCATTCTCATATAAAGTAAACACTATTTTCCTTGTTTCTCAGGATCCTTTTTGCAAGCTCGGTGCTTAACCTGACTGAACTGACTGCCCTTCGGCCTGACCTTGGCAAATTGAAAAAGGTTCTTTACTTTCATGAGAACCAATTGGTATATCCTGTCCAGAAATGCCAGGAGAGGGATTTCCAGTATGGATATAACCAAATTCTTTCATGGTAGGAGTTGTTTACAACACTGTATTTGGCTTAATAATTTTCTTTTTTTTTCTTGGTATCTTTGCTTCTTTAGGGATAGTTATCATTTAAATAAACCTGGAGATAAATAAGGGTAGGACAGCCTAGGAATGTATCAGAATATGAAGATCTGAACATTTTTGCAAAGGTAATAAAGTAAATTATTTGAGGCAGTGTGGTCTATAAAATAGTATCCACTAACACCAGGATCACACTACTCCTAAAACTTGTGTCTCCCTCTTCTAAATATATGTTAAATTTGTGATTAGTCTCTATTGTTTTCATAACCATCAAAGACCTAGAGGGAAGCTTGAGCTCTGTCATTCTGTGAGCCTTGATTTCATACGCATTTTTTAACAAAGGACAATTAATCAGCATAGATTTGCTTTGCTGTATTCCATTGAAATTGAAAGGAAAAGTTTTAGAAAAATAAATAGAAATTAAAGGATAATGCAGCAGTTTTCTTTGGGTTTTAGGAGAGAGAAAAAGGTAAAAATGGCAAATGTGTTTTTACTCCCCCCCTCATCTACTTTGTGAATTGGTGCAGTACTAAAATACCATGACATTTTAAAGGTGATGGTCTTTTATTGTTACTTCAATAAAATGTATTTCCTGAAGCTAAGTTAATGAAAAAAGTTAATAACATCTATATGAAGTAGCTTTGTTATTAGATTATATACAAATATAACTAGAATTGTAAAGTTCAATCAATGTGAATTAATTTGCTATATTTTATTCACCTTCATTAACACTGATTGGCCACTTGAGTTCAGGATTCTCAGCATACCAAAAGAAAAAAGGTTGACATGTATGTAACATAGCTTAGTAGATACAGACTTTTTATGTGGTGATACTTGAGTTCCACACGCTTTGCAGACGCTTTCCTGCCATCATTTTTACAGGCTGCTTCAATATGAAGTTGTAGCACTATCAAAATGGAGTAGAAGTGCTTTACTTGAAACATCTCATTAAAAAAAAAAAAGCAGCCATTTTAAAATTTCATTATAAAATAAAAACACTCTCTATTGCACCTATTTAGAGAAGAGGAAGTATTCTGTTTAAAAACACAAACGCTTTATCAATACTGAAACATTTTTGTTCATTTATTTTTATAATGTTAACTATTCCACTTTGTCTGATAAGTATGTGTTCTGTACACCTGAACGATCAGTGTGGAAAAATGAAACCTATTTTTACTAGTATATACTCATCTCAATATGCATGGAATCATCATACGGTCATATTAAAGGAGGAATGTATAAAAATAAGCATCTCTCAATTATTTTGAATCTGATTTGGCATAGATTTTTAACTTGTATACAGACATGAAGAGTTGCAGTTCTAGTTTCTTTGACAGCAGATCTCTAAATATTTTCTGATTTTTATATCATGAAATACTGTCTTTGTTGATATAGAAAAAGCATAAAAAAGCTGATCTGTGCTTTGCCGCACTGTTTCTTTCTGGTGGGGAAACTGGCAAACATTAAGAAGAGGTGAAGTAAGATCATCAGTTGACTTCTTAATGGAAGAATGGTACAAGAATACATGGGGGAAAAATAGGAGTGTCAGAAAGCAGTCCAATTCAGATTCTCCTCAGAAAGTATTGTCCCTGCTTGCTCAAATGTTTCTTTAGTTTTCCTGCTGACTTCTGCTTTTATGGGTAATGTCAGTTTTCTTTCTTAACCGTGCAGCTGTAAGGATTTTAAGGATGACTGACACGCAATCTCACCTTAAATATAGGTTTCACTAACCCACTGACTTATGAACACATGTCCTAACTCTATCTTATGACCTGTGGGTCGCTATTACAATATGTGACATATGGTGAAAACAGACTAGCTGTAAAACATCTCTCAACTTTTGTTACAGTGTTATGTTGGAGTCCTTCTTTCAGGGTGTGTCAGCACTTCTAGGGCTCGCTTCTTTGTTCTCCTTGCTTATAATTTATCCAAACAAATTGGGTCTCTATTCTTAGGCAACAACAAAAATTGTTCTGCATAATAATGACAGCAACTACTCCCATAAGTCTAGCCCTTTAAGAGCTTACAAAAATGCTTTCCTTACAATAAACTTGCAAGACAGGTGGGCCAAAGATTCCAACCCCCCCAACCCCCATTCTATAGGTGAGGGACCTGAGAGTCCTCAGATTTATCAGTTTAAGTAAATTAGCAGTCACGTATTAAGTGTCCAATCCAGTATGTGAACCCAGGTTCCCTGATTTCTGATCTAGCTTTCTTAGCTTTTGGGTTCAAGTGTTGTAAGCTTTTGATTTCATTTTTGTTGCTTTTGGATATTTCAAATATTCAATTCAATATTTGAATTGCTTTACACTGAAGATTTGACTTGATGTTCCTGCGTGGCTAAATTTGCATTTTTCACTGGGTATTTGCATTCCATGGATGTATTTTTATATCTTCTTTGATTTCTTACCTTTTTTGCTGCAGCGGAAGGGATTAGGAAAAAACAAAAGTAGCTTAATCTGCCTGGGTCTTAAAAAAGGAACTCTTAGGTTCACTTTTAAAACATGACACCGATTCATTTCTGAAAGGAAGGAGGTCTACTTACAAATATGATAATTAATATTTATTCTATCACATTTTTTGTTCCTAAAGGATACAACAAAGATGCCTGTGCTATTTTGCTCTCACTCAGCTCATCTTACTCTGCTCTTTATGACCTCTGTGGTCTTGAGCAATTCACTTGTCCTCTCTGTATAACAGCTTTATGTCTCTAAAGTAAAGGAGTTAGACTGTGTGATCTCTGCAGTCCCATGTAGCTCAAACTGATGTTCATGTACCTTTTTTCTTTTCTTCTTTTTCTTTTTAAGAATGGGTCAGCCTACTTGACCTAATCGCATGATCTAAGTACTGATCAGCGTAGGAGCTTTGACCCGCTCTATTTCCCACCTGGGCCTGTTTTGCCCATTCTTAGTCAACTCGACCCCATGTTTGGACACTCAGCCTGTTGGTTCCAGAATTAGTAAGGATACCCAGTTGGCTTTGCCTACTGCAGCTCAGAACTCCCTAGCTCAAGAAATCTGTCAACCTCAGCCTCCCTGGTAATGAGAATTACAGATGTTAGCACCCATGCCAGGCTAGCATGTGAAATATTTAATGTGCATGGTAATTTTCAACATAACTCTTGGAACAAGTAACAAATGTTTACAGTACATGTCACTTTGACTTTCCATGATTTCAGAAAGGAAAAAGGTGTTCATATATGGGTGTGTGCATACTTACATATACATACCTATATACCTATACACACAGACATATATCTTATGATATAATCACTTAACACAATTTGATTAACCATTTCCCTAAAACTTTCTTTCAGTCCTTTATTACTACAAAAAGTGATGCTGTAAATATCTGGAAGTATATGGTACTAACTTGTCCTTGTTTATTTTCTAGTGGGATCTCTGGTCACAGGATAAGAACATTTTCTTTACTTTTTCTTTTTTAATTTCAGATTGCTTTCTAGCATGACTATACCCGTTCACAACTCCACTAACGATGCAATAGAATGTCTATCTTTCCATAATGCCACCAACATTGACTATTTCCACATATTTCAAAACAAAGAATAGGTTTCAAAAATACCAACTAAGTAGGCGTTTTGACTTTGTACATTATGCTTCTACATGGCAGAAAGGATTACTATGATTTTCTCACCCTATTAAACAGTGCAGTTTTTCTCATTGGTGATATATATATATATTGGAAGGAATTCTGCACACATAATGTTGGAAATATATTATGTTTTATATGTATATGTTTTATACATATATATATACACATATACATATATATTACAGAAGGCATGGATATGAGTTCAAATAGTAGTTCTTGTATTAGTTTGAGATAGAGCTTCAGTTTGGCATTTCACTTAATATCATTCTGATGATATGTGGTGCCATTACAGTTCAGAGGTGGAGCAGTGGATACAGCACCAAGCCCTAGAGTCAGGAAGATCTGAGTTCAAATATGGCCTCAGACAATTAATAGCTGTATGACCTTGGGCAAGTCATTTAACCCTGTTTGCCTCAGTTTCCTCAACTGTAAAATGAGCTGGAGAAGTAAATAGTAAACCATTCCAATGTCTTTGCCAAGAAAACCCCAAATGTCATCACAGAGAGTTGGACACAAATGAAACGAGTGAACAACATGCTTATTTTAGGGAGACAACTGACATAGTGTTTTGACTTTTGAAGGTCATTGACTATTCTGCCTTTAACTTAGAATCATTTCTTCATGGCAAGAAAAAAATGAGTTATTTGCAAAATTATGATAGTGTGATAGAAAATTGTGATAGAAATTTTGCAAAATTGTGATAGAAACTACATTTCTGTGTAGTTACAACATATTTTCGAAAACTGGAGACAGGTTATATAATGGGGACAGTAGCATGAGTTCATGGAAGAAAACTGACCCTAAATAGCCTTTGGCAGAGAATGGAAAGGACCATGCTGTCTTTGGCACTATAAACAATGGTGTCACAGTGAATTCTTCAACATAAAAATTATTTAAAATAATGACCTTTTTAAAATGATAAGTGTGACGCCAAACAAATAATATATTTTCAACATTATGTGTGCAGAATTCCTTCCTATATATATATATACATATATATATATATATATATCACCAATGAGAAAAACTGCACTATTTAATAGAGTGAGAAAATCATAGTAATCCTCTCTGCCATGTAGAAGCATAATGTACAAAGTCAAAACGCCTACTTAGTTGGTATTTTTGAAACCTATTCTTTGTTTTGAAATATGTGGAAATAGTCAATATTGGGGGCATTATGGAAAGATAGACATTCTATTGCATCGTTAGTGGAGTTGTGAACGGGTATAGTCATGCTAGAAAGCAATCTGAAATTAAAAAAGAAAAAGTAATGAAAATGTTCTTATCCTGTGACCAGAGATCCCACTAGAAAATAAACAAGGACAAGTTAGTACCATATACTTCCAGATATTTACAGCATCACTTTTTGTAGTAATAAAGGACTGAAAGAAAGTTTTAGGGAAATGGTTAATCAAATTGTGTTAAGTGATTATATCATAAGATTACTGTGCCTTAATGAAGAATAAATAGGAAGAATAACAAGACTCATATGAAGATTTATGTGAACTTAATGCAGAGTAAGGTAAGCTAAAGAGGATACAAAAAAAATTCAACAATGTAAATGAGAAGAAAAATAAAAATACAAAATACTATGTAATTATAACAGCCAAGAAGCCTGGCTCTCTAGAGAAGCTGAAAAAATATGTCCCCATCTTTTCTCTGCAAAGGTGGGGGACTTTGGTTATGGAATATTTTTTAAGTCTTTTCCCTTGTGTCTGACTCTTCATGACCCTTTTTTCTTGGCAAAGAGTGGTTTGCCATTTCCTTCTCCAGCTCATTTTTCAGATGAAGAAACTGAGGGGTAAGTGACTTTCCCAGGGTCACACAGCTAGTAGTTCCAGAGACCAGATTTGGACTCAGGAAGATAAGTTTTCTTTACTCCAAGTCCAGCATTCTATCCACTGTGCCTCTTAGCTGCCCCAAGTGGAGTATTACTTAAGCTGTCAGTACTCTGTTGACATGTTGGTTCGTTTTTCCTCGTCTGTTTTTATAAAATGTTTAAAAACTTATTTTATGATCTTTTTCATAAAATGATTTGGTATGAGGAAAAGACTTTAGACGGGGGAAAAAGGGAAGAGATATAGGCAGGAAATGAAGGTGATATCAAAGCAAAATGGAATGCCATGTGACCTCAGGAAGTAATTTACTTCCATGTACTTCATCCTTCCCTGCTTCAAAATAAAATGGTGCTTGCCATATCCCTTTAGATAATAGGAATATTTTGATTTAAAATGATGGCAAAAAATTGCAAAGTAATGTGCAAATATTAGATTTTTTAAAAAATAAATAATTGCTCATTGAAATACTCTGGGCTTATAAAAACAATCCTGAATATACTTCCCTTCTTCTGTTTGAGGGTGGAGAATCTCTTGGTGAGGATTATTGTTCCTGAAGTGCAGATCTAGCCATGTGACTCCCCTGTTTAACCAATTTCAGTATCTTCCTAATGATAGATAATAGAACAATAACATAAATTTTTAAGTCATATACAACCTTGTCCGGACCTATCTCGCCAGTTCCATTGGCAGTAGAGCTTGCCCTCCAGCAATCTGTAGTCTTCCTACCCCTCACAAATAACATTCCATCCCCTGTCTTCGTATCTTTACATTGGCTATTCCCTATGCCTAAAATGAGTTTCTTTAAGATTCAGCTCAGCCACTCTTGTGCATGAAACTTTTCCTGATTGTTCCTAACTGCTAGAGCTATTCCCCCGACCCAGAACCTTGTATTTAAATATTTTGCATATTTTATATGTACTTATTATCTCCATCCCCCGTCCTTACCACCACTACTGTCCCCAACACCAGAATGACTGGAAAATCATTGCAAGTATGGATTGTAAATTCATTGCAGGTATAGGTAGGTCCATTCCTCATACTTGTATCTACACTGCATTACAGAGTGACTGATACATAGTTAAATGATAACTATTTCTTGATTGATTGAAGGGAAGGCTCACCAGCTGAGGGTAGAGGCAGGAGGCAAAATGGCTAGTATAACCAGAAATGACTGTGGTATAAAAATAAAAAGCATAAGTAAAATTTTATTTTAAAATTCCTACTGTGAATATGGTCGTATCATTCACATCTATCTTTTTGATTCTCCTTTCAGCTTAGTGGCTGACGTCGTGGTTTTCAATTCTGCCTTTAATATGGAGTCATTTCTTACTTCTATTGGAAAATTTATGAAGCTGATTCCTGACCACAGACCCAAGAATCTGGAAAGCATCATCAGACCCAAGTGCCAAGTTCTGTACTTTCCAATCAGGTTTCCTGATGTGAGTAGGTCAGTACCTTTGACTCTTTTCCCAGTGTTGTATCATAAATTACTGTCTCAAATCTGTAGAAATTTGTGGTACGTCCTGCCATATTTTAGCAGTTCCTTTTATACACAGTGAAAGAATCTCACCATGCTATGATTTACAAAGATTTTATCTCATCTAAAAACCAATACAGTATAAAGTGAGTAATGCTGGCTGAGATAATTGTACACAGTAGGCACTTAATCCATATTGGTTGAATAAATGTCAGTAGTAAAGAGTTATTTGTCTTCTCTCTTGTGTATATAGAGGCAAGCTTTAAAAATTTCCTGGTATCTCTTTTTTGCTTTTTCATATATCACTTGGTTTCAGAGGATCTTTTTCTAATACTTTTTAACCCCACTGACCTACTTGCATAACTGCGGGTACCTTTTAGAGTCAGAGCTCTGTTCAATTCCAGATTAATAGAGTGGCCAGAAATTCAAATGGATGTTAAAACTGGTTACTGAGATTACCTTACATTCCTCAAGCTGTTCTACTCTTATCGCTGCTGTTCGTCTTTTATCCTTTTTCTTCTTACCTATTTTATTATTTACCAGCAAGTGATTAGAACCAAATATCATGTTCATGGAGAGTCAAGTTGTGTAGTTTGGGCTCTACATGTACTTGTAACAGCGATTCTCTCTCTCTCTCTCTCTGTTACTAAGAAGGACATTTTTTATTACCCATGCTGCTGAGCCCATCCTGAAATTAGCAATGGGTTATGTGGCTCCAAGGGAACATTCTGGAGATCCTTTTCACTTTTGATTAAACCTGGCACAATTGTTTTTCCTATCAGAAGGAACACTCCTCCCTTGCGAACAAGAACTTTGCTTCAGTGGGATTTATACTAGCTAGAGATATCACAGTTTTGCAACTGATTATATTCCTAAAAAGAATGCAGAGATGGCTTCATTTTTGCTGAAATGAAGGTGGAACAGTTTAATGATAGCATATGCCATGTTTAGTGTTAATACCAGCATACGCTATGCACTTTTTGAATCTGTGTGAATTTTGTTTTGGTGATAACTGCTCCCTAACTTGTCTACAAAAAAACAATACCAGTACATTATTTTGCGTTATTTTCAGTGACTGAAAAACATTTCATCCTAAGTTATATAATTTTTGAGGTGACTTATAGGTCATTTCACCATATTCTTTTATTTCACAGATGAGGAAACTGAGACACTCAGGAGTTGAGTGACTTTCCCAGTTACACAACTAGTCAATGGAAGATCTGTAACTTTCCATAAAGTCACTACCCAAGCCCACGTGCTGTAGGCCTTTGAACATTTCATGGTACCATTGTAGCCCATGAACTGTCCATTTGTTACACTTCTCTCTGTTTATATGGCTTTCCTGCTTTCTCACTGATGTTTTTCACACATACAAGTTGACATTGATAAAATTTTTGTAGCCTTTTTGTATTTAGCTTGTAACTTTCTACTTTCTTTTACTTCACCTGCAATTTTATTTCTTTGTCATAGTGTTCTATAATGTTCCATAGTTTTGAGCCATGTAACATTTTTGGGAGAATACTGGTGTTAAAAAAATGATGTTTTATGTTAGAGAACAGCTTAGCTTCATAGAAAAGACTATGCAGTTACCCAGTTTCAACCCAGGATACTTTTTCTTCCCAATTCCCAAACATAACATTGTACTAAATCAGAGTACTCCTCGTCTAATCTCTTCTCATGTTCTGGGTAACGTGTTCTCAATCTTCTGCCTTCCTTTTAAGGATTGCTAACATGTGACCTTGTGTAAATTACCTTTCCTCTTTGAATCACCATTTCCAGTTTGTAAAATGGGAACATTAATATACATGTCAAATGCCTTTTGAGATTTTTGAAGGATATCTATTATAAATAATATTAAATGAATACTGTTATCATTATTTTTTTGTTTTTTCATATTTTCTTCATACTGTCTTCTCTGTGCAATGAGTGAACCTCAGTTTTCTTAAAACTTTGATCACTGAAGCTGAGTCAGGTTTGTAGAGTTGAGTGAAGTTTCTGGTTTTTTGATTTTTTGGTACAACAGGAGGACCTCATTTTGTGATACCAGTATCTAAATTTTACATGTATGTTAATTATAAGCAAGATGTAAATATTAACTGAGGAAGCAATAGAGCATTTGATTTATTACCATAATGGGATTTCTAATAAAGTTTTGAATTTTTGAGATTTATGTGCATCTGATAGCATTTTTCTACAAGATTTTATATTAAATTAATGGTGAAAATACCTGCAGAAATTGAATATAGTTTATTAATTTAGACCATATTATCAGAGATAAATCTAGCTAAAATGAGACCAAGGAGAAAAAAGGTTAAGAAATATTGTGGCCAACCTAAGGTTCATAAAACACGGTCTTAGCCCAGAGTGTTTTTTCAGTTATTTTTCAAATGGTAATTTGCTTTATCCAAACCAAACTCATATAGTGTAAGTAAGTGATTATTTGCATGAGTGACAATCATTTGAATGCCTGCAGTATTGGAAAAATGGATTATTTCACTGAGATGTTGGGGAAAATGTTTAGAAATTCTAAAGGCAAAATAACAAAAGTGATTTTTCCTTTCTTTTTGACCTGTTTTTTCCTTCCCTATATGCAGATTTTATTTGGCCTTGTGGCAAAGATGAACAGGAAACAAAAAATACTATTATCACTATGACTGTGATTTATATCATTTAAAAAATTTTAAATCACTCAATGCATTATTGAGAAGAAAAAAGTATATATAGATTTATCACTTCTGAATCATTAATTATGGACTTCCATTTATTTGCATACCTGAACATAGAGAACTATAAAAGCTGAATTTGCTAAGTAAGAAAGCAGAACTAAACTAATCAGTAGTTAAGAGAAATAATTACAACTGAAGAGAAATTTCTGCTCACATGGAAAAAGAACTCAAGTCTTGTGTTAATGGCGCCTGTAGATGGGTCCCTTACTCAGAAGTCACATCTGGCAACCTCGGTTACTCAGAAGAGTCTACAGTTGGGAAATACGCACACATCCCAGAAAAGCCTCTGAGGAGTCAGAAATAGATTTCACAAAGTGTTAGTGCCAAAGCTCATGTACTTTACTCAGAAGAGAGCCCCTCAGTTTCTCAGTCAGCATACTTAGTCTTATTGAAGATGTAATTAGAAGGAGCTTGGTTGTCTGCTTTCCTGCCTACAACATACAAAAGATTGCATGGGATTGCTGCGAGACTCAGTCATGTTCACAACAGCCAGAAGTGACAACTTAGAGCCTGAAGGGAACGGAAGGGATAGAAAACCCATACACACACACACACACACACACACACACACACACACACACCAGGCATAAGAACCTTAAAGAAACCCCATTATAGGACAAGTTTGTGGGAAGAATAACCCCATTATACTGCAATAGGTTCTGAGTACATTTCTGTATTAGAACATAATGTGTAAGTGATGTTAAAATTGGATTCCATTAAATTATATTCTAAATATACTGTTTGAGATGTCTGGTTTTTATGTCATCCATTTTAGAAAGGTTTCGATTTATAAAAGTTTTTTCCCTTTTTTAAAAAAGGGTGAGCACTTATATACATTTCTTTTATCTTGAAATTTTACTTTAGCTGGACTACCTCATTTCTCAGTAATTCTGAATAGTTAGTATGATGCATAGCTGTTAAGCCTCAGTTATATTATTTAATGGTCTGGAAGCTTGTGTATGCCATTTTGACACTCCTTGTGTGACCTTGAACAAGTCGCTTACATTCCTTGGGTCTCAGCTTCCTCATCTGTAAAAATGAAGAAGTTGCCTATGTGGCCTCTGACGTGGTTCCTTCTTGCTCTCTGGATCTCTGCACCTATAATATATTATATATTCCTTCTTGTGCTCTCTCCCCCTTCCCATACTCCCATTCCAATGCACCTGACATATTAATCTATAGTTTATATAGTGATTTTTTTAATTGAGTGTAGACCAATTTTGTATCACATGGTAGAAGAATTCCAAAATATTATGTATGCTAAACTACTAATGGAAAATATTTTCCATTATTCAGTTGCAAAATTATTCAGTCAGAAATTTAGCTGATATGAAATAAGGCTATGCAAAGTTAACTGTAAATTAATACTATTAAATTTACAAAACAAAATTCCAAGGTAAAACTGACAAACTGGTTCATATAAGAATATATTTACTTTGGTTTTTTTGACCATGAAATGGTCTGCTATACTTTTTTATGAACGATGGAATTAATTAGTGAGAATTTTTGTAATTGTTGCTTCTCCTTGGCTCTTAATATTATTGACTCTTTTGCATTTATTCAGACATTTTTATGCAGCAAAGGGCATTTGAAAGATAAATTCATTATTGACTGAGAGGTGTCTCCTGTTTTTTGATTTCTGTATCTCACCTATACTCAAGTGCAGAGGAGACCACTGGGGCAAATTTGCACCCTCTTTTCTTCCCTTGGCCAAGGGAACTGTAGGTTTTACAATCAAGCTCCTTGGCTTACTCTCAACCTATTTTATGATCAATAGTTCTTTCTGAGTTGCAGCCACATGGGCTGAAAGCCATATTATGTCCCCTGAAGAGTCCTCCTTAGTGTTGAAGAGAAGAAAGAGCACTGAGGAGACTCAGGTTATCATTCTGTCTTCATCACTTACTGGTTGTATAACTTTGGGCAATTCACATCTTCTCTCTGAG
Source organism: Pseudocheirus occidentalis (assembly GCA_028646575.1). Classification (NCBI taxonomy): domain Eukaryota; kingdom Metazoa; phylum Chordata; class Mammalia; order Diprotodontia; family Pseudocheiridae; genus Pseudocheirus; species Pseudocheirus occidentalis. The sequence continues at coordinate 207,394,835 of CM053596.1, forward strand.
TACTGTTCTCCTCATCTGTAAAATGGGGATGATAACCTTTGTACTACCAATCTCATGATGTTGTTGTGAAGTTCAAATAAAAAGAAAATGCATGAATAATCTTTTCAAGTATTAAAAATGTTGTAGTATAAATGTAAGATGCAGTATGAATGTAGCATGAGGTAGCGGAAGAAGCTTGATGTAATGGACAAGGTTCTATGCTTGGAACCGGGAGGCAAAATCCTGTCTCCAGTGCTTGTTAATTATATGACCTAATGAGCAAATAATTTAGTTTCTTTGAACTACAGCTTCCTAAATTGTTATTTGGCTATGTTAATACTTATAATACCTATACTGAGAGAAAATATTATTCTCTGCCATATTAATAACCAATTATTAAATTAGGATTATGGTTTCTCCTTTATATTTCCTCATTCAGGGACCAGCCCTTGCAGGTCATTTTCTGTCAGTGAGTCAGAATCTGAAGAACATTGCTGATAGATGAGACTGTCCAAATCCTCTGGGTACATGTTCTACTATCTTGGGTGGGAGTCCACCCAGCTAGAAGACCTTACAAACAGAATCTAATCTGGGTAAATTCTTGCCCTTAGGAAATAAGCCCCTGTCCTTGCAACCCTCCATTGGAATTTAGGGTGACCCACTTTATGAATGAGAAAACGAATCAGAGTGGTTTGGGTAGAGATAGGTTCTTTTGTCCATGTTAGTGGAAACAGCTGAGTCTCATGATCAAATCATGTTCCTAACAGGAGGAGCTGAAGACTTTAACCTACTTCCTCATTAACATGCCCATCCACTCATTAATTGTTCGCCAGCCATAGTTGGTTTTCACCTACTGGGGACACCTCCTTTTCCAAAGGTATTTAAGCATTCAGGATTTCCATGGTTTTATCTTTGACTGATTAAAAAGAGATCACTGACCATCAAGGTATTGATTTTTTTGCTAGCTCAATTAATAAATTGATTATTAATCACCCAGAAACTCTCTCAGACTTTTTATTCATCACAATACACAGACTTGTTACAAGGAAAGTATATTAGACATCTTTATATGCTGTGAAAATGTGAGTTATTAATCTTGTTATTATAATCATTCCTATTCTACAGAGGACAGAATTTCTACTAACTTCTCTTTACCCTCTCACTCCTGATTGTGCTTTTGACATGCCAGTGACCCTTCTCTTCATGATTATTTCCCCATTCTTCCTGGAATGGGTCATGTCCTTTTTCCAAATCATCCTCAAATACTGATGCACATTTCTAATTCCACCAAAGTGGAAGGACGAAGAGGATTCCTGCTTGCCCCCTAATTAAGTGAATCATAATGGATAAAATGCTGGAATTCTACTCTGGAAGACTGGGGACTCCACTTACTTGTTGGGAGGCTCTGGGAAAGTTAGTAACCTCATTTAACCTCTTAGTATCCCTAAGCAACCCTCTAGGACTATCACCTAACCAAAAGCCCCTGTGCCCAAGGAATCCCAGATCCTGTAAGTCACATTTTAAAGGGATCGTGTCAGGGGGATACTGAAAACTGATAGAGCTTTATCCCACCCCACAATGAAAGTAGAACAACTATAAGACTAAGTAACAACTACAGAAGTCATGCACATAGAGCTAAAAGTTGAAGCTATCACATTCCAATCACCATATTATTCCTAGAGTAGAAAGGGAAGAGGAAGGGGAGATTTTCCCTTTTCATACCAAGAAAGTTTGCCGTTTTGTTTGGAGAACTTGGAGTCAGGAAAATCTGAGTTCACGTCTCATCTTGGACATTTAATGATTTATGTGATCCAGGCAACTCATTTAACCTAAAAGAGACCTCAGTTTCCTTATCTGTAAGAAGGGGATAATAAATAGCGCTTACTTTACAAGGTTGTGAGTACTAAATGAAATAACATATAAAGTGCTTTATAAACCTTAAAATATAAATGCTAGCTATGTTCTCTCATTGATCTCTTTCTGTCCTTCCCTTCCTATGTCTGAGGAACCTCTAATCTCCTTATAGAAGACAAAATATAATCCTTTTAGCTGAGGGCTTCCCTTCCTCCTTAAGCATTTAGACAGCAGGGTTAAAGGAAAAGACTTTCCCCCATTTCTTCTCTACATCCAGTTTATTGCACTCTTTCTTAGTAATGATTCCTAAATGATACATCATATGCTGTCTTCAAGAGGTAGACATCTCACCAGATGACCTTAACCATTTAGCTATACATCTATGTGAGTGGTTCACAAATAGCAAACCATAATATAGAAGAACGAGGGATACCAAAGATAAATTTCTTTTCTGTCCTTATCCTAAGGTTCTTACTGAAAATCTCTGTTCACACTTTCAGTCCTAGAGAAGTTCCATTCTCCCCAGCCTCTGGTTTCTAACATTAGTTATTTAACAATGTTTGGTTCTTCACATATATTGGTCTTGACAGCTGTTACCAGTCCTTTTTTTCCTTCCCTACTAATGAGATCTATGCTAGATTCCCTCTAATCCTGCTTAGTTCTCTAGCTGGATTATAAAAACTGGGGAATACTTGAGTAGGGGAACATCTCTAATACAGTAGGAGGGGGGACAGGGCACATGCCTTACCTATTATGTCACATTATTGAGGATGCCAAGATAATGATAAAATCCTTCTAAAAACTGAAAATTGCAGAAGTGGGTCCCCTATCATAAGAGCTTCCAGGGAAAGTACTTTTATTTTTGGACAATAGAGAAATGATCTAAGTGGTGGAAAGTAACTAGAATTCATAGTTTTCTGTATTAGAATTGTATACCTGATGTGACAGTCTCAGGACATTGTTACTTATATAGGATGGCTTTGCAATATAAGAGCCCCTTAGCTCCTCTCCCATTGAATTATCCATATTTTTCATTTAGCTAGTTAATAACAGGACCTTATAGGATTTGTTCATAGTTCCAATCCATAAGACTATACAAAGATTATACATAAAGTGAATTTCAGAGGTGCATCTTATGTCCATGAATAGTATCTCCCTCAAAAGTTTCCCAGAAATTGTTGATAAGAATGTCAAGGGAGATTCACCTGAATCAGATGCAATGTAGTTGGATGAAAGATTACATTAAAAAAATCCATAAATCTACCCAGACCAATTTTTATAATTTTGTTTATCACAATCTGAACTGTTCTTCCTTGATCCTTTTATGTTAGAAAATCTTCAATTAAAAAAAATTGATTTTATAAATTTGACGTAAAGAATTAATTCATTGTCAGTCCAATAAAAAAGCCAATGAAAAAGTCTCAATTTTTAATCTTTTAAAAAAATTTCCTCAGGATGCAACTGGAATTTGGACTTAGAACAACAATAACAACAAAAGTATGGTTTAGCATTAAGAATATGTAGAAGAAAGTGAACCAAGAAATATGAAAGCTTCAGTCTGGTCTCAAGTGCAAAATGATGACCAATGAAACCAACCAGTATCAATTCTGATACACTTGTGGCCTTTACTAACTAGTACTTAACACAAATGATTCCAATTTTATTATGTCTTTCCATTTGGTTTTGCAATTTTATTGCCTATTTCTGCTTTCTAGGACTCCTAGAACAAAAAGGTATCGCTGAGAGAATAAGAACCTATTTTCTGACAAGTTCCCGTCTTTCATAATGGAACATGACTTCATAGAGTGAGCGTTTTTATAAACGGAAAACTGTAACTTACCTCTCCCTGTGTATATGATTATAGAGGAGGGAGGGAAAAGAGGTAGGTTGTTTGGAACGGTCTCCTTTATTGAGATCTCAAGGATTTCTCTTCACACACTTTCATCCATCTTTTCTATCTATCTAAAATGTGGAGCCAAAATAGATGTTTATGGACTTTGCCTAACTAATTTAGAATCAAAAATGGAAAATTTTAAAAACAGTGTGAAAACTTTAAATGAAAACTCTCAGGCTGTGCAAACAAAGGCGAAGAGCCTCAGGGCTTTCTGAAGAATTCTTATTAAAGAAAACACTATTTTACATTGCAAAACGGAAGTGTCAGAAAACAACAGAAGATCTGTAATTTGAGAATTCATGGATTGATGGGACAGAAGGCAGGCAACTTGCCTCCCCACTGAAACTTTTTGTTTTCTGTTGGAGATTGTTCTGAATTTTTTTTTAAACTTCATCTCTCCATATCTCAAGTGGTCACATTCCTTAGATACTGCAAATGATGTATTGACAAAAGACATAGACAGATAAATAGGTAGATGGATCTCGATCTCCATCTCGATCTCTCTGCATATACAACTTATTTTATTATATTATAAATAGTGAAAATACTGAGGTCATTCTCATTGCAATGAAGTCAATTGGAAATACTCATTAAATATTGACTTAAGAGATGGAAAATTGATCTTACAAGAAAATGATTTTGTTTTATAAACTGAGGAGTGCCCCTATTTCCCAGTAATATGTGGACTATCCAAAACAATATGCAAAAAAACTTCTTGGCCTGTAATTTTCATTGCTTACTAAATTAGAGAATATCTCAAGAATTTATCAAGTCCATCTTCTGCCATCCCCAGAAACAGATGATTTGAATATATCCTTCTAACGTTGCACATACTGACTGTTAGAAAGACAAAAATTTGCTAGAAACCCTAGCTATTGTTCACAGATCCCTTATTCATCTGAAGATTCTTGAAATAAACTTCTGCTTATTTGTAATAGTTGGGCAATAATATTCTATATTTAGAATTTCACATGATTCAATTAAATGGATATTTAGTACCTATACTGTGTTCCAGACATTGTGTGAGAGACATAGACAAATGGAACTCAAAGTCATCATATGCTATTTAGGATGGTATACAGACAAGTCAGTATGAGGGGTTGGAAGAGGGAAGAAGCATTACCAAGGGAGTGGTGTAGTGGGGATCAACTAGGGAAAGCTTCACAGAGGAAGTATAAAAATAATACTGAAGTGGTCTACTTATCTAGCATTTAAACATCCAGCACCATCAGCCCTCCAGAATAGCTATGCACCCTGAAACAAAGGAGAAGGCTGAGGTCAACTGAAAGAGCTGCTTTTATTATTGTTTGTCCTTTGTTCTTGAAGAAGACCTTGAGGTCAGGGAGGCGATGGGACGTGATGCCATGATGTGCCAGTGAATTGGATTTAAGTGAGGGAGCGCTGTGCAAAGTCACCAGCTTCACTCTCTCCTCTGGAGCCGTCTGAGTCTAGTGGCAAGATACAGATCAGGCTCTCCAAAGAGCTACTAAGGCTGGACTTGTCGCTTTGTTCTCTAGCACAAGGTACCTAAGTTAAGATACAATACTTTTGTTATCTGATTCCCTCTGTTTACCTTCAGTTCCGCTCTTAGGTTGTAACTACTGACTTTGAGATGGGGATCAGAGAGGGCCACAGGAGGAGTGTTCAGAAGAAATACAAATGAGGGTAGCACTGTAATGTTTAAGTAGAAGAAGTCATGTGTGTTCATGTATAAAATACATACATGTATATATGCATGTGTGAATGCTCTGTTGTGGTTGGTATATAGAGTGTATAGAGACTAATATGAAGTAAGGCAGAAAAGTCTTATATTTGCATCTTTCCACCCTCTCCCTACTTCTCTCTCTCCTTCACTTCCACCTCTCTCCCTCCTTTTCTCTCTCTGTCTCTCTCCTTTCCTCTGTCTTTCTCTCTCTCTCTCTCTCTCTCTCTTTCTCTCTCTTTCTCTCTCTCTCGATATTTTATTAATTATTTGAATATAAGTGTTTTCCTTAGTAATCCTGTTTATTTTATTTTGTGCATTTAAAAGCACTATACTTGGAAGGGAAGGTGTCATCTACATAAGTGGGAGTCATATCTACCCTAAGGAAAGTTTGTATCTGTATGGTGCTTTAAAGTCTACAGCATGCTTTATCACCACCACCTTCTGAGATAGTGGTTAGTAATAATTGTTATCTCCATTTTAAAGGTGGCAGAATTGAAGTTTTTGGAGTTGAAGTGATCTACTTGCCCCCAAATGCCCAACTTGTGAGCATCTGTGGAAAGATTTGAAGCCAGGCCTTCTCACTCAATCCATTGCTCTTTCCAATATGTCTTACTGACTCTATGAAAGCATGAATCCCTAAATGGCTAAAAAGTAAAGAGTGGTGATGTTGTTGTTCAGTCATTTTAGTTGTATCCAACTCTTTGTAATCCCATTTGGGGTTTTCTTTGCAAAGATACTGCAGTGTTTGCTATTTTGTTCTCCAATTCACTTTACATACGAGGAAACTGAGGCAAACAGGGTTTAGTGACTTGCCCAGGGTCACACAGCTGGTAAGTGTCTAAGACCAGATTTGAACTCAGGAAGATGACTGAGCCTCACTGAGCTCTATCCACTGTGCCGTCTGGTTGACCTAGCTATACTACGCATAAATGGTACATGTAAATAAGAACAATAGGAGGGACTTTTATCAATTGTTATAACACATAAAGAAGATATGGCCTTGATTATTTTAATTCATCTCTATTACTGATTTCACACAAAATGTTTCTTTTTAATATCACATGATCAGAAATTAAAATCTTTGATTCTTTTTGATTTATTCATTCTCATATTATAAAACTAATATCAGTTTGTGAGCTGTTACCCTCAAATCAGTTAAATGAAGAGGATCAGGCAGTGTATGACAGTGTATAGAACATTGGCTTTGCATTCAGAGGTCCCAGGGTTTTGTGTCCTGGCTCTGTCATTTACCATCAGTGTGACCCTTGGGCAACTCACTTCTGCTCATTTCAGTTTACTCATTTCTAAAATTAAGGTATGAAATGGACTAGGTAGCATCTGAGGTCCCTTTCAGCCCTAGATCTGCAATCCTATGAATCTATAATTATAGGAATCATCCTCTGTAGTAACTAGTCCGAGGTTAAAGCATTTCCCTTTTTTTTCCCCTCCGTGTTCAGTTCAACAAAGTTCTACCATGTATGAGGGTCTTTTGCTAGGTATGAGAGAACCAAAGATAAAAATAAAATCATCCTTGCTCCATGGAGCTAACGTTCTACTGGGGATATATAATATTTATACAAGCAAGTATATACAAAGTATAACAGAATGTAATGTGCCTAGGTGTTAATTAGCCAATTTGACGAGGAAAAGTTTTCAACTATTGCTTAAAATATCCCAACTTATAATCATTTCCTACCAGGTAATTATGTATATGGGACATTTCTAATTCAGCTCACTTGTTAGCATCAACATTCTTCATACCTGAGTATTAATTATTATTATTATTTAATATTTCCCTTTATAATTCTATTCATAGAAAGTAAGGGCTTTATAGTGAAAATCTTGTCATGATTTTTTTTATGTGAAGATAAATATTGAATATCATTCATAGGGAACTTAGATGAAAAGTTCTTACCATGTTAAATGATTAAATTTATATCACTTTAATATTTTTCTACTACAGTAGAATTTACTTTTTATGCATGCTTTAAAGTTATATGAATGCATATGTATGAGATAAAAAACTTAATTTGTATGAAAGGTTTTGTCATTTTCTCTTAATACTTTTTTGGGGGGAAATTTCAGATGTATATGCAAGACTAAATGTGTGTGTGTATATATATGTGTGTGTGTATACACATTTTTTGTTTATTGTATTATTTTCCAATTGCACGTAAAAAATTTAACATTCATTTTTGAAAAGTTTGAGTTCCAAAATCTCTTCCTCCTTCCTGCCCCTCATTCATCCACAGAGAAGGCAAGTAACAGTATTGATTATACATGTGAAATATGCAAAATGTATTTCCATATTGCTACATTGCAAAAGAAAACTTTATTTCTCTCTCTCTCTTTCTCACGCACGCACACACACACACACAGACATACAACCTCCTCCCAAAATAAAATTTTTTTAAAAAGTATGCTTCAGTCTGTACTCAGAGTTTATCAGTTCTCTCTCTCTCTGGACATAGATAGCATTTTTCATAAAGGATTCTTTAAAATTGCAAAACTAAATTTCCTTAAGGAGGTCACATCCCACTTTTGAAACTGCACAGGCTAAAACTGTGATCCTTCTATAAGTAAGAGGTTTAGGAAAATCTTACTTCCTATGCAAATAAAGCAGATTGCATGCTTATTAATGGACTATAAGAACACACCCAATGAGATCTCAAACTACTAATAGCATTGACTTGGTTGCAAAAGGTCACTGTGAGCTCCTGTAATATAATATCACTATTTAAAATGGCTACATCTTGTGAATTACTGAATAAATAATTACATTAAGTGAATGCATAAGATGACTGAAATTTGTATCCTAGCTTTTTTTCCCATTTCATGCCTCACCATCCCCACTTCCCAAGTGCTCTTTGTGAAGTTCTGAAGACAGTGAGGTCAGTTTAGGTGTTTAAGGAGATGGAATGTTAGCAACATTCTAAAATATGGATAGGATTTTAAAGGATAAGTTAAAGCTTGTACCAAAATAGGAAAGTAAGTAAACTAGTAAGTTGAGAATTGTCTACTTTTGGAGGGAAGTGATGGAAAAAACTCCTCCATAGTTTTGTATGTGGAGTCAGATTACAGATGGCCTTGAATGTCAAACTCTTAAGTAGTCTCAGCTTTTTTTTTTTTTAATCATAGCCCTGGGGAGCTATTGACGGTTGTTGAGCAAAAAAGTGACATTAAAAGTGTTTCAAAAAGAATGATTTAGTGCTACTTTCCTTAATGAGTCAGAAGAGACCCATTAAGATAAGGATATAGATAAGGAAAATAAGGTGTTATGACAGTGTATTTTCTCTGTGATTTGAACCTGAAACAGGGTGTTGGATGTGTGGGAATATGGTGTCTTTGGCCAGTTGTTTAGATATTTTGTCTGGAAATGGGTTCCACAGAATCTTCTCTGATCTTAATTACTAGTCTTTGTTCTTATAAAGGGCAGCATGGTTTTGTGACTAGTGAGCAGATTTTGAGTGAGAGGACCTAGTTAAAATTTCTGCTTTCCTACTTAAAACCTGTGTACTCTTAGAAAATCATTTAAACTCTGTGAACCTCAGGTACCTCATCTGTAAAATAAGGGAGTTAGAACAAAGACACCTAACAGCTCTGAGTCCTTTGGACCTTTCTTGGCAACCATGAATAAGTACTGACCAGTTTTGTCATCCTCACCCTGATGCAGGGTTGAAATATAGATATTAACTAACTTTCCTCTCTACTATGATTTTTACAAAATATATACATAACCATTTGAACTTTACTATTTACTGCTGTCAAAACAAGCAAACAAGATGGTGAAATTAAAAGGAAAGTATAAAATTTTATCAAGTTTGAAAAGGATTAATAATATTGCTAATGCTTTGATAGATTGCAAATTTTTTTATCTCCTTTTATAATCTAGTATTTAATGTCAGTATATTCCAGCAACTGTTCTTTGCCCTCTTCTCTGTTCATTTCTCTTCTGTTTCTCTCTCTCTTTCTCTCTTTTTCATTCTCTGTCTCTGTATCTCTCTCTCTGTCTCTCTGTCTCTCTCTTTTTCTGTCTCTGTGTGTCTCTGTCTCTGTATCTCTCTCTCTGTCTGTCTCTCTCTCTCTCTGTCCACCCCATTTTCCTTTGCTAGTATTCTGAATCAAGTGAACTTTAGGTCCAGTGAAAGGGACTACACACTCTCTTGTGTTCCCAGCCTCTTCCAATGTTTTGGAAGGTCACTCAACCCCAGCATGGTGCTGTAGTTTTAAAATGACTATACAGATCCAAGGGAAAATGGGTCCCTATAAATCCCCAGTTAATGTTTTATTTTTTTCCACTCCTTTAAAGGGGCCTCAGTGTTACAGGGGAAGTATCATTCTGGAGTGGCTATACAGGTATTTGAGGAACATGGATCCCACCACAGAAAAAAATTTTCTTGTCTATCTATGGCCTTTCATACCACTTTCTCCATCATTGTGTATGTGTGTGTGTGTGTGTGTGTGTGTGTGTGTGTATTCCATGCCAGATTAGCCTTAATTGTTTATTAGGAAGTTAAGGGTACCTAGATGAGAACCTGAAATGAACCAAATTCTGGTTTCCCAAGCCAAAGGTATTACTGAGAACTTTCCAAGATGCAAACTTAGATCTATAGTGCCCACTATATTATAGTGCCCACTTTATTAGTGGGCATTGAGTTGCTGTAGAGAAGTATATGCTTGCCTTTACTAGTGGCTCCCATATTACTATGTAATGCTTTAACTCTCCTTCTGTCTCTGTCCTGTGAAAACCTCTGTTCTCTATCATTGCTCCTTACTCCATCAGTAATCATGGTTCTCACTCTCCCTATTTCCACTTGTAATTCCTAGCATCTTTTCAGCCGTCTGCTTTCTTTACTGCGCTTTCTGTCTTCCCTCTTCTTTCTCTTCATTTTTTCTTCTTTTTCCTCCTTTCTCTTTTGCCTTTTATATATTTCTCAAGTTTTGTTTAACCTTTCTATTCTAGCTTTTAATCAACATCATTATGTATTGTACTTCTTTTCTTCTCCTTGCTGAACCAAACACTCAGAACTTCATTGTGTAATCTTTGAACCTTTGGCTCTTATGAACAATTTTCATATTTTCTCTTTGGGGCAAGATTTTTCATTTTCTTATGGATTTTGTATTTCTGAGGGTATTGAACATCTGATAGCCAACTAAGAGGGGCATTAATGTTTTAACTTTAACTCCTGATTAACCTTGAGTTTTTTTTTTCACTCATTGAAAAGGACCTCAGCACTAGGTAGAACTATAATTCTGGAGTAGCTGTACCGGTGTTTCAGTCTTTTGTATCCCATGAATTTTAAAGTAAATTCAAAAAACATTTTTTAACGTCCATTATATGCCAGATACTGTGACAGACTAGTAGCTGCACAAAGAAAAAATTGAAACATCCTTTGTCCTCAAGGAGTTTACATTATATTGGAGACAGTAAAAAAGGAGTTTATAGTAGCATATTCAAGGTGACACAAATGATGAATAACAGGATTACTCAGTTTGCCAGTTAACCTACCAAACATTTCACACATGTGGCTAATTAGGAGTTAACTGTAATTTTAAAAAAATTCTCCATACACAAACATCTGCCCTTCCTACTACTGTGAATTGATGTATCGGATGGTAGTAAGAGTAAGAAAATTAAAGATGTCTTGTACTAGATATATGAAATGCACCTTTTGCTCCCCGCTTCACCAGAGTTGCTAATAATTTTATTTCCAAAAAATATGACTTGTTTTGGGGTCTGGTCTTGTAGCCGTTGCTAAAGAGTACAGTGTTGTAAGTGATGGGGTACTAGACCTTCGGTCAGAAAGACCAGAGTTCAAAACCTGCCACAGACATTTACTAACTAATCCTGAGCACATTTTATAATCTCTGTCAGCCTTAGTTTTTCCATGTGTAAAATGGTGGTAATAGTAGTGTCTACCTCAAAGGATCATTGTGATGACCAGGATATGATATATGTAAAGCATTTTTCAAACTTTCAAAACCACTATGAATGTTATCATGATGCTATTATTATTATCATTATTAAATGGTGTTGCTGAATATCTGCTAATGCTACTGAAATACTTAATGATAAAGGATTCAGATGCCTGCCTCCGATGATATCATAGAAACCATGTGATGATGGACCTTCCCAAAGTGGATAAAAATACATATTCCTATCTGGTTGTGTCGAAGGATGTCTACAAGATTTATGTATGGTTTTGTTGTAGGAAATGCATATTTTGTTAATTATGGGAAAGTACATTATCCCATGATAGTACCTCTGAACATATTCTCTGGCTGGTCATGATTACTGAGATGAGAGATGCTTTTAAAGGGTATTTATACTTGATCTTTTTTCACCATGATAGTTGGCATTCTTCCATTTCCCATCTATTGAACTTTCAATTTTTCTCTGCTGTTTTTCTGAGGTGACATTGAGAATTTTTACCATCTGATGAATGCAGATGTATTTTCAAATAAAAAAATGTCTTAAACATTTGTTCTTCCTTGCTACTCCTTTCTTTGTCAGAATATTCATGTAGCTGATAAATAGTTTGCTCTCTTTAAATACCTTTTCATGCAGTGTCGGTAGCAAGTTTTAGGACCATCTTTTATAGTTCTTGATGAAATAAGGTCTTTTCTAACTGTGAAATTTAGCCGAAATAAGAAGCAGTAGCACCAAGTGTCTTTAAAATTATGATAATATCTTGTATTTTAGGTAACACCTTTCATGTTGAAAGATTCCAAAGCACATTGCAAATGGTTACAAATTATACAGTGAAGCACAGTCACCATTGTGTAGTGAAACATGGCAGCTGTTTAACAGCTTATAGCAACACCACACAGCAGGTTAGGGTAGGAAGTGAAGAATACAGATTCACTTGAAAAATTGCTAGGGGGAGTGAGGTAAGCAGAATGTAATTACCTAAGTTGGATTTTGGCCAGGACATAAGGGCTAACACCTCCAGTTTTACAAGAGAGAGCTTTGATTATTCAATAACTATTTCTGCCACCTAACCCCAAAAAAGGCTCTTTCTACCAACTCTAAAGATCATCAACTGAAGTTGTAACAATAGTTCCACACCAACTCAAGAAGAAAAATGTGCCCTTTTGTGAAGTCAGTGTGATGGTGCTAAGACCTAGATATCCAGATAGGTGAGTATCCATTTTTCTTGAATTGTTTAGCAAGAGGCCAACAGGAAATTATCCAACTAGTTCTCTTTCATTCTCCCGTTTTTGTAATCGTCAGTTGTTTATTGGAAGTCTAAATAAACCACAAAATTGGCAGTTAAGAGAACTTGGTTCACATTCCTAACTCTGCTTTACCTTACACACATCATTTAAATTTTCCAGCCTTTCCTTTCCCCATCTGTAGATTAAGTTAATTAGACCAGGTGATCTCTAAGTTTCCTTCTAGCTAATGATCCTATGACTCTAACTTGACTCAAACATACTGGGCTTTTGAAGCATGATAATGTCACTTATGTAAATTATTATAATTTGTAATTTTGTCCTAAGTATAAAATATATCACCCTGTGAGTGAGAATACAGTCACAATCAAAACACCATGCAGATGGTCAAAGAAAGGGAGTTATTGGTATAGAGATGTTTAAGTAGAAAACAGAAATGGGGATCTGGGAGAAATAAACCCAATGACACAGAAGTAAGATCAAGCACATAGCCCATTCCAGGGTCAAGAACAATGAAGGAAAATCAGATTTGATGCATCAAGATTGGAAATAGGATAAAAAGCCTAAAATACAGAGACTCTTAACAGTTTTCCTGGTTTTCATTCCATTTGGTTAATAAGTATTTTTTTAAAAAAAATTTATCAGAAAACAGTTTAGGTATACATAGGATTCTGCTTCATTTAAAAGGATGAATTGTTTTCTATGTCAGAGAGAAATTATACATCTCCTGTCCCTATTGCCTTATTTCAAGTAGTCATGCTAGTTAAATATAGATGTGCTCTGTTCAGTGCCGGCAGTGGCAATTTAGGTCAGTAGGTGATTTGAGGGCAAACAGGCAAATTGAGATCGGGGTGGTCTTTCACCCAGGTTGGGTTCAGCCTAAAAAGGCAGATAGAGGCTGGGACAGGATGATGCTTCTGTTAGGAATGAGACTCAAGACTTGGTTAAATGGCTAGATAGTGCCACAAAGAGTAGTGGACATGACAGACCAAAGGCTTACTTCCTGGTTTCTCCTGGCTTCCTTCAAATCTTAGGAAAAACTCACCTTCTACTGGAAGCCTTTCTCAGTCTGTCTTAATTCTAGAGGCTTCCCCCCCATTAACTATTCCTTACTTATCCTGTGCAAAGTTGTTTGTACATTATCTCTCCTATTAGATTGTGAACTCCTTGAGGGCAGGGACTGGTTTTTTGCCTTTCTTTGTATCCCTAATGCCTGGCACATAGAACATGCTTAATAAATATTTATTAATATTTATTATTTAATATTAATATTTATTTGTTAATAAATATTAAATATTTATTAACTACTCATAGGGATCAAAGGTAGAATTAGTATGTAGGCAGGCTAGAGGTTTGGTCATCATGCAGAAATTAAGAATGGAATAGCCTGTAAGGCTGAGAGGGTAGCTCTAGGGGTAGCTTGTAGTAAGCCTTCTGCTCTGACAGGAACTTGAATCTTATGTTTTAGGTAACTCAGGTCTTCTTTTTGCCATCTGAGGTAGCCTTTCCTAGGCTTAAAGAGCTTAGGCCTGTCAAGGGAGGGGTCCCTGGCAAGAACTTAAAGCAACTGCTGCCTTTTCCTCTTGGGCAATTGAGGTCATTCTCCATTACTGACCTTAAAGTGCCTGTTAAGGGAGAAATGTTGGGACTAGATGATGTCTAGGGTTACTTCAAGGTTCTAAAATCATGATTCCTGGTCCTCAGGACTGTGCCACTTGCCCAGTCTTGGTGAGGCCCTCCTTCCTAACCCTCATCACCATCAACTTTCATTGGTAAAAAAAAGTCTAGAAAGGGCTTCCTCCTACTCTGACATTCCACTTTATGTAGAGTATTAAATTTTCAGATGTCTGTGAGTTACCATGCTAAAGGTAAGAAAAGACTAAATCATAGACTTCAGTTATCTTTGACATGACTCTTATTTCTGCCATCCTGCTTGTTGCAGCTTCCAAATAGGACTCTTGTTACCATGGATTTCTGTGAGAGAAGTTTAAAGAAATTCCTCAACCTATTTTGATCAGTTCTCTAATTGATTGAAATAGGATTGATATAAGTAATCTATAAAGCTTCAAAATAGAATGTTAAATCAGCCTTTAATTTGGAAGGGTTTTCAAAAGTGTGTGTGTGTGTGTCTGTGTGTCTGTGTGTGTCTGTGTCTGTGTCTGTGTGTAATCTATTTTTTTTGGTCATGAGCATTTTAAAATATATTTTGATATTTTTACATAGCAGGAAAAAAAGCTCAACAATTTTGCATCTGAGGACTTGTAAGTTAAGTTTATGCCTGAAGCAAATTCAAATGTTCAGGTTATAAAATTCCTAAAAACAGCATATAATGGAAGTGCTGACAGACCTTTAATCATAGTGATGCTATTATTTCACCATAAAAGGCTATGCTAGTTGATATATATTATAGTACCTCGGTGATAGAGAAAATAATGTTCTATCACTCTAAGAACAATATGATAATCTGATTGAGAAAGCTAGGGAGGGGGTAAAGCTAATAGCTTTGCACTATTTTCCAGAAATGCATTTTTTTCATTGCTTTTAGTTATGTTAAAATAATATGTCTAAGCTTACTGATCTGGTTTTACAATCTTTATAAATATGAGATTTAGGGATTTAAAAAGTAATTGGTAAACAAGTCAGAATAAACTAATTTATGTCATATATATAAATGAATATCTGACAGTTATACAATTCATATTTTTCTTCATTAAGAAGATGTTTAGAAATTAAGAATGGCAAGTGTGTGTGTGTGTGTATCTATGCCTCTTTGATAGGTAGAAATTATAAGGTAATTTTCCTGTTATATTTAGTATTGACCAAATTAATAGTCACATGAATGCTTCAAGAGACAATATAGTATGTCCTCTATAGGCAATAATAATAATAACTAGCATACTACTTTAAGGTTTACAAAGTACTTTACATATATTATCTAACAACAGCCCTGGGAAATTTGTGCTACTATCACCCTCATTTTACAGATTGGTAAAGTAAGGCTGAGAGAGGTTAAGTGGTCACACCACCAAGAAGTGCCTGAGGCAGGATTGCTCATTACATAGTTAGATATGTTTTCCTGAGTCCAAGATCAGAACTCAATCTACTGTACCACCTGACCATCTCAGAAAACTAATAGCCTCATCTGTTTATAAATGGTGTAAGGGAGAAAAGGTGTCAAAGTAGGGTTTTCTTTAGGGAGTGACTGAAACATGCTATGAAATTGAAGAGAGAACAGATATGGGGCATATAATTTCTCTTTCTTTTTCATTGTGTCTTTTTCATTAGCAAAGCATTGGGAAGTTATAAAACACCCACAATTCACCTGGATACTCACATAATGTTTTCCTAACTCCTACTCAGGGCCCAAATCTTGGTGATTAATAGCTCCTGCAATGTTTTCTTAGCAAGCGTAGCTTCAAATGCACTTTTCAAATGCAGAAGTACTTTTTCTTATAATGTCTAACCCTTATAAAATAGCATTGAACTATTTTTCTGAATAAATTCTACTGGTACATAGTTTCACAGAGTAATTATAAATTGCATAGAAGTACTGCCCATTGTCACTTTTAAATGTGTTGCTTTATCTTTTCTTTCTTCTTGTCTTTCCAACTAAATGAAACTAGGGAATTAAATCAGTCCTGTAAGGAATCCACTCTTATTCCCTTTCTCTTAGTTTAAACAATTCTTTTATTAATTTCCATTGCAAACTCTTGGATTCCTTTTATGATTATTAAAACAGGAATCCTATTTTTAAAAACTCATTTCTTCTACAATACTCACCAAGTATCCATATAGGGAATTAGTGTCTTTTCTGAAGGTTTACTTTATTTACCTGGCAGGCCCTTTCCATTTATGGAATTAGAATTATTTAAATATATATGCATTATAATGAACTGGAAAAATCTTAGAAATGTATTTTTTGGCACATTTTCATGAGAAACTTAAAAGCACCCATCAATCAACAAGCATTTGTTAAGCCCCATGCCAGGCTCTGTGGTATATAATGACAAAAGTGAAACAGTCTCTGCCCTTAACGAGCTTACATTCTAATGGTTGAAACAAGAATGTGTATTACATAAATATATACACAATACAAGCAAGCTGAATACAACATGGTTGTGAGAGAGGGGGCACTAATAGCCAGCTAGGGCATCAGGAAAGGCCTCATGTAGAAGGTGACACAAGCCAAATCTTGAAGGATTGCAGGGGTTCCAAGAGGCAGATGTAAGCAAGGAGTTCATTCAGGTATGGAATACAGCCAGTGTACAAGCACAGAGATGAAATATGATGTGTCCCATGTGGAGCAGTCAGCAGTCTGGATTGCAGAGCATAAGGAGGATAGTAATGGATAGTTACACTTAAGCAGAAAGGAAAAGTAGGAAGGGGCCAGATTGTGAAATAATTTTTTAAATATTTGCTACTGTAGGCAGTGGGGATTCAGTGTAGTTTGTTGAGCAGGGGACATGATCAGATTTTCCCTTAAGGATAATTACTTTGACCAACTTTAGAAAAGATAAACTAGAGTTGGGAAATGCTTTGGGTAGGGAAACCAGCTAAATGGATGAAATTAATGGGGGGAAAAATGTATTAAACAGACATTGTACTACAAATACAGGGCTTTTGTAATAAGCCAGAGGAAAGGTATGAATCAGAACTAGTCATGACTGTGTGAGTGGAAAGGAAGGAATATTTTAAATAGATTTTTGAGGAGATTGAAATGACAAGATTTAACAACTGAGTCAAAGTATGGGGAGAGTAAGATTAAGTTGCAAACCTGGGTGATTGAGAAGATGGTGATGCCCTTAGTGCTAGGGAAATTTGGGGTCAGAGATTATGAGTTCTATTGTGTTTGAGATTTCTATGGGAAATATAGATGAAAATGTCTAGTAAGTGGTTTATAATGTGGAACCAAGATGGATCCAAGAACATCAGGCTGGGAGTGAGGTCTTTTTTCATGTTTAGAACACCTTTTATGCTTGCTCCAGTGCTGGCCCCATTATGTACATATTATTCTATAGTATTTCAAGGTTAAATTTAGACATATCAGTGGATGAATCAATGTGGGTGCTATCTTTAATGGTACAGAATGTAAGCCCTCTACAGTACCTTATCCTGCAGGATTCTTATCTATGTCTTTCTGTAAATTCCTGTTACAGTCTTTACCATGATCCTTTTAATATTTTGTGAATACCTGTATGGTCTTTGATCTGTTATTCTTCACACAGTTTTTAGAATGTTTCAGAGCTTTGGAGTAATTTCTTTTGCTAAATTGATTTGGGACTTCCTATGATTACAACACAGATGTCTTGACTAGAAATTAGAAGGAAAAAAAAAAAGCCCTGATTTTGGCCTGCCTGACGAAAGTCATTCTAAGGAAAAGGAAATCAAATGCTTAAATGGATTGGACTTATTCTGAGAAAACTGAAGGGTGACTTAATAATAGTGTTTAAATGTGGAAGGTGTCATTATTACCAGGACACTGATCCACTAACTGGAAAGAGAGGAAATTGTAGTAAATGAAAATTCAGAGAGATGTAAGAAAGATCTTCTTGACTGGAAGGGTGATTAGACATTGGAACAGACTATTAGATGAATCAATTCCCTACAGGGTGTGATTTAAGGGGTACCCAGGAAGATTCTCCCTCCTTAACTCAAAAATCAATGCCAGAAATTCAGTGAAGGTTTCTGTTGAGGTTGGGCTATCTTTTTTAAAAAAATGCAAATATAAATGGTAGGATTAAGATAAGATCAGTCATTCACATGCTAGTGTGAAGCACTTCTCATAGCTGGCTTTTACTTGTTAACTGAGATTAAACAGTTTGAGGAACTGCAAGAGAATTTTTTTTTTGGAGGGAGAGATTGATAATTTTATAAAATAGAACTCTGGTTAGGTATGTGGGGGGGGGGTGGAGGGCGGGGATAGCGAAAGGGCACCTTATGGGTACCTGGGCAGGGAAAAGGTATATAGAAAATGTTTTGGGAGTGTCTCAAAAACAAATTTGTCTAGGGTCTGCCATGAATGGAAATGCTAGAAATTAAAACCCCCAAAGGTCTTCTAAAATAGAATAAGCAGCAGTCTATGTTAGATGACAGTTAAGTGGTAGTGATGAGGTGCAGGCTCCGGGAACCCTCTTGAGTCCTCCTTGAATCTTTGAGGTACAGGCTCTGGGAAACCCCTTGAATTTCGAGGCCATAAGCTTTTCATTGTGGCTGGGCCCAAACCTCTGTTCCTTGCTTAGCCCTCCATTGTCCAATTGCTTCCCACCCTTGAGCCTATCAAAATATCAATCCACCCTTGCATTGACCTCATTGACTTCTCCTGAAGACCTTCCCCAAACTCCTCCTTCGGACCACCCCTGGATTCCTCCCAGGGCCTTCCTGTATATCAGATCCTTTCTTGCCCCCATATGTGTGAGAGTGCCATAGATTGACCTAGCACAGACTTACTCTGTGTCTAATACAAGTGAACTTTTAATATACTTTGCTTTCTTTGGCTGAAAGAAGTCTCGAGCAGAATTCATTTGGCAGGACCTGGCATGTTGTTATTTTGGGGTCTCCAGAGCACACTAACCCTAACCCTCTACATTTTTATGGGTAACCACATCAGTAGAGTGGATACAGTGCTGGCCCTGGAGTAAGGAGGACCTGAGTTCAAATTTGTCCTCAGATACTTACTTGCTGTGTAACCGTAGGCAAGTCACTTTACCCTATTTGCCTCAATTTCCTCATCTGTAAGATAAACTGGAGAAGTGACGCAAAGTACTTCATTATCTTTGCCAAGAAAACTCCTGATGTGATCAAGAAGTGTCAGACACGACTTAAAATGACTGAACAACAATAATATTTGATGACATGGATGAAAGAAAACCTGTAGTCAAACGACTCACAATACAGTTTATTAGCACCATGGTTCTGTCTTTTCACCATATACCCATGAGCTCTTCCATTTGAGATGCTACACATGAGTACCAAGAACTTTTATGCTCCTTTTCCCCCTTTGAATATATATGATAACCGTGAAATTGATAATACTACTTATGACTTTTGTGGCATTTTTAGAAATCATTCAAAGAATTTTAACATTTTGTTCTTGAAGTAGTTTTCTGAAGTAAGGAAATTTGGTGTTCCTATTTTAGAGATTAAGAGACTGAGACCTGAAGGAATTCAATGATTTGCCTAAAATTAGGACAGGAATTGATACTAGAGCCAGCATTAGAATTAAAGTCTTCTAAATCCCTTCTAGAGGGTCCCTTTTATCTGTCCATTTTTGCAAAATATGTAAAACAACACTGGGAACGTCACTCCTGAATATTATTCACTTCTTGTCTATATGCTTTTCTTCTCTTTATCAGTTAATTTTCCCATTCTACTTTTCTGCTATATACTCTATTCATGTGCTTTAGTCTTCAAAGTTTTCGGTGATATTCCAAGCAACTACACAGACCACCATTTTAGTCTCCCATGTCTTCTGTTCACATTTAAACAAGAAAAAAAGTTGGAAAAAAATTTTAACATTGATTTTAAATTCTTTGAGTTCAGCAATTCATGTCTTAATTATAGTTGCATCTGCCATATACTTACTCTAGTGTTTTGCACAGAGAAGAAACTTCATATATTAATCAATCAACAAGCATTTAAAAAATACGTATTAAGTTAAGTGCCTGTCAGTTTAAGGTCGGGTGCTTGGGATATAAATACATAGCAATACATAGCTGAATTTTGAGTCAGTAGTTGATGCTTGCTTGTTAAGTGGTCAAAGCCTAATTTATGTACTTCTCCGTTAGTATTTAAACATTGCTAATTGTATTTTTCTTCATCTTACTAATGACCAATTGGGAAAGCAATTAATTTTCTTGGACACAGATAAGGCTTTCCATTCAGCTTCCTCATTTTAGTAGAGTGTATTCAACTTGGACTTGGTACCTACACCACATTTGACATGAATTTGGATTTTCCCAACCTGCCGAAAAATTTGAAGACAGATGAAAATGTATTTGATACAACCTTGAGCTTTATAGAATTATTTTTAAAAAAACAACAATAATACTTTTTGAGTATCATGCAGCTAGGTTATTACGAGAAACATTTCTCAAAAACATATATGGTCATAGACTTAAGTATTTATTTTTTGATAACTTTTAATTATATATTTACATGGATTTTCTGCCATGAGCAGATATAGCATTTGAAAACCGAAGTTCACCTATTGGTATGTGATCATTGAGGGTCATTGTCTATGCATTTTTGCATAGAAAAAGTACTTAATATCTTCTGAAAAGAAATTTATCTCAGAAATTAATTGAAAAGACTGATTTATCATAAGAAATGCATTTTTCATTGTGCAATATTTCAACTAACCTGGTATTAAAAGTTTTTCTCTCATACTTACAGCTCTCTTTGATACTCTGTCTTTATCTCTTCCCAATTTAACCACGTTTATTTTTAGTAGTAACTTAGAAATGTACATTTGCTTCTTCCACCCACTTCCCCCCCCCAAAAAAAAGGAAAAGTAATTTACTTCTGTTGCAAAGAATTCATTGAGATTGATTTTTTCTTTTTATGCAGGTGTGGGTAGCAAATGTTTTAGACAGCCTCCCACTCAAAACATTTAACTTTTTTCCCCTGCTGCTACATTTTAAATACAATTGTACTGGTAACAAGCTCCCACAAAGTGAGTTAGGAAACAAAACAACAGATGTATTTCCCCCCTGTCCCTGAAGAAGCAGCCAGGCTTCCCAACTCTGGCTCTGAAGGTTTAATGAAGGTGCCAGAGGTTTTGAACTGCAAAGGAAATCCTTACAACACCTTGTCAAATCCAGACGGATTGCAGATAGAGGGTGTCACCTTATACCAGCCATTGATTGAATAATGACTTGCCAGAATACAACAAGTTGGACTTTAATTAACACCAGTAAGGAGGAAAGAGGCAGGTTAGCAGTTCTAAAGTGACACAGGTCATACCAAATATTCCCTGATGTACTTTGAACCTGTCTTCATGAAATTAAAAGTAAAAGTCAAGGAAGAAGAAGATTTTAGGTACATTTAGAAGGTAACATTTGAGGGAAAGAACCAATTTAATTTTTACTTAAAAAAAATAATATAATTGATGTAGGAAAGTAAGCTGGTAAACATACACCTGATCAACACATGTAGACAGAGATCCAGGTATTCAAGAGTGGCCAAAGATGAAACAATCAGAAAACAGCAAAGGAATAAAATTCTTGAAGCCCCTGGGTGTGTATCTAAGAAAGGTTAAAACGAATTTGTTTGTGCAGAGTAGAGATGTAAAACTTGCTGCTGGCAATTGGCAATCACAGAATAGATATCCAACCAAGTGAGAGTCAGTGAGGCATGGAGGATAGACATATGGCTTCTTAGCCAGGAATACCTGGGTCCACATCCTGGTTCTGATATGTATTGGCTTTATGATTCAAGGCAAGTTGCTTATAACTTCTCAGTGCTCTGGGTCAGTGGGGCTAAACCCAAATTGAAATGTGGACTTGTAAACCGTGCATAACCCTGTGCTTCACATAGGGACTTAAGAAACCACATATCTGTGTTTTATTGCTTTTGTCTTTATTTTGTTAAATATTTGGCAATTTGATTTTAATTTGGTTGCAGTAACCCTGTATTTGACCTCTGGCCTTTGTAAGTTGCAGAGAGAAGGTACTGACCTTCATTGATAGAAGAGAGTTCCTCACTGGGAACTATGCCAATGAAATCACAGGTCCAATCCTTATCCTCGTCCAACAAATCATAATCTAGAGCTAAACTGTTATCAGTGTGGTGATTACCACAGATATTCTCATAGTGATTGTCACTAGATTTAGGACCAGTTACAGTTGCTATGGTGTTGGGGGTAGGAAAGGAATGGTTATTCTCTTGAACATGTAGTGATCCCTGACATACACTGAAGAGGAACCAGACCACTAATATTAACTCAAGTGTATTCAACTACTGTTGTTGGACAACCATGATGAATTACCATGAACATTAGATGCCTTGAAAATTTCATTGGTACAGAGAATATGGTAAGAATGAGAATATGAATGGATCTAATGAAATAGGAATGTGTGGCATTAAGAAATAAGAATTAGGTTTCCCCGAGGGGTGGGGGACATTTGTTTATTTGAGGTAATACACAGGTGGGGCATGGTAGAAAGAGCAGATTTTGAGCCTCACTTTGGCCCAATCCCTAATGGCATATAGGATTTCATTAGTCCCTAGACAATGGACCAAAAATTGCTAGATGCTCTGAGTAGAGGTTTGGCATTCTGGCAACTTTCTTGACCTTCTGGACAGAGGTCATCTAGGGATGCTTAAGGAAAAGAAAAGTCCCAGCTGTTTCCTAATTCCTTTTTTTCCCCCTTTGTCAGTTGTAATTAAGTTGGATAAAATGACAAGGAAAAGAAAGGCATAAAAAGGCATACTTAAAGGAAAGAGTCATGGAAAATATTAGAGTCATAGATCATAGGTTTACAGCTGGACAAGATCTGACAGTTCATTGAGTCAAACTGCCTTATTTTTTGAATGAAGAAATTGAGACCCAGAAATATTAAGAGATTTACCCTAGAGTCACAGAGGTAGGAGTAAGAGATAGGAACAGTATTTGAATCCAGGTCCTTTAACTCCAATTTCATTGCTTTTTCCAAGTTCCTTACATTTAAAAAAAATGATCTTTTGAATGTTCCAGTTCCTTATAGTGATATAAAAAAGTTAGATTTTTCTTCTGGTGTGTTCTGCTTACCATAACTCTCAACCCATGTACTCTTTTCCCCAAATTTCTATCAGTTCCTTAAAGAGAGTAGTGTTGCCTACTAGGTTCGGTCGAGGTTTGTTTCCAAAAACTGTGTGGTACCATCCCAGCTCCAATTCTCTTTGGCCCCTTTCTTTCAGCATATTTTACTATGTGCCCACAGAAACACCCTGTTGCTATGGCTTTTATTGCTGTAATTTATTATTAAATTTTTACCCAGCATTGGCAGTGTCTATTCAATACCACACAAATCATAAGGAAAGACATGGTGCCCACTCTGTTGCAATCTTTGTAAGACGCACAAGACAAATAAGGCATAAAAATGCCATAGAAAAGAATCTCACAGGTGAAGAATTGTTGGTCCTGTGTTCCATTTTTCTTCATCTTTGCTTTCTGTGACACTGCCTACCAGGCATTTTGAATGGATGGGACAGGAGATTGTTTAGAGATAAAGGAAGTACAACAGTAGATAACAGAAACATAGATGGATATCTTAATGGAGGAAAAAAAAAGAAAACTCGGAGAGATGAAGACCTGATCTCCTACACCTGAAGAAGCAAACTTTAACTGTATACAGTAGGAAGAGACATAGAAGGTGGTAGGCAGGGCTATTGAGAGGCATCACACTGGAGATAGGTGTTTGGAAGACAGCTGGGTAGACAATACGGATTTCAAATGGTATTATTCAGAGTCCAGACAAAATGAGTATACAGGGCATTACCTGAATTTAGCCATTGCGTTTCCACGTTGACTCACCGCAAGTCAAGAAAGTGGTATAGGATTTTCACATTGTTCATATTGTTTAAGATTTCATAGTTTGGCTCTCCTGTTGTGCATTTTGATAATGAAACCTGAGCTTTGTGATTACTATTTCTCTTTATCTATCACCTAGTTGCTCAACTAAAGCTTTATGCTAGTAAGATACACTATCTCAGAAGGATACTTAAGCTGAAATCTCAGTGCAACCTAGCTTTTTATGATGTTGGGTACTACTCATGTTGCATACAACACATTCCCATAAAACTTGCATTTTGTATTTACAGAGAAATTTCTCCTGAGAGTTAGGGTCTTGTAAAACATTCTTGTTCTACAGCATGAACGAATTATTATACTCAGGGGCATTAAAAGTGAAGTGTACTGAAGAAAAGAATTTTTCAATTAAAATGCAGTTCATATTGATAAAACAGATTACTAGCATTTGATGAAATGTGAAACTTGGATCTACCCGTATCACTAAATCGCCAGTAGGTTTATTTTGGCAAGTGGACTAGTATGTAATGTATATGGGGGCTAGTCATTATACCTGTTAGTTTTGTATTAGATTAAATTGTCTTTCACTAAAGCACTTGAACAAAAAATATGTACTGTATCTGCGTCTTGAAGTAGCCGGCTGTGGTGACCAGGAATATTGGAAAATAAAAGCTGTTGTGTTATCGGTTTTGGCACAGTCATTTATCAATCAGTATTTTGAACATTGACAAGTGGTAATTTAATAGGGAATGACCCAGTTGGCAGGAAGTTCTAATGACAGATGATGCAAACTCATTTATCACTAAGGGGCTCTGCTGGGCTTCTTACCTTTCTCTCTATCTCAGCTCATATTTTCCAAGTACGGGATGTGAGAAGCCACAAAGGGCAAACCCTGTGGCATAAAGCCTGAAGCCCCTTCCATCTAGAAGAGTTAACTCTTTGCTGTCATGTGTCTTCCAAAATGCAAACCATACAAAGACAAGAAAGGAAAAATCCTTCCATTTATAACATCAGGAGGTTGATCTGTAGTTAATGAGTAAGAATGTATTTTGCTTAGGTGTTTGTGTATTTATGGAGTAAATGTATTTGGGGGCCAGGTGTGAGATAACAGCAGATAGGAACTATTTATCAAATAACAAGATTTTATATACAGTATTATGATGATGTAGCCCAATGAGGACTCAAGAATTCAGCAGCAAGAAATAGATTGATCTGTACTCTAAAGACATTATCATATAATTGTAAAGAATTATTATCATTTTTGGTGATAGGCTATTTCTTTCCAAGTTGAAGAAACAAGTTTGAAAAAAAGTCTTCTTCTTGGAACAGATTTTTAGAATCTTACACAATTATTAGAATTGCTAATCCTGAATAAAGACCTGTGTATTAATTATTGTTCATTATTGAAGGATTGTTTAAAGATCCAGAGTTATTTGTTTGTATGGGGGTAGGGAGGTGCAGTGAAAAGATTATTAAGAATTCTCAGATCCCAGGTTGACAACTAGAATGGCAGGGATTATTTCATCATTCTCATATAAATATAACTATCATTCATCCAAGACTTTTAAAATCTTTTCAAAATACTGTATATTTATTGATATTAATGCTTTACTTGCCATCATGTGGTAGAATTAAAAGGAGTCTTTCATTTCTAAAGGTCATCACTCAGGCCAGTGTTAATGTGTATTGACAGTGTGTTGTGGAGAACCTGCTATTACTTTTCTATTTTCATTTCTGCTTTTTCCTAACACTTACTGGAGCCAGAACATGAAGGACTTACTGGTTTGTTTAGGGTGGGAAATGATTTCCCTGGGCCTGGAAGTTCAGACTTGTTGTCCTTGGCTATCACAAATTCTCTTTCCATAGTGGAAAGAGCCTGGCAATGGAATGTCTTACTGGTTCTAGATCTTAGGCCTGTCATTGTATGAGTTTTTGTTTCAGCTTCTTTGTCTACAAAATTGGGGCAACACTGTCTTTTCTACTGTGTTGGTCATAACTGTTGACTGACAGTAGATGGGAAATTAAAAGGTTAAATATAGTAATCAGTTATCAAATAGAATGCTAATGATGGTGATGTTGTCCTTGAGCAGTCCTGCCTCTGGTAATGAGAACTGACTGGGACATAGCCTTAATCTGGTTAGCTCAGCCATGACAGATCCTACAAAGCGCTGTAGCTAGAGAGATCAACTTTTTCTCATTGAGGGCATGACTGAATCAGTCAGTCAATAAATATTTATTGAGCACCTACTACTGCTAGGTACTGTACTGATGAACTAATAAGGGATACAAAGAAAGACAAAAGACAATACTAGCCCCCAAAGAGTTCACAGTCTAATGGGGGAAAAACAGCACATAAAAAGAGGCTGCAGCCAGGTGGGAAGGGATGAGCTTTCCTCCTTAAGTGGCAGATGTAGGAGGAGTTCTCCAATGTCTGTTCTCAGACTTCCCCTATCAAAGGGTTAGAGTTTCTGAGTTGAACTTGCAAGATAATGAGATTCCAAGAACATTGATAAATCCCAGAGGAATATGGCTTGGTGGGAAATTAATGAGAATATAAACTCATGCAATTATGAACTGTTTCATCTGTTGTATCTCTAGGGTCTAGCTCAGTACCTGGCACATAGTAGGAGGTTCTTAATTAAGAGTTATTGATGGGGGCAGCTAGGTGGTGCAGTGAAAAGAGCACCGGCCCTGGAGTCAGGAGGACCTGAGTTCAAATCTGGCCCCAGACACTTAACACTTACTAGCTGTGTGACCTTGGGCAAGTCACTTAGCCTTGTTTGTCTCGGTTCCTCATCTGTAAGATGAGCTGGAGAAGGAAATGGAAAACCACTCCAGTGTCTTTGCCAAGAAAAACCCAAATTGTGTCACAAAGATTCAGACACAATGAAAATGACAGAACAACAAGGACAAGAGATAGCTATTAAGAGAGAAAAATACAAAATACATCTTACATGTGAAAAAATAAAAGGGATTGCTTCACTTTACAGCTGTAGTTCTGCTTAATCGGAACTCCATGGAACAAGATGCCTTCTCAGGATAAGCTGATTACTGGGAAATATCCTCTTCATGCTGTTTCACTCAGCTTTGTATACTCAGTACTTTCTAACTCTTTTAGCCTCCTTTCCCCTCTGATTAGGAGGCTGGAGGGTGGAGCACTAAACTAAAGCTTTTGATTACTGAGAGCAAGACTTGGATTTTCCTTTGACTTTGCTTTCCATCTACTGCTCTGCTTGGTTTGAACTCTCCCTCTCTGGGTATCTCCTGGTGTCCTTCCTCATCCCCTACCTTTCTAGCTTTTTTTTTTTTTTTTTTTGGTATTGTCTTCCCTTATTAGATTGTAAACTCCTTGAGGGCAAAAACTTTCTCTCTTTTTCTGATTTGTATCCCTAACCCTTAACACAGTGCCTGGTACATAGTAAATACTTAATAAATGCTTACTGAGTTATTGAATGGAATCTTGGGAAATTAACTCAGGTAGTCATATGTTCAGTTTTGAAACAAATTTATTGGTATCTTTTTTTTAACATCACCTTCATTTCTAGACATATATCTTCTTTTCCTTTCCTTACTCAGATAGCTAAACCCTAAAGAAAAAAAAAAGAAAGAAGGGGGAGAGGGAGCAATTTAGCAAAATCAATACACACAGAGGTTGAATTTGATAGTAGCTACAGTGGTCCACACCTACAGTGCTCTACCTGTCCAGAGAAGGAAAGGAAGAGCAGTTCCTCATTTTTTCTTTGGAACCCAGCTTGGTCATTACAATTCCATAAAATTTAGGTTTTTGGAGGTTCTTTCTGTTTGCATTGTGGAAATAGTTGTGTTTATTGTTTTCTTGGTTCTGTTACTTCATATTGTATCAGTTCATACAAGTCTTTTCATGCTTCTCTGTATTATTTATAATCATTATTTCTAATAGAGCATCAATATTCTAGTATAACCATGTACTGCAGTTTGGTTAGCCATTTCCCAAGTAATTGGCATCTATTTTGTTTCCAGTTCTTTGCTACTATAAAAAACACTGCTGTAAACATTTTGGTTCATATAGGACTTTTCCTTCTAATCTTAACCTTCCTTGGTTTATGCCTAGCAGTGAAAATTCAGGTCAAAGGATAGGGTCATATTAGTCATTTTCTTTGTATAATTACACATTGTGTTCCAGATTGGTTAGACCAATTCACAATTCCTTCCACACTGCATTAGGGTGCCAGTCTTTCCACAGCCCCTCTAATATGACATATTTTGTCCTCTTTGACAATTTGCTAGGTCTGAAGTGAAGTCTCAGAGTTTACTGAGCACCAACTACCTGCTTTTTCATTTACATTTTCCTTAATATTAGAAGATTGGCTCATTCTTTCATGCAGTTGTTAATACTTTGCAGTTCTTTTGCAAACTGTTCATATACTCTGACCATTGAGGAACAGCTCTTAGTTGCAGCATCTAGTACAATTCTCAGTGCAGAAAGCATTTGTTAAATGTTGTTGCTTGACTCTGCCTTAGCCTGAGAGGCATTTGATTTGTATTCTAGTCCAGCTATATTGCTGACCTTGGATAAATACCTTCACTTGCCTGTGTCCTCCAGTGATGAACAAGTATCATCTACTTGGGACATAGAAGACCTAGGTTCAAATCCCAGTTCAGTTAGTTATTACCTGTGTGACCTTGGGCAAGTTATTTAACTTCTCAGTCCCCAATTTCCTTCTATATAAAATTGGGGGGAGGGGGAGGAAAGGGAGAGTCAAGTAGATGACCTTTGAAGTTCCATCCAGCTTTCCACCTGCATTCCTATGATCTATGATCCTATGATTCCTATGATCAAATTGACAGTTTCAGTTACTGCCTATTTTATTATTATTGTTACAGTTATATTATTATATATCATAATATGTTATGATTACACATTATCATATATTATTAAATATATAATAATTATAATATAATATGTTACTACAACATATAGTATTCTATATCATACAATTATATTGTATTATTAATAATACAAGTATTATTTAAGTAAAAGGCTTAGTTATATTCCTGAGAAAGTCAGTGTTGTCTTTGCCTCTTTCAGGACTTTATTGACCCTTTTTAGGATATTGGTCTTAGCTATTCATTCATAATGGCTAGAAAGAATAAGTGCCACTAATTTATTAATATACTGTATTCTAACATCACAGGATCATAGATCTAGGGAACTTAAAAGTATCTAGGCTGGCCCTCTCAATTCAGTGATGAGTCTTAGTGAGGTTAAGTGACTTGCCCTAAGATCACTCAAATGCAGACCTGAGCCATGCTGAGGTGTCCTCTGCTTCCAGATCTAAAACTCCCTCCATTACTGTGCAGCATCCCACCTAGCTGTGACTATAACCTATCTTGTCCACCCTGAAAAATGACAAAGGAATAATAGCTACTTTCAGTGTAATTTTTATCACATCTTTCCAAAACCAAGCCCTTCCATTGACAGAAAAAGTGACTTTTTAAAGATTGTGAACCTCTTCTTAGGAAATCCCAAGAAGTGCCTTCAGAACAACAGCAGATGAGCATAGAAACTCATTGGCAACACAGCGTGGAGAAGCTTACATAGTACTTCCCCACCCAATGTCTGGCTTAAGTTAGTGCTACCAGTGATTCACTTTCATGAATGCTAAACCCACTCATCAAATGAGAATATGGAAACGAAGGTGCAGACAGACTGAATATACAGATGACATATCAGGCCTTTCAGACAGTGCTGAGGACTTAGAGATGCTAGAGAGAAAACTAGATGAGTCTTGAAATACGAGCTTCAGTATAAACATCCCTGAAGACCAAGTAGAAATTGAAGGAAAAGAGGAAAAACTTGAAGGATGCAGACACAAACAAATTTGAAACAAGTGTTTCTGGGACTGCAAGGCAGGAATAAAATGGTTTTAGGAGCTTTGCTTGGGAAGACCAATATATCAGAACAACAATTGTTTGACAAAGGATTTTATTGAGAGTTTTGCGTTTTTTATTTTTTATTTTTTGTATTTTGGAGGGCAGTTGGGGTTAAGTGACTTGCCCAAGGTCACACGGCTAGTTTGTGTGTGTGTGTGTGTGTGTGTGTGTGTGTGTGTGTGAAGTGTCTGAGGCTGGATTTGAACTCAGGTACTCCTGACTCCAGGGCCGGTGCTCTATTCACTGTGCCACCTAGCCGCCCCCAAGTTTTGCATTTTTAAAGCTTAATTTGAGAAGGGGAAAGATGTACTCATCACCAAATTGAGAATATTCAGCATCCAGATTATGAAACTGGCAAGATACAGATATGAGAAACTTCCATTGATATGCCTAAAAAGTAACAGACTGAAATAACTTAGGAAAAAAATGTCTGATTGATAATCTGATACACAGAGTGAGTGCAAATTCTTAGGGATGATGGTGAAGGGTGTGAGGGGGGTGAGTGGATAACCTCCATAAAATAGGCAGTGACTGAAACTGTCAATTCGATCATAGGAATCATCGGATCATAGGAATCATCGGATCATAGATCATAGGAATGCAGATGTAGAGCTGGATGGAACCTCAAAGGTCTTCCACTTAACTTTCCCTTCCCCTTCTACCCCAATTTTACATAGAAGGAAATTGGGGACTGAGAAGTTAAATAATTTGCCCAAGGTCACACAGGTAATAAGTTACTGAACTGGGATTTGAACCTAGGTCTTCCATGTCCCAAACCACTCTCCTTTCCATTAAACTGCTTCCAAATGTTTTTATGGTTCAAGAACACCAGGGCAAATGAGGAGAAATGGAAGCAGGATATATGACCAGGAAGATGAACATAAATCTCTTTTAATCCTAGCCTATAAATAACCAGTAATAGGATACGGGGCTTCAAAGCAAAGGTATCAGATCAGATCCAACATCATCCTAACGAATGAAATGAAATAATTATAAGCACAGAATCAGGAATCAACCTATTAGGATACTTCACAACTACAAGAGTCCTTTAGTCATTGACCTGGGAATAGGTCCTAGTGATGTGGAGGTGGGCACGTAATTTGAAATTTTTTCTTTACCACAGGCCTTGTATAGACCCTGTCAAAGTTAATGAGCAATTCCCAAGAGAAAAATGATAAAATTTCATGTTGATGGTCACTGAAATATATATGTATACACATATATATGCATGCAATCACATATACTTATCAAAAATCCAGGTTCTAAAGGAATTTGACCCTGTTCGAGAAACTCATTATTCTGTGTACATCCCTTCATTTTGGTTAGCAATAAGTCTGACTCAGTCAGTGTGTGGCAGTGGTGGAATGTTTTAAGCTGAAATGTGCATTGGAATCTGTTTGTTTGCAGCAGATGATTTGACTAAGCTTTGATGCACAGTCACTTTCTGACATTTGTGTATTTCAGCAGTGAACAATGTAAACTCATTTTCTGAGCTCTTTGATTACTTGCACATAGCAGTGCCCATGGCATGTGACAGAGAAGAGCACTCTATCCACTAATCAGATAGATATGCTTCAAGCGTATTTACACAAAATAATGAAAACAGCTGTTAGATACCTTTAAACTTGAGTGTGTTTTGTTATTAATCTACTAGCCTGTACACATGACACTATAATTCTTCGCTCACTCAAGTTGCCTTTAATGACACAGTAATAAAACTGAGAGGGATGAAAGTAATGGAATTGTAGAATGTAATGCCTCAATTGTTCTACAGTGTCTTCCTTTTTGCCAAAATAAACCACAATTAGGTCCATATGGTGTTTTGAAGTTTTCAAGCAATGACCCTAATAAAAAGTAATGAATTTCTGACAAAAGAAAGCATGGTGCTCTTTTAAGGAGATATCTTCGCTATTGATCTAGATATGATTGCAGACCGATATGCTAATAGAAGAAGAAAGATTCAATGTGCATGATATACAAATACTTTCATTTGTGGTTTATTTTACTCATAAGAGAATCAGCTTTAAAAGGTAGAAATGCTGTAATCCATTAGTTATGATTCTTGTTTTTAAAGACCTGTTATTCAAAGCAAATAAATAGATTTTCTATCAGAATGCAAAATTTCTCCAGCACCTATTAGTTTGAAGCTTGTCAGCATAGCAAAACTACAAGAGTTTGTACTGAGGAATATCCCATTGATACTCATTTCAAACGATTTCTTTAGTGGGTTGAATTTTTTTCCTCCCTGGTTTTTCTCCTTCCTGTGTTCCTTAGCTCCTTGGAATTAGGACAGCATTAGCCTCTGCTTACTGCATCTGGAAGCCCAGATCACTTTAGTATGAATATACATATATCATCTCCTAAAGAGGATGAATTAAAAGTGATAATGGCAATCAGTAAAATGACTGAAATAATCAAATACACTTGATGTTTAAATGAAACAATAATTAGGTAGCTCCCTGTCATCTGGGAAAAAGTGAAAACAAGAAAACTCAAGACTGCATTAAGACATAAATTTTAAAAAAATGATTGTGGGTGAGAGAGAGATTGCCATGATGGGCAGAGAATTGGGTAGAAAAAGGTAAGGAAGAGTTTGACCTACTAAAACACGGTCATCATGTTGGGTTTTATTGTGCTCTTTTAAAATCACTCTTATCTGGAGCTTCATGAGAGTGTTAGTGGGAGGACAGTACAGACAAGTGGAAAGAACCCTAGACTTCTATGAAGTAAGGAAACTGTTTCTCTGATTTGAGCTATATGACCTCAGATAAGGCATTCACCTCTATGAGACTTAATTTTCTTACTTGAAAGAAGATCTTAGTTGAGAGAAGACCTTATAAGGTCTGAGCTACCTTTCCCTATAAGGCTTTATGTGAAAAGCACTTGGTAAACCTTAAGAATTATAGAAATGTAAACTGTTATTATTGTTCCCTTTGCTAGAACACACTGAAATGCATGTAAGTTGGGGGAAAAAATGTCCTGGATTTGGAATTGTTATTTGTTGCCTTTATGACTTTGAAAAAGTCATTTTGCCATCTTAGGGCTCAATTTTATTCTTTAAAAAATTGTGATAAGAGTGGAGTAGGTCATCTTTAAAGTTGCTTCTAGTGCTGAATTCCATGAAGACATAGTGTGATGGAGTGGACAGAGCACTCACTGGAGTTGGGAGTCTAGAGGGTCTGGATTTGGATCCCACTTGATGTGGGATGGATGTGATAATGTTCTCTGGCACTCAGTTTTGTCATCCATAATATTAAATGCTAAATTTAGTGACTTTTAAGATCTTTTCTAGCCCTAATATTCTAGAACCAGATAAAATAGAAATTGAAAGAATCCATTCATAGCTTCTTGAAAAAGATCTCAAAAATAAAACTCTTAGGACTATTATAACCAAATTCCAGAGTTCCCAGGTCAAGAAGAAAATACTGCAAGCAGTCAGGAAGAAACACTTTGAGTAGTGTGGCAATACAATCAGGATAGCACAAGATCTAACAGCTTCCACAGTAAGAGATTGAAGGGCTTGGAGTACGATATTCCAGAGGTCAAAGGAGCTAGGATTAAAACCAAGAATCACCTACCTAGCAAAACAGAGTATAATACTTCAGGGAAAAATACGGTCATTCAATGAAATAGAGGACTTTCTTTATGAAAAGACCAGAATTGAACAGAAAATTTGACTTTCAAATATAAGAATCAAGAGAAGCATGAAAAGATAAAAAGGAAAGAGAAATTGTAAGGAATTTATTAAAGCTGAACTGTTTACCTTCCTATGTGGAAAGATGTTATTTGTAACTCAGGAGACTTTTTTTCAGTATTAGGATAGTTGAAGGGAATATGTGTGTGTGTATATAAATATGTATATGTATGTATGTATGTGCATATATATATTTCTATATATACATATATATGTAGACAGAGGGCACAGGGTGAGTTGAATTTAAAGGGGTGATATCTAAAAAGTAAAATTAAGAGGTGAGAGAGGAAGGTATTAAGAGAAGGAGAAAGGGAGAGATAAAGTAGAGCAAATTATCACACATAAAAGAAGCTAGAGAAGATTGTTAACAATGGAGGGGAAGAGTAGGGATGTAAAAGGGAATGAGTCAATCTTACTCTCATGGGATTTGGCTTAAGGAGACAAGAACATACACACTCAATTGGGTATCTTACCCTACAGGAAAGTAGGTGGAAAGGCATAAGGGAGGGAACTGATAGAAGGGACAGCCGATCAGGGGAGGGTGTGCTCAGAAGCAAAGACTTTTGAAAAGGGACAGAGTCAAAGGAGAAAATAGAATAAATGTTGGGGATAGGATGGAGGGAAATATAGTTAGTCTTTCATAGCAGGACTACTATGGAAATGTTTTGCACAACTACACATGTATAACCTATATTGAATTGCTTGTCTTCTCAAAGGGCAGGGGTAAGGAGGAAAGAAAGGAGAGAATCGAGAATTCAAAGTTTTAAAAACAAATGTTTAAAAAATTGTTTCTTCGTGCAACTGAGAAATAAGATATACAGGCAATGGGATTTAGAAATCGATCTTGCCCTACAAAAAAGTAAGGAGAAAAGTGGTAAGGGGAGATGGGGGGAACAGAAGAGAAGGAAAATTGGGGGAAGGGGTAATCAGTATGTTTACCATCTTGGGTTGGGGAATAGGGGAGAGATGGGGAGAAAATTTGGAAATGAATGTTGAAAACTAATATATATAGTGTTGTTTTTTTTTTTTTAAAGATCTCCTCTAGGCTCTAGGCAGCTGGATAGCACAGTGGATAAAGCAGCGCTGGACCTGGAGTCAGAAAGAACCGAGTTCAAATTCAGCTTCAAACATTTACTAGCTGTGTGACGCTATACAAGTCATTTAACCTCTGCCTTGGTTTCATCCTCTATAGAATGAGGGAGGAGAATCATAGCATCTACCTCTGAGTTAACCTGAAGATAAAGAAGGGATCATATTTGAAAAGCACTTTGCAAATGTCAAAGCTCTTTGTAAATGTTAGCTACATACCTGGTGACAACCTCAAAGGGATCAAAGATCAGAAATTGCTCCCAGTTGCCAGGATATGTGCAGACCTCTCATAGTCAAAACATTAGCTTCAGCTAGTTACACCAGCAGAACTAAATTGGTAGTCTGCCTCTATGAACTGTTGTGCTGAGAACTTAAATTACACTGTGATCAAGCCATTGTTGACTTATACACTGAGTTAAACTGGTTCTGGAACATTAGACCACCTAATCTATCATCTTCACCTTTACTGGTGGGTAGAACCAGTGAAGAGTTTTTTCTACACTGGCAGAGCCTAGAACATAGGGTTATCAACATCAAGAGGAGACACTTTAATGGAGGAAAAAACCCTTTTTAATCCTGAAAAATTGAACATTTTTTTCAGTTTCCCAGTGTTCATCTATTCTAATTTTAAAGAAATGTTTTATTATTTCCAGAACATAAAGTAACTGGAACTAGTTTGCTTTATTGAAGGCCCGCTTTAATGAAAAGATAAGAATTATGTGTAATTAGCATATGAAAGACCAGCCTAAACTTTATAGTTCCCATTTATTTTGAAATTACATTGTTTATATGTAAATGGTGCTCTTTAAGTGCCTGTTCTTTAAAGTAGGTAAACAATCCACTTAAAATCTTATTTTCTGATCATTTGTTTAGCATTCCCTTTGTTTTGTGGACAATAACAAGGTAACTTTAACCTGGCTCCAATTCTATATAGTCTGAATCTAAAATCCATCAAGTTTTTATTAATAAGATTTACTTCTTTTTTTAGGACTAGAAAGGATTTCTTTATTATAGAGGTGGGGAAAAGGGAAAACTGATATAAATGTCAATATTTTTAAAGCTACGTAATATATTTTTGAAGGATCTGGAAGATGGTGGGTGCCTCAATGAACATTGCATAGAAAAGTTGTCAGTTTGGGGAGATTTGTTCAGAAATACCATGCTTGTACTTTTGGTTTTGGGTATGAAATGGAACCTAGATCTTGTCCATTTCTAGCCAAGAAGTATTTTGGAATGTTTTGCAAATAGAAAAAAAAATATCTGAAACAAAAGTTGGCAGAGACCTTATAGATTTAGTTCATCATTTTCAAGATGAGGAAACAAGGTCTCAATGATGAGGTACAGGGTCTGGGACCGCCCTTGAACTCTGACTGAATCTTCCCATTTGATGAGACATTTGCCTGAGGCCATAACTTTCATTGTGCTTCTGCTCAGACCCTCCATTCTTCAGAAGCTACTCCAGGTCCATGTTCTCCAACATAACCAAACTGGATCAAGAACCTGAGAGGTCAGGTTGAGTATGAGACAGCCTCCTAGCTGTCTGACCTAATAGGACCTCAGAGGTCAGGCCCCCCCCCAAAACACAAAAAAACCCACTTGCAAGGTACTTGGAGAACAAGAATGGAATAGGGAAAGAGAGAAACTTACAGATCTTCCAGTCCTGGCTGGAGAAGAGATTGAGATTAGTGGTGTTACCTGGTCAGGGAGCCATAAAAATGAAGACATAAAGGCTTAGGGGTGCTCGATAACACAAAATACCAACACACTGGGTCCTGCTGAATGAGTCTGACTGAAGTCTTCTCTCAGCCAAAGAAAAGCAAAGTTTATTAAAAGTTCTCCATATTGGGTAGACTCTTAAGGAGCCTCTGTATCAGTAATGCTTGCATTGGGCAAGGGTGCCAGAATCATCTGGCACAGAGCAAATCTGTGCTAAATCATTTTTCGGTCTTCCTCCTGTGCTAGAAAATTCTATGGTGATCTCACACCACATGGGGGCAAGTTGGGGTCTTATATACAGAAAGATTGTGGGAGGAGGAGTTTGGGGATAGTCTTCTGGAGGAGTTAATGAGGTCAGACTCTAGTAATGAGTTTGGGGAAGGTCTTCAAGAGGCATCAATGAGATCAGACTCTAGTAAGTGAATGATTAAGGGTGGGAAGTGGATTGAGACTGCCTGGAGACGACAGACAATGGTGGGCTAGGCCAGTTCAAGGGTGTAACAGTTGATTTAGGTATAGATACTTTGGGAGGATCGAGGGTAGGGGCTAGCTGGATAGTGGAGGGCCAAGCTAGTAACAAAGGTTTGGGCCCAGCCACAATGAAAGGCTTATTACCTCAGGCAAATGCCTCATCAAATGGGAAGATTCAATCAGAGTTCAAGTGGGTTCCCTCTGGGAACCTCATCACCTGCAAGTTACTTTATTTGTCTATAATGTTGTTGGTTAGTATGTAATGGAGCAGACACTGGAGGCAGGGTCTTCTAATTTGATATCTAACTGTCTTTCCACTTTCTCTTGATTCCCCTAGAATACAAAGCATTATACTAGGCACTTAGGGTCCTTATAAACCCAAACCAGACCTGGAATTAGACAATTACTTATGTGATGTGATTTACGGATTATCACCCAAATCTCTGTCCTCCTTGCTTAGGCTATCTGAATGACATTTTTCCTTGCTTTAGGTTTAGGCAATGGTTGTGTTGGTAGGAACTTCTTATCATAATGGAAATACCCATATGAGGGATAACCTATTAAACCATCATCAGTTATACATAAGCACTTTAGCATGAATTAGTTTTTTAGAACAAAGCACTAATGGAATCAAGTGCAAGTTGGGCGAATTTTGATATAAAAGAAGGTATATCTAGAACAGGGAGAACAGTCTAGTTGGGGGGCAAAGGAAAACCCCTATTTGGGGTGCTCTGCTGCTGCTAATGATGATAGCTTGAATTTATTTTTTTTCTTTTTTTTAATTTAGTTTTTATTTGTTTTCTTGTTTACTTTATTCATTTTCATTACATTTTTTGAATTACACATTTTCTCCCCGTCTTGCTCCTGCC
>CM053596.1:207433200-207473466 GCA_028646575.1 Pseudocheirus occidentalis
CCATCTTGGCTCCGCCCCTGATAGCTTGAATTTAGAGAGTACTTTAAAGGTTTGCTACGTGTTTTACAAATACTTCATTTTAGCTTCACAACAATCCTGAGAGATAGATGCTACTGTTATTCCCATTTTTACAGATGAGGGAACTGAAGCAGACAGATTAAATGATTTGCCTCTTGTTACAATAGCTGAGGCTGGATTTAACTTGTGGCCTCCTGATCCTGGATTTAGCACTATACCTACTGTATCACCTAGCTGTTATGTTAAGAGAACATAGGAATCAGGTGACGCATAGCATGAAGGAATGGGTCTTTGGCTTAGGGATAGAATGGAAAAAGAGGAGGCAGATGGGAGTACAGGAAAATTTTTGCTGCCACACAATTTTGCCTAAAGCAAATTATTATGTTTGTTAATACATATGACCATATAGACATTTAAGTATATTATAGTTCTAATACTTTTTTCCCAAACATGAATCTGGGCAGACCGTGATTATTTTCTCATAATGTATTCAGGGACAGCTCTCAAGAACTAAAACTCTTCCATAAATCTGTAGTTTAAGCCACCTTCTCTACCATTCTCTCCCTTCCTTCCCCTCAATTATAATGAGCTCAGTTGACTAATTTAAACTTAACTTTGCTTTACCTCTTCATTATAGGCCTCCAGAGGAGAGGCTAACATGAGCAAAATGTCCTGAACTTATACTGGGGGAAGAAGAAAAAGAAAAAGGAAGTCAGAACCTTAGATTTTCAGTCTCAGGTCTTTTATTTTACCTCGTGCAAGTATACTTTACTTTGTGCACCCTAACTTCCTGGGCATGACCTTAGACCATTTAGAGGCCCAGACGGCTTTTGTAATTGGTGAACATCTCAGTCAGGAAAAATTATATGAATACCTTCAAATATCTAATGCAGGATTCTTGTTTTTTTTTTTTTTTTGGTTCCTTTAATGTGATTTTATAGTGTTTGGGAGAAAGCAGAAGTATGTGCTCTGAGTGTTTATGTCATTATATAAATAAAACACCTTCCCTCAAAGTAACTGCCTTTGAGGACCTTAGCATAGTACAATGCTTACTTACTCTTTGCGCTGTGGGAACTCGACAGTCTGAAAATTTGGAGAAGAGTAACAGCCTCAGGTCAAATTGAGGCTTTATTTCCATAGAACGTGTTCCTTCCTTAAATGTGACAAAAATATCACCAATTCTTATCCCTGAACTAATTATAGTAATTATGTCAATAAGTGTGGGAACTCCTTCCTCCTAAACAGATTTGTCGCATCATAGATAAATCTTAGAGAGTTGCCTGAGGCTCATAGAGAGTGAGAGGTTTGCCTTGGTTCAAATAGCTAGTAGGGGTACCTGGAAAGTAAGGAGTTAGAGGTCACATTTGAACTCAGGTTTTCTGCCTCCAAGTCCCCTATTCTATTTACTCCCCAAGTTGTGACTCTAATTACAGTAATTAATGGCATAAAGAATGCTTGAAATTGTTAAGTTTTTCAAATTCAGGATTCTTTCTGCTGAAGGACTTTTGTTGTCATTGAATTGTGTCTGACACTTCATGACCCCATGGACCATAGCACACTACAGCTGTCTGTGGGGTTTTCTTGGTAAGGATATTGAAGTGGTGTGTCATTTCCTGCTCCAGGGGATTAAGGCAAACAGAGGTTACATGATTTTCCTAGAGTCACACAGATAGTAAGTGTCTGAGGCCAGATTTGAATTTAGGTCTTCCTGACTCCAGGCCTAATTCTCTATCTACTGAGCCCCTAGCTGGCCTGGAAGCCCAAATTAGGGTAATATGTAGCTGGGAATGCTATAGTCAGTTAAGGATGGTCCATGGTTGTCACTTTCTCCTTCCAACCACTTTGTCTCCAGAGAATTTAATTCCCCACACGTTGTTATAATAGTCCTCTCATTTTACTTATTTATTTATTGCTTAGGGATAGTATGATAATCCCTAAGGTTCACATCTTCCCTCCCTCTGCTTCATAGAATTTATATTTAAAGAGGAAAAAAAAATCCTGTTGGTTATTTAAAATCCTGTTGGTTATTTTTTTTTTACTTAGAAGTAAAATTACAGCCCCTCAGAGCTACCAGTGAAGGAAGTTCCTAATATTGAGTAAGAACTTTTTTATCTCCATTCTCATCCCTGTCCCCTGGCCTCCCTCGCTTCCTTCAAGTCCTAAGTAAAACCTACCTTCAACCAAAAGCCTTTCCCAGCCCATTTAGTGCAAGTGCTTTCTCTCTGTTGATTATCTCCAATTTAACCTGTCTCTATATTGCTTGTGTGTAGTTATTAGCATGCTGTCTCCCCATTAGTCTGTGAGCCCCTTGAAAGGACTGCCTTTTGCCTTTCTTTATATCCTTAACACTTAGCACAGTGCCCAGCATGTAGTGCTCACTCAGGAAATCCTTGTTGACTTGACTTGATACTGCAGTGTCTTTACTGGACAAGCCTGGGAAGGAGAAACTAGGGAAAGAGCACATCTCTCTTTGGAACTTTCCTTAGTCCTTGACTAGGTAGAATGGGAATAGGAACTAGAGATTTCAGCATGTGTCTTCTGCTTCAAGATTCTTGTAGGGGGCAGTGACTCTCCTTGGTTTCTTTCTTCTCTGCACAACAGTTCAGCCCTCCTTTCTGTTTCTTCTTTCTGCTGCTTCCCCCTTTGTCACCGTTGATTCTTTCTGGGTGACTCAACTAGCTTAATAAATAAATAGTGTCTGTGCTTGGGGAGGATGACCCCATGACTGCTGGTGTTACTCAGCTATTGAGGGTCTGTCCCCACTGCTTCTTCCCAAGTCTACCAATTTTTAACTCTTTTTCTCTCTTTAACTGTCTTCTCTGAAGTCCTCTCTATAGAGATTTTAAAAGATCATGCTGCCTCAGAAAAACTGGCCCTTTTATTTCCAATCCTATGATAGCTTCTTTAAGAGCAGGGAAGACGTACAACTCTCAGAGACTTAGGTCTGTCTCCCTCACCCCAAAGCAGCCAGCTCAAGCCTTGCTAGAATGAGTCTGCACTTTGGTTCCAAGCTTTAGATGCTTGGAGCACCTTTTGTCCATAAATTGAAAAATAAGCACTTGTTTTGATGGTCTTACTTGATAGATATTGTGGCAGTTGGTGACTTGGTTAAATGACATCATAGATTTACAGTACAATATTGACACATTTAAGCTTTGGGTTATTTTTCTGGTTCCGTCATTGCTGCTCATATACAGTAGGACAGTAGAGTGGGGGATCAAGCCCCCTGGCTTACTATTTTTCTTGTTCCCTGGCAAAGCTATTAAATCTGCAGAAATCCAAATTTCATGCGGAGTTGCTGATTAAAACAACAACAATAACAACTACTTCTACTTAAATAAATCAGGGATCTTACTAGCGTAGCTTACTCAGCTCTGTAAAATGAGAAATTTAGACTATGTGATCTCAAAGGTCTCTTCTAGCTATAAAATTGTTTTATATAAATGCGGTATCATCATACTATTAAACTACAATATCCAATCCTTTACCGTCTTTTTTCCTCTCCTATTTTCTCTCTCTCTACTAATTTCTAACCTCCAAGATAATATTTCCATGGATCTTTGATCTCATATGCCCTCCATTATGTTGCAAAACCATCCATACCTCATCCTGGGCTACTCTTGTCCATGTTCTCCCATAGATTCTCCATAGACAAGCCACCCAAAGAGCAGATACCTTTTTCCAGTTAGGGATTCTTAACATATTGTCCTTGAACCCTCATTGGACAGATTTGAGGGATTCTGTACATTTGGATAGAAGCAATTTTTAAAATTTTCACTAACCTGTAACTGAAAAAGCATGTCCTTCAATTATTGAAAAATATTTTTCTGATAAAAGAGCCAGAGGCTTCATCTGACTGATGCCGAACAAACCCATGCACCCTTACTTTAGGTCTTAATACAGTTTTGGGGTACCATGTATCATTCACACTTTTTATCTCTCACTGTCATTACATAGCCATTAGTCTCCAATTCATGATCATGCATTTCCTGAAGGATGACCTTTATACCACTATTTATGCATTGGTCATTGGTGGAAAGGTGCTTCAGGTACTTGTGCCCACTGTGCATCTCTCTTTTGATTTTTGAGTCAGCCACCACTTTAGAAGACTTCATAGAAACAATAGAATCAATTTTTTTTATATTCTCCTAGCTCCTTTCCTCCATGTAGTATGTTGTACCTAGTGGGGTGGAGGTATTATATTAATTATATAATTCATAATTAAGTCCCAAATGCAAACAAACAAAATAAAAATATGTTGTTTGAAAGGTGTTGTGGATAATCTACCCATTGATGTTTCTCTTTTTCAACCCTTTAAACTACATTCTTTTTTAAAAAAAATTAGTTAATTTTTAAATGAATGGAATAAGACAAGCATTTCCATAACATAATTCAATAAAAAAGAAGATTGTACTTGAAATCACAAGTCCACTTTGTACAACTTTGTAAACAATGTTTTAAATACACAACAAAGTTATCATGTAAATTTCCTTTTTTATCTTCCTCCCTTCTTCCCCCCTGCTGGCCAGAAAGGCTACTATTAACATGCAAATAGGTATGTGTATATATATATATATGTAAAATTATTCTGTACGTACTCTATCAGTTTTTCCTCTGGATGCAGATAGTGTCTTTTCTTCATATATCCTTTATAGTTAATTTGGATATTTATAATAGTCAAAATGACTTATTTGCTGAAAGTCATTTTTTTAAATATTATTTTATTTTTAATTTGTGAAATACAACAAGCATTTCCATTGCATAATATAATAAAAAAGATGATTGCACATGAAACTGTAAATCTGCTTTGTACAATTTGCTGTTCCTTTTAAATACATAGCAATTTAAA
The DNA here is from genome assembly GCA_028646575.1 of Pseudocheirus occidentalis. Classification (NCBI taxonomy): domain Eukaryota; kingdom Metazoa; phylum Chordata; class Mammalia; order Diprotodontia; family Pseudocheiridae; genus Pseudocheirus; species Pseudocheirus occidentalis. The sequence continues at coordinate 207,438,068 of CM053596.1, forward strand.
TTTCTTTTATTTTTCCTTCCCTACCCCCTTCCTAGAGATGGTCACTATTAGACATAAATATGTATTATATATACCTCTCTGTCTCTGTCTCTGTCTTTCTCTTTCTTTATGTCTCTCTCTATATATGTAAATATATATGTATATATATATATATGCACACCTATATCAAATCAAAATCATTATTAAAATAATATTGCTATTACTGTATACAGTGTTCTCCTGGTTCTGCTCATTTTGCTCTTCATTATTTCATGTAAGTTATTCTTAAGTTTCAAAATATTTCTTGGATGTGCATAATTAGAGCATGAGCAACTTTAGCTGGCTCAAGTCCCTTCTTCTGGCCTTGGGGGCACAGTAATGCCCCCTACAGAACACAGAAGGGGAGGACGTACCACCAGTGTTCTGTAGAGGGAGCAGGTAGGAAGTGAAACTCACAGAAACTTCTCTTGGTAGGTTTATAAATGCTCAGAAAAATCAAACTAAACAAGTGTTAAGAAGTAACGGTGATATTAACCATTTCCCTATCAAATTGTATCACTTCATTCTTCCAGTGACCTTAGAGTACAAAATTTAGTAACACAGTGCTCAGTTACTCAATAAATGTGAAGTCTTACTAAGTTTAGAATAAATGTGTTTATGACTGGGACAAAATGATTTTCTGCCCTAACAGGAAATTATTTCTGAGAAAGAGGTGGTACTGCTTAATGTTTTATACAACATGACAATTTTCCTTTCAGATCCTTGTGAGAGTTTCTTTAGTGCCAGAATTTCACACATAAATATTCAGAGATAAATGTTTCTTTAAAAATGAAAGACTCCTAGTGTGCCTTTTTTTCTTAACAGAATGATGTCAGTTAACCCAAATTAAGTACTGATGATATGCGAAGAATTGTTTTTCAATGCTTCTTCCTTTCCACTCCTGAATTCTGAGCTCACACACACAAAAAATCTCATCTGAAAGCAGTAACTTTTTTTTCACATTTATATCACTCAAATATGGCTAAATTGATTCTCTTCAAATTCGCAGGAAGCTGAATTTTAGTCTGTGGGAGGTTTTGATGGTCCAATTATAAAATCTTATAGAGGCTTATAATAAAAATGCTGATAGATTTTTACACAGTGATCTGAATGGCATTACTCTATAGTGTTACTATACTACTGTCTTTCCCCCCCCCAAAAATATATTTGGCATTGAACCCTTCTCCAGCTCAAATCAAAAAGGAATTTTAAAGTTCTACTAGATTTCCAGGTTCTTAGAAAGCAAAATTAATGAATCAACTAAATTTGGCTTTTGAGTTGTACCTCATGTGAGACTTTGTTTTGCATGTGAATTTATTTATAGCAACAGTATGTTCTAACCATAATCTTAGCAATAATTTCATTCTTCAGAGAAATATAGATTTGAGTGGCATGCTCTAATTCAATAATGTAGGACTCTTGAAAAATATTATGGGGAGAATTTCTGGACTATATGGAATATGCATACTGATGAGAAATTATTAAGTTGCAAACTATTTGGAAACTGACCGTTTATTGAATGGAGATTTGGGCATGTAAACTAGTTGTAGAGGTTACATTCACAATAGCATGTACCAGGCTAGCAGCAGTTTTGTAAATTGGTATATAAACAAGCATCTGTTAGAGGAATGTAAGAATGACATCATAAAGAATGTATGGAAAATTTTAATTGAGAAAGAATGATGCACAATTGTAGCATGACTTTAAGTCTAAATTGATTTTGCCAACTGGGTAAAAGTGGGATTCTTACAAACCATTCCAATACCATAAAGTATTTAAAATGTAATGTCCTGTTAATGTACCTAAAAATTAGACTCTGGGTCATCCAATAAGAGTACTACTTACAGTAATACAGTCTATGTAATACGCAATTATGTTGACAATAGTTTTATTTTTCAACAATTTTGTCATAAAACAGCAGTAAGATACATTGAATTTGATTCATTTTTTGTGTGTGAATCATTTAATAGGCCATTACATCTACTATATTAGACTCCATTCTCCTTTCGGAGCTTTTCATTATAAGACTGTCTTTAATGGAAAGAAGTTTAACCTTCCCTCCCAGATAGATTGAACCCCATAACAGTGTAAACATTCTCATTATAAAATAAAATCCCCTTCCCCAAGGGCAGTGCTATAATTATGTTGCAGAGCATTATATGAATGTTTCTCTTCAAAAATGCTGTCTCATTCTTGCTCTCAAGTTTTTATCATTTTCAGACCATCAGTAATAGTTTAAAATTATCATTTAATAAAAATAAATCTGATCTGATTATTTTTTAATTTTTGAAGTTATTTTAATCAAGTTTAAGAATAAGTCATCAGTAAAATTGCTGTTGATTTATAAATAGGATAATTAGAGGCTTTCCTCCTAAGTACTGTTCACTGGCATTGTGGCTGTTTTTATTGCCTAGTCAAACCTCTTCATTCAATTTTAAAATTGCCTTTTGAATGAACTGCACTATGAGCTTGCCAAATGGTGTCACCGTTAATACTTTACCTCCTCTATTTCATTGTCCAGTCTGTAAATGCACAATAAATTGTTTGATAAGGAGGTCAATGAGGTTGTACTAGTTTTTAAGTGAATTACAACCAAACAGTTCAGATTATGTCACACGCTCATTGTTATTGTAGTGCTGTGTTTAAAAGATAGCAGCATAGCACTTAGTTTATTTTGTACAGTTACATCAAGAATACAGTATGTACAGTCAAGAGACTGCCGTTCTGCAGCAAATTGCCAATCTTTTCATAAAGAGAAAGGGAAGAGAAAAATTACTCTTTCATATTCATAGAACTAAATTCACCCTTCTGTAAGGGTTTACTGAAAGTGACAAACCAACTGCGTTCCCAGTGCCTAGACAGACAGCCTATCTTCTGTTCCATGTGAATGGGTTAGAACAAAGATTTCAAAAGCCAGAAGATTATTTCAAGACATACTACTTTTATAAATATGCCAAAGGAAGTATTTGTGGGGCGGCCCTAGGCCCATGTGTTATTAATATAAAACTTTTGGCTGGTCACTCTTCTCTTCTACATACTAAATAGCAATTATAGTCTATAGGTGTATAAACTCATTGAGTTTGTAGTATGCACGGAGGATTCCAATACCAATTTCTAGGTGAGTTTGGAACAATCACTGTCATACCTTTTCTACTCGAAAACACGTAAGTCTGCCCTGTCTCTAGCTTACTTTGTGAAAGAAATTGAGGTTTACATACATACATACATGTAAAGGCATGTATATGTGTATTTGTATACATATATGTATGGAAGTATGTTTTCTTTTTTCCTTATGCAGCACCGACAACTGTTTTGGGGTTTTTGTTTTTGTTTTTCTGAGAAATGTAAAAGTAAGAAACTTTGTGCTTGTTGAGTCTAAAGGAAAGTCTGTGTGTGTGTGTGTGTGTGTGTGTGTGTGTGTGTGTGTCCCTTTGTAACAGAAGGAATGTTTCTTATGTTTCTGTCTTCAGACAGTTGGCACACATTTCATCTCAGCAGCTGCTTTCTCTTAAAGTGCAGTAGAGTGTAGGACTGTAGTGACACCAGCATTAATACTTCACATTCTGCTATCATATGCTGTCACTGTGAAATATGGATCTAGGTTACATGTGTTTGCAGACTTTGTACTGCTGAATTATGAAAGCTGACTCTGTTGGAGGATTGTGTTGTATTCAGAGACTGTGAACTGAACAATAAATGAATGCAGTAGGATACTTGTAGTGATACGCAGTGCACTCCCCTTTTGGCCTAATTGAGCCCATAGCTTTAAAATTTGGAATTGCCAAATCAAACTTACTGCCCTGGAAAATAGCTTCTAATAGACAACTAAATAATTCTGTCAAAAAGGCACCTTTTACTTATTATCCCTAGCTCAAATATTATTTTTAGATCCCATTTGTGGATCTATAGAAATCACTGTACTCCAGATGCATAAAACAATAAAGCCTATTAAAAGGGTATCAAAGAAAACTTGTCTTATTTAGTTAAAAAGATCAGGTAAAATTGCATTAGAATAAGTTAATTTCATTGACAAAATTCAAAATCAAATGGCTAGAGATAGCCCATTTTAGGCTTTAAAAAATCAGTATACTTTGAGAGTGCTTTCATAAGCACTTTTTTGTGTCTGTGATTTTGAATGCTTACCTCTTCACTTTTCCATTTTAAGTTGCTGAATGTATTGATTTGTGTTTAGACTTCTCTCTCTCAAGCTAAGATGCACTGTGGCTCATTTTGTGATTATGGTACAAAAGGCAGGCATTTGGAATGTCTTATTGCAGTTTGCTTACTTCACTTCTCTTTTCCTCTATGTAGTTCTGTATAAAATTGTGACCTGAGTTTGTTACCGTGTTGGAGACCATTCTCCTACAGTGAACTTTAGGTTATTTGGGCCGTAGTGGATTTTGTTATAGCCAATATTGTTTCGCATTAATGTCTGGTACTTGGAATTTGTTTTTGTTATAATAGAGATTTCCATTGTACTGGTATCTGTCATAGTATGATTTGTCCCATATTAGTTTGCGTAGGGTTGGTTGCTCAACTGAAGTATCATCACTTTGCATTTCTTTTCATTTTATACAGAGTAGCCCAATTTTGCCTCATTGTGTATATCTTTGGAAGGTCTTGTAGAATAACATGCATTTTCCTAGGGAAGGTTAAAATCCAAAGCTATAAACATTCAGTCATGTCAACAAAATGATTCTGAAACCAGGACATCATTTGAAAGCAATATGTTTATGCAATGTTGCTGTAATCCAGGAGGGAATATTAACTTCCTTTGGTGACAATACACAGTATGCTGATACTGACGGAGGACATCTATGTATGAACTTGAGGGAATTTCTTTCCCTTTACCCTGATTTCTCCCAACTTAAAAATAAAACCCCTACACCCTTTTCTTTCCCTCAGATGACCATAAGAATGAAACTTAAGAAGTAAATACCAGATTTCCACCACTTAGAAGGGAAATGCTTCTCTGACTTGGTGTCTGTACTGTTTAAGTAGAATGTAAGTTTCTTTTTTTTTTTTTTTTTTTTGGCTTTTTGGAGAGCAGTTGGGGTTAAGTGACTTGCCCAAGGCCACATGGCTAGTGTTTAAGTGTCTGAGACCAGATTTGAGACCAGTCCTCCTGACTCAAGGACCAGTGCTCTGTTCACTGGGCCACCTAGCTGCCCAGATGTAAGTTTCTTGAAGATAGAGATTGTTGGTGTTTGGGGTTTTTGTATTCCCAGTGCCTAGTACAGATCTTGACATATAAGCAAAGCTTAAGAAATGTTTGTTGATTGATTGGTTAAATGGAGAACATTGGTTGCATTCAAACACAGCTTGCTATTTGACATTCAGGACAGTATGTGAAGAAATGATAATAAATAACTAGTATTTATCTGTCACTCTTAAGATTTGCAAAATACTTTGTTATATACTATATTATTTCATTTGCATAACAACCCTATGAGGTAGGTGCTGTTTATCCCTATTTTACAGATAAAGAATCTGAGGCTGAGAGAAGTTCTTTGACTTGCCCAGAGTCACATAGCTATTAAGTGTCAGAGGTAGGATCTGAATATAGGTCTTTTTGACTCCAAGTTCAGTGCTCTATCTATTGGACCACCTAGCAGTGTAAATCCATAGAAAAGACACCTGAAAATGGTGTTTTTTTTTCATTTTTCATTTTTCATTCACCATTTTCAGGTGTTTTTCCTTTTCTTTTTTCTTTTCTGTCTTTTTTTTTTTTTTTTTTGCTTTTTGGAGGGGGAAGGTAGGGCAATTGGTATTAAGTGACTTGCCCAAGGTCACACGGCTAGTTTTGTATTAAATGTCTGAGGCCAGATTCAAACTCAGGTCCTCCTGATTCCAGGGCCAGTGCTGTATTCCCTGTTTTACTTATTCTTTCCTAACTGTGGTTGAGTTCTCTTCTTCTGTTGACATATATTCTGATCACAAACCAGAGAGCAAGAGTTGTTTAAATCTCTCTACTCCTTTTCATTTGAAATTCATATAGTCTTATATCTCATGTTAGATGCTCCCCCCAGGAGCTATGCACCCCCCTCCCTCTCAGTAAGATAATTTTCTGCCACAGGAAGTTAGTGTATGAGTTCATCTTTAGGCATAGTTGTGATTTAGGGTGTGTTTCTGTGAGGTGTTAATTTGTACCTTTTCTTGAGTAGAATGACGCTGGCTAGATTATCTATATAAGCAGAGGATGTATTTGGCTTTGGAGGAGCAAGGCATCGCCAACAGGACATTTTCTATCATACTTTCATACTCGTTGACCACTGGCTTTGAGTTAGTTACATGAAATTTGAATGTTTGTTGAGAAGGACTCTTTACTGAGATTGGTCCTCTGAAATGGACTCTTAAAATGCTACTTGTTAACCAATTCCAAAAATATAAGACACGTCACCAGCTTTGGCAGTGGAATCAAAAATGCGAATGAAACCAGTGAAAGGTGAAAGCAGCATATTTCTTCCTTAGACACAGCTCTATGCCAGTCAGGGCAATTAAATGCAGTTTGTCCTGCTGTTGTTTCTTTGTGTAGGACTTTGGGGATTTCAGTTTCTTTTATTATTTTGCCTTTTTACCAGAGCCATTCTTTTTAAGAAGGGAGAATCAATGTTTAAAAGATTTTGAAACTGGATCCCAAGCTGTTAAAAAAAAAAAAGTCTAAAAGGAACCGGTATTTTTAATCTTTAAAAGAAACTAAATTTCATTTTGCTTCTGTGATTGATTCAGGATTGTGCAGATTTTACATGACTGCTTGTATCTCTGAGAATTGCTCAATGTGACTGCTCACCTTTCCTTTTCACCAACTTATCTGGCACTTCTTCCCAAATTCCCCACCCCCCAACAAATATATTCTGCTGCCTCTGACCCACCAGCCTCTAATCCGTGTGTGTATTTTTTTCTTTTAGCTGATAGTTGTACAACCTTAGAGTCATTATCTATTCACTCTCTCTTTACACCCCATATCCAGTCATTTGCCAAGATTGGTAGTTTCTACCTCCACAATATCTCTTGCTTCTATTCCCTTCCCTCTGCTCTCATTGCTTCCCTCCGTCTTACTTCAGGCCATTAGTAGTTTTCTTCTCGACTATTATAATAGCTTCCTAATTAATCCACCTGCCTCAAATTTCTCCCCTCTCCAGTCCCTCCTTCCTCCAGTGCCAAAGATGTCACTAAAGTATAGGTCCACCGGTACCACTCCCCTTCCCCCGAAGCTCCAGTATTTGCCTATTGCCTCTGGGATAAAATGCAAGTCCCTTTGTTTGCCATTGAGGGAAGAGGCAGAGGGCAGGCACATACTAAGTACCTACTTTATGCCAGGCCCTGTGCTAAATAAACACATTACAAATTTCATTTCAGTTGAGCCTCATGACAACCCTGGGAGGTGGATGCTATTATTACCCCCATTTTATAGTTGAGAAAACTGAGGGGAACAGAGATTAAGTGACTGCCCCAGGGTCTCATTGCTAGCAGGTATATGAGGTTGAATTTAAACTTGGGTCTTCCTGACTGCAGGCCCAGTACCCTGGTCTACTGTGCCACCCCTGGCTGCCTTTACATTCTCACACCAAGCTTATGTTACTCTGTACCAGCCTGACTGAACTACTTGTAGTCCCTTATACAGAATCTTGAATGCATCCCTTTGTGTGGGTTGTCGCTCATGACCAGAATGTACTTCTTTCTTACCTCCTCCTTTGAAACCATAGCTCTCTTCAAATTTGGTTTATTTGCTCCCCTCACACGAGACCCTTTCTGAACTCCCTTAGCTGTTAGTGTCTCACCAGTACTTTGTTTTGGTTTTTTTTTTTTGCTTTTTTTTTTTTGGAGGGCAGCTGTGTGACCCTGGGCAGGTCACTGAACACTGTTTGCCTCAGTTTCCTCGTATGTAAAATGAGCTGGAGAAGGAAATGGCAAACCACTCCAGTATCTTTGCCAAGAAACCTCAGATGGGGTCATCAACAGTTGCACATGACTGCAACAATGTAACAACATCAAGAACTTTGGAACACTATATTTTGTGTTTGCTTTCATGTGTAGGTGTTCTTTCCTTGACAGAATGTAAACACCTTAAGGAGAAAAATGCTTTGTCTTTGTCTTAGTATCCTCAGTATCTAACATTGTACTGGGCATATCAGTTGGTTAGATTGAATGCTTGTGATCCTTTAGTCTGGTTTTTGACTAATAGCAATTTAAACATTTATTTTTCAAAATGTATCCACAAAATCCTATATGGTTAGAGTTGGGTAAGGTAAAATCAATGCAAAATCTTCAAGTACATAATTATATCAATGAATAATTCAATGGTTTTTGCATCCTTTATCCTGTTTCATAATATATCATTCCCCAGATTTTCATACACTCTAGCTTCTTACTCTACTATATGCAAGAAATGACTAGCTACATTTCATGGGCTGAAATGAAAGAATAAGAATTTGACTAATTTGGTCATGTATCCACTGAACTTTGCTTCTCTAAAGACATAGCTGTAGCTTCCTCACAGTTTTGAACAGTGGCTCTTCAAGAACATGGATGTCATATAAGCAGTTAAGACTAATTTGAAACTTAGTTCTGCCTGGGTTTCTGCCTTTCCCAATAAGCAATACCTATGATTTTGAACTATCAGCATTCTTAATTATCATCAGCTAATAATGCTTACAAAGTTTCAGTATTAATAAAACATTCAATATTAGAAAAATGGCATTGGAAGCTGCTAGTGCATGGCTCTTCTCACTTTGCTATAATAAAGAGAATCCGTACTGTTGATTTTATAAAATCAGTGCTGAGTTAATATGAATTGTAGATTTGAATTTTCTCTTAAATCTTCAAGTGAATTATAAATTTCACTGTGTTTTTCTGCAAAATCTTCATTTCTGTTTTTGTTAGATAAGTCAAGGCAGTTTATCTTCTCTTAAGACAAGAAGTATTGGATCCTGCTAACTCTTCTCTCTGCTTCTAGCCTCTCCCCCATCAAGACCATCCTTCACAAAGATGCTGAAGTGATGTGCTTAGAGTGAAACATGGAAGTGATTATGTTACTCCCTCCTCTGCACAGAAATCTTCTGTGGTTCACAGTTGCCTCTAGTACACGGTTTCTTAATCCACAGTCTTCAAACTTAAAAAAAAATAGCTCTATTTCAGTATAATTGGCTTACTTTGTCATCCCATGTATTTTATTTTATGCATTTGAAAACATTATTGTAAGAAGGTATCTGTAACTTTGCCAGACTGCCAAAGGGTTTCATGACATACAAGCTGTTAAGAACCCCAGCTCAGGTATAAAATTAAAAAAAAAATTGTTAGGTTGTCAAACCCATCTACATACTAGCTCCCACTTGCATTTACTATCTTTTTTTTAAGTATTATTTCCCTTCCTATACTTTCCATTTTAGTATATTATCCTAACAGCTGGTCCCTGTATACCACATTCCCTGTCTGACATCTTTGTCTTTGCACAGACATTCCACACTTTTCAGATCTCAGAACTCCTGAGTTAGTTTCTTTCAAAGCACAGTTTATCACCTCCCATAGGAGGTCTTTTCTGATCCTTCTGTCACTTCTAGTTAATATTCTTTTCCTTGGGAAACTCCTTTGTATACACTTTGTGTTTATTTCCTGTGTAAATGCTCTATCTTCTCAAAAGAATGGAAGTTTCCTGAGGTCAGGGAGTATTTCAAGGTTGTCTTCCAGTCCCAGGTACCAGCACATTGTAGGTGCTTAGTAAATGCTTGTAGAAGTGAATGAACAAAAGTTCCCTTTAAGAATTCATCAGAATGAGCACACACACACACACATATACTTTTTACGTGCACTAGTTTACGAGTGTTTTTGATGAATCTTCAAATGTGTTAATTTCCTCTCTTGAAAGTATATTTTCCTTCAGCATAACGTATGCCCTTCCCTACCTGGTATGTACATTGTCAAGGGAAGAATCAATTATTTGGGGAGGTCTAGTTCTCAGGTATAAGAGAGAGGGGCGATGCCTGAATTTTCTTAATTCAGGGTCTATTTGAGGATGAAACAAGGTACTTGTAAGTCATTGAAGAGTTAAAAAAAAGTTTATGTTGTCCAAACATGGCAAGAATAAGCCATAGGGATTCAATCTCATTCATCTTCAGCTTTGATAGAAGCAGTTTCCTTTACCTCCTTATAAAATCCTTTCTGGTCAGAGATCATCCGTGCAAAGCACGGTGACTTTTGAGGTCTCAGGCATCCATGTCCTCTGAAAGACTCAGACTCTTCCTGCCTGGGACTTTTTTATGCCCTTAGGTGACCAAGAAGCTCCACATGGGCAGCTTTTTCTACTTTTAGGGAAAGCTAATCATTCTCTGAGGAAGAACAGAGGAGTGGCCTGATGCTGCCCCATGTTGGGAAAATGTATACAAAGTAAGATGTCCAGGAAATAATCTTCTTCTGGGGGCACTTTGTCTCCTTGTAGGAAAAATAAACTCTGTCACAGGAGTGAAGAAGGTGGAGTGGGCCTAATTCAAGCATATTAGTCCTATTATATCAGGCTATAATTGTTTTAAAAACTCCTGTTTACGTTTTACTTCAGTTTAGGGTGCATTCTTTCTTACAGTGCAAAAAAAAAAACATCTCTCATACTGCATACTTTAGTGGAGATAGTATTGGACCCAGAGTAAAAAGGACCCAGGCTCGAGTCCTTGTTCTGACACTTTTTTTGACTGGGACCATAGACAAATCAATTAATCCCACTGCTTCAAGCAGATACCTGTCTACCAAGTTATAGATAGGTTATAACATCACACATAGTAGACCTATTCTGCATATAATCTTCCATGATATTAGCCATTTAATATCTTCACTGCCAAATTTTAGTGACAAAGTATCTTAAATTGAGTCTGTATAGCAGTAAAATGTACTAGTTCAAAAACTAGTTGGATGATTTTGAAGTAGATAAGAATCTAATGAGAATGAAAAGGGAAGGGAAGGGTAGGATCAAATGTGGCTCTGTAGACAAATTTTGGATACTGTTTAGAATAAAGCCCAGTGATTCCTTGTCCTTCATTCTCATACATACATGCTAATTCACCAGCTAGATTTTTAAAGTCTCGGGAAAGGGTCCCCAGTCTTTTCTTCCTTAACAGAATGTCAAACAGAAGGTAGATTCAAGATGGCAGAATAGAAGCAGCAACCCAGTGTAACTCTCCCAACAGTCCCCTCCAAATAACTTTAAAACAACTCTTCAAATCAAATTTTGGAGTAGCAATGCCAACAAAAGGTCAAAGTAAGACATTTTTCCAGCCTGAGACAACTTAGGAGGTTGGCAAGAGAGGTCAGGGGTCCAATCCAGAGTACATACTATGGCAGCACCAGCTCCTGACTTTGGAAGCAATTGCAACAGTAGGTTTAGGAAGCAGCAGCTTTAGGAAGTTTCAGCCCATTTTCAGTAAGGGGGTCCAACAATTGATCAGAAAGAGATTGCAGGGGACCCTTTGCTGGCACTGGGAGCAGTTGGCATTGATTGGCAGCTCTATTGCCAAAAAGCAGTTTGGTTGGTAGTTCCAGGGAGAAGAAGGGTGCTTGTGGTTGATGGAGAGCCGGGGATCCGGTCAGCCCAAGAGGAATGATAGTACTTCCAGCTGCAGAGGAGCAGAAACCCTTCCTGGGTAAAGACCAGAGCACAAACCAGGAGAGCAGTGACCACACCTGTCTTCAGATCACATCACCTCAGAAACACCAAAAACTTGTAGACCTCCCCAAAATGAGCTCTGAAAACAACAGCATGAAAAAACCTGGAGCTTAGAATAATACCTCCCCACCCCAAGGGGAACAAAGCCCAACTTCAGAATATAGTTCAAAGTTAAGAAAGAGGTTGGAAAAATGAGAAAACAACAAAAAAAGAACATCACCATAAAAATTACTACAGTGTCAGGAAAGACCAAGGTATACACTTAGAAGAAGACAACAGTGTGAAAACAGCTGCAAGCAAAACCTCAGAGAAAAATAGCACTTGGACCTAAGGCCAGCAAGAATTCATGAAAGAGTTAAAGAAAGAGATTAAGAGTGGTAGAGGAAAAATTGGGGAAAGAAATGAGAGTGATACAAGAAAATTATGGAAAGAGAGTTAACAGCTTGGTAAAAGAAGTAAAAGTAAAAGAAAACCACACCTTAGAAAACAGAATTGGCATAATGGTAAAAGAGGCATAATAATTCACTGAAGAGAAGAACTACTTAAAAAGCAGAATTGACCAAATAGAAAAAGAGATATACCAACTCATTGGAGAAAATAATTCCTTAAAAATCTTTGACCAAGAAAATAGAACAAAGAGATAATTTAAGAATTATTGGAACACCTGAAAGGTGTGATAAAATAAAATGAGCATAGACATCATATTTCAAGAAAATATAAAGGAAAACTGCTACAAAATCTTAGATCAAGGTCAAAATAGAAATGGAAAGAATCAGCTGATCACCTCCTGAAAGAGATCCCAAAATGAAAACTCCCAGGAATATTATAGTCAAATTCTAGAGCTCCTGGGTCAAGGAGAAAATACTTCAAACAGTCAGAAAGAAATAATTTAAATATGGTGGAGTCACAGACAAGATTACATGAGATTTAATAGCATCTGAGTTAATGGAGCAGAGGCTTTGGAACAGCATACTCAAGAGGTCAAAGAATCTAGGATTAAAACCAAGAATAACTTACTAGTTATTAAAACCAAGAATAACTTACTCAGCAAAACTAAGTATAATCCTTCAAGGGAAAAAATGAACATTTATTGAAATAGAAGACTTTCAAGCCTTCCTGAGGAATAGACCAGAACTGAATAGAAAATTTGAAATTCAAACACAAAACTTAGGAGGAGTTCAAAAAAGGCAAACAAGCTAGAGTAATTATAAGGGATTCAATAAAAATATTTACCTTTCTATGTGGGAAGATGATATATGTTCACTCCTAACATTAATAGCACAGTTAGAAATAGTCTACATAGACAAAGGGCACAGATGTGTTGATTATGTTGGAATGATCACTTTTAAATAAAAGAAGGGGTGAAAAGGAGGGTGTATAGGGAGAATGGTAAAGGGAGAAGTAGAATGAGAAAAATTGACTCATAGAAGAAGTATGCAAGGACAAATGTTTATAGTGGAGGGGGAATGGAGAGTGGTGGTAGACAACACTTGACTCTTACTCCCATTGGAATTTGTTTGAATTGGGACGAATATAGTTAGTTGGGTGTAGAAATCTGTCTTATCCAACAGGGAAACAGGAGGGGAAGGGGATAATAATTTTTTTTGGGGGGGGGATGATAAAAGTGAATGGATTGCTGCAGTGAATAGAGTACTGGCCCTGGAGTCAGGAGGACCTCAATTCAAATCCAGCCTCAGACTCTTGACACTTACTAGCTGTGTGAAATTGGACAAGTCACTTGACCTCAATTGCCTTGATTTTCCCCCTCAAAAAAAGTGAATGGATTCAGGAGAGCAGTTATAAGAAGAAAAACAGACTTTTGAGGAGGGACACGATAGAAAGAAAAGGATAAAGAGAACAAAATAATATGGAAGGAAATACACAGTTGGTAGTCATAACTGTGAATGTGATTGTGAATGGGATGAGTTCATCCATAAAATGAAAGTGGATAGTAGAATGAATTAGGAACCAGAATTCAACAATATGTTGTCTACAAGAAAGACATTTGAAACAGAAAGACACACAGAGTTAAAGCAACTAGAATAGAATCTGTTATGCTTCAGCTGAAGCAAAAAAGACAGGGATGGCAATCATGATCTCAAACAAAGACCTATTTTAAAAAGATAATCAAGGAAACTATTTTGCTAAAAGATACTATGAAGAATGAAGTAATATCAAAAAATGCTAAGGACCAATATCTCTGATAAAGCCCTCTTTTTAAAAAAATTAACTTTTGTGTTTATTTTTAGTTTACATTATTCATTTCCATAAGACTTTGAGTTACACATTTTCTCCCCATCCTTCCCCTACCCACCACCCCAAAACAACGATCCCACTGAATACCCCCTCCCCCAATCTGCTCTCTCCTATATCCTCCTCCATTTCCCCTCTGACTTTCTGGTAGGGCAAGATGGATCTCCATACCCCAGTGCCTGTATATCTTATTTCCCAGTTCCACATGAATACTAATAATTATTATATTTTAAAAAAACATTTTAAAACTTTAAATGCCAGATTCTTTCCATTCCTCCCTTGTCTCCCACCCTTATTGGGAGCATAAGCAATGTATAGTTACGCAAAACATTTCCATAGTGGATATATTGTGAAAGACTGACTATATTTCCCTCCAACCTATCCCCCTCCACTTGTTCTATTCTCTGCTTTGTCCCTGTCCCTTTACAAAAGAGTGTGCTTCTAACAACCCTCCCTCTGAACCTGACCTCCCCTCCATCATCCCCCCTCTCTTCCCCTTCACCCCAACTCTCCTGTAGGGCAAGATACCCAATTCAGAGTGTATGTCTTTCCCTCCTAAGCCAAATTCTTCTAAAGTAAAGTTGACCAATTCCCTTTTGCCTTCCTGTTCTTCCCTCCATTGTAACAGTTATCTCTTGCCTCTTCTATATGAGATAATTCACCCCATTCTGTTTCTCCCCATCCCCTCTCATTATATTCTAAAGGGTTCTTTTGTAAAATATATTGGAAACTGAGTCAAATATATTAAACCAAAGTCCATTTATCAATTGATAAATGGTCAAAGAATATGAACATGTGGTTTTCAGAAGAAGAAATCAAAGCTCTCTATAGTCATATGAAAAAAAATGCTCTACCACTATTGATTAGAAAAATGCAAGTTAAAACAACTCTGATTGTTTTAACAAACTGAACTCCATTTCACATCTCTCAGAAATAACAAATCCTGGAGGAGATGAGAGAAAATAAGTACACTAATAAACTTAAAAAAAAAAAAAAGGTGTTGTGAACCAGTCCAATCATTTTGGAGGACAATTTGGAACTGTGCCCAACGGTTATAAAATTGCACATACACTTTGACCCAGCAATACCACTACTGGGCTCATATCTCAAGGAGATCAAAGAAAGAGCAGAAGGACTTATATGTAAAAATATTTATAGCAGCTGTTTTTTGTACTGGCAAAGAATTAGAAATTGAGGGGACGATCATCAATTGGGAAATGACTGAATATGTTAAGGTATATGAATGTCATAGAGTACTGTTGTGCTGTGGGAAATGGCAAGTGGGTAGTTTCAGAAAATATGGCAAGACCTATATGAACTGCTGCAAATTGAAGTGAGAAGAACTAAGAGATCATTGTGTACAGTAATGGCAATGTTGTAATGATGATCAACTGTGAAATACTTGGTACAGTGATCCAAGGCAATTCCAAAGGAGTCATTATAAAAAAAAAAAGCTGTCTACCTCCAGAAAGAGAACTGATGAACTCTGAACAAATTGAAGTATATTTTTTTTCTTATTTTCTTTATTTTTCCTGTTTTTTGGTGTGTGATATGGCTATCATGGAAGGATGTTTTCCATGGGAAAAAAAGAATGCAAAGCATAGAACTGTTACTTAAATATTTATTAACTCAATAAACCACTTTAAAAGAAAAGCCTAACATAATGGAAAACTGAATCAAGGTATCAGTTTTGCAGCTTTTCCATATCCATCTCAGATACTTGCAGTTTTATAGTTAGGGAATCAGACTTTGGTGCTAAGCCAGCTTAAGATCTCTGATGGAAGACTGAAGTCATGACCATCACTTTTAATACATGCCAACCTGGGAGGTAGAGGCAACTTCTTGAACCATGCCAGACCTCCAGCAGCCTGAACCAAAACATACTTACCTACCATTGCTTCAATGCCTGTGTCAAGCCTCACTGACTCTTCATAACCCTGACATCAAGTTACTGGTCCAAGCCTGTTTTCTAATTTACTAAAGAGTTTTGCCTGGCAAGGTGATGCAGGTAGTCAGGGGGCAGAAGACTAAATGCATGGCCAAGAATTAGATTTATTTGAGGCTATAGAGATAAGCAAAATTGTGAATAAAGCAAAACTTATCAGAAGAGCAAGTATCCCAGAATCAAGTTTTGGTGTGCACCATTTACATTCCAGGGAGGTCCTGTTATGTGCTCAAGTAGTCATGTTTGGCTTTAAAGTGTAAAGCTTCATTTCAGCCAGTTAGGGGGAGGCAGAGAACAAGGGAAGAAGGGGGAGGGGAGGAAGGAAGTAGTAATAGATAAAATATGCATAATGAAATTTGTAAGATTATTATCTGTACATTTTGCATAAGAGAAACATAAGCCCATTCAGATAGAAGGATGTATTTCTGGGTGAGATGGCCATAGGAAAAGATGTAAAGTTTTTCTTCCACATAACATCCTCCCCCTGAACATCAGAATCTATTTTCTCCCCAGAAAAAGCTAAACATGAAGTATAATGCCATGTACATGCTAAGTCTGATTAAAATTTTCTTCATTCTTGATCATCTGCGGATTAAACTTGGAGTGGAGTTATTTGTCCTCTGACCCAACATTTTTGGATACGTGGCATTTTATGTGAGCAAGGAAATAAACATGCTTAAAAACAAAGTCAGAGAAAATTGTAGATTCAGTCAAATCCTTGAGATGATTACTTAGGGTTTTGGTTTGAGAATAGCAAACAGATGCAAACACTACTTCTGTCTACCTTTAGTCTCAGAGTTGGCTTCCCATCATCCTTGTAGAGAGAGCTGGATCTTGGTAAGTTGCTAGAATATATTTTTAAAAATGATTTGCCTAAAAAAGGAATTTGCTCCTGGAAAATGATCCCATAATATCTCATCTTCATTGCCATCTTATTATATCAACTTTTAGACTGTCCCAGGACAGCAGGACAGAAAGCGGAATTTGTCCCAGCCAACATTCAACCTCCCAGAAATTTGGAGAAAATTTGGGGCCTTTTATCCCCCCCAGATGGCCATTAGGATGAGGGCTTTTCTGGGAGAAGATCCAAAATCATCTCAGATGTGTAGGTTTTGGCCTTCATTCAAAAGGGCTGCTCCATGGAATCTGAGCCAGTCCCAAGGTCAAATCAGTTTATTTAGGCAGGTTTATCAGCAAACAGAATCCATTTCTGTGATCTAGCTCTAGCTTAGCCTAATGGCACATACTTCTGTCTTGAAAGGCAAGATAGTTTAGCATTTAAAAACCAACAACTAAATTTTATTAATTTGAGAGTATTAACATTTTGATTTAATTTTAGCAATAAAACAGAATAATTCAGCATGAAATTTTATCAATAAAATACTCCAGTCTACATTAAAAAAAATCTATTATTTTACTCCTCATGAGGATGTACCTTCAAGTGATGAAACACACTTAAGTATTTAAAAAAAGAAGAAGAAAAGAATGAGCCCATTCTTGGGTAGAATTTTCTTTTTTTTTTTTTTAACTTTGTTGTGTTTTGGATTTTTTTGTTGTTGTTGTTCTCTCATACCTGCTGTTAGATCAAATGATACGGCTTTAAGCTAAGGACTTTTACAAAGTACTGTAAATCACATCCCTATCTTCTCATTTAAAGCCAGCAGGACATCCCATCATGCCTACCTTTTAAGTAGATGATATTTTGATCAGTATTCTCCTTCATTAATGATCAGTTTCCTTGTTAGTGTACCATTTAACTATCAAATATTAAGTTCCTTCTCATATCACAAAGGGAGAGAGGAAAGAAACGGTGGTAATATGGGTGAGCTGGGGGTGAGGAAGAGATGTGTGACTCAGCAGCAGCGTTCCTTGTTTTTGTTGGAATTATTACAAATTTAAACTATTGGTGAAATGGTTTACTGCAGCAGAATTCTGATATAGATTTTTGTCTTTTTATCCCCAGTACCTGGCTCAGTACCAGGCATGTAGTCAGTACTTAATAAATGCTTCATGAGTGATTTTTAAAAATTAATTAATTGATTGATTAGGTGACTCTTTGCACTAGCAGTCCTTTGTTTTGTTTTGTTTTTTTAAAGGTCTGAGTCTTTATAATTGTTCTTTTTCAATTGAAAAAAAGATGAAGACTTTCTCATTGGGCTTCTCTGACCAATAATGACTGGGCTGCTTTTTGTTCTCTGTTCACATTCAGATTTGAGATGGCCCATTATTATCTTAATGTCTTTCTCACATTCTGCTGCTGCTTCTGCCCCAGTCTTGATTGTGCTGTTTTGTGTTCTAATATTTAATGCTTCACATTTTATGTTACTCTTTTTTATTTCGTTTTATGTGCCGCATTACACTATGTATTTCACTGTTGGATCTAAATTGGGGAAGGGAATCCTGCTTTGTCCTTGTACTATAATGAAGATAGAGTTTGTTAATATAAATGTAAACTGCTGTCTTAGGTGCATCATCACATGAAGACTGCTTCATAATTGAATATGTTGGTACTGGATACATTTGGAAAATTACAGTCCCTAAACACCTACTCAGAGAGAGAGATGAACTTAATGGTTTATTGTATACAGTTTCATTTAAAAATATTTTAGAGGAGTGACTTATTTGTAAAAATATGTACAGTGGAAAGTAATGATGGGAACAGCAGAACAGTTAAAGAAAATATATATGCAGCAATTACATTCAACATTTATTAGGATCCTTGTCTTGAAAGTTAGATATTTTTAAGGGTTTCAAAATATGGGTATTAAAATTAGATTAGTCTGAGAGAAGAAATAAGTTTCCAGAAACACTTTAAGGATACATCGCATTCTTCAATAAGTAGAACTATAAAGTACATTACTTTTTATTAAATTATCTGCCTTTCCAGAGCAATATTCTGTTTAAATGTATATAAAATGTTAAAAATGACAGGGTAATTTCTATTTCAAACCTTTCTTCATTTTCTTAGTGATGTAGAGAAATCATTCATATAGCTATATTTATACTTACATATAGCATATATATATATATACAAAAAACATAAATATGTTTAAAAATAAATATTGAAAAGATTGAAATATAAATACTACATATATGTGTATGCACACATACTGTAAAATGTTTGTAAGCATACCAGTGGTTTAATGCTGAATTATGAAAATTCTTATTTGTTAACAACCAAATGTTTTGTGTTGAAAAGAGTAAAATAAGAAACATGAAGGATTTGGAACAAAAAGGTGCCATGCTTAAATATTTTTTTACAATTACATTTTTTAAAATCTTAAGTGTTTCTCAGGCTTGTTCAAGCCTTTAAAAAGTAAATTAATCACATTCATGCCAACATCAGTGTGATTGAACTGGTTATTCATGATGTTTTCTAACATAAATGCCTTAACATGATAGTTGATGGATATTTAATCATGCACAAAGCTTAGTGGATATTTTTATTTTTTTTTGCGATCTGACTTCATAATATGAATATTCGGTTTTATTTAGTTTAAAAATATTTTCAAACAGAGTGTCCCACCTTTTTTTTTCCTCTTGTGCGCTAAATTCTGGTTTAAATAATTACCAGTAGGTTTAAAGTCTTAAATGAAATTGTGGGAGATTAGAAATCTGAGCCCGTCATTCATGTTCACTTTAGACTTGGCAAACTGAGTCCCAATGAGGTTATGCTTTGTACTCTATTTAAAACAATCTTCATCAGAGCAGTTTTGCCCAGGAAAATAAAGATGATATCTGTATCATCTGTACCCAACAGTACCAAAAGAGAACTGAGGAAATGGTTGTAAGAATGCCTTTATCCCTGTAGTTAAACTGGAAGGAGGATGTGGATTTTAACTGCTTTCCATATTTAAAACTGTCAACTTGTGAAAAACAGGGGTTAAAAAGGATGAATATCTTTGTACCTTAATGGGAGAACTATTTCTGTAATAGTATCAAAGATAAACCAGTATATTAGGAACACTAAATGATAAAGGGTGATAATATGCCATTCTTGAGACTTCTTGGCTCTTACCTAACACATCAGAAAGTGATTGTTGAATTTTAAATAGCCATACAAATGGATGACATAGAAATTTAACTTTGCTTTGACCTTATTCTAATTCACAAGATGACTGCAAAATGACTTTGTTGCATCTGAATGTATGCTGGATGCTAAATCACTCCAGAGTATAAAATCTTTGTTTTGGCATAATGTTGATGCATAAACATTTGTACCCCATACTAACCCTATAAACATCACAATCCATCAGTACAATTACAAAAAAGATTGTTTGTTTTCACACTTAAAGCAGACATGAAATAGAGTGTCCTTAACTTAATCACCACCTTGATTTACCACATTTGCATATATTTGCATATTAATTGGACTACAGATTAAAATTGGTTTTGTAATTTTAATTAAGTGTCCACAAAGGTAAATGATTAGAACTGTTTAAAATACATTCTGACATAAATAGCAGTAAAAGCTTTTGTGATGATGTTTTTGTGGAATTACATTCAGAAAGTGGCCTTTTTATGATAGTAATTTTAATCTTAAATAGAATTATACAGTCAAACAGAACTGTGGATTCATAATCATTTTTTTCAAGATTCATTTAATATTTTGCTGATTTGCAACACTTGATGAAAATGTACTGTAGGTTTAGCTGATTGCAAAATTAGGCCTCCAGAGCTGATAAACTGAGGGTTTAAACCCATAGTCTTTAGATGACTGTCTTGAATACTTGAAATGTATATCTTGGTATCTGTATCTGTAAGTGTCTGTGTGTTGTTTTTTCTTTCATATGATCTTTTCAGAATCCTCTTTTAATGATTGATCCTTTAAAAATCACCTTTAAATCACCTTAAGGGCCTCATTCATTTCCATTTGGAATTAGGGAGAGTATAAAGTATTTCAAGTTCATGATAGCATATTTTTGGTATTTAGAAGAACCACCCTGGCATCATCAAGGAAAACAGAATGCCATAGTTAAGAATAAGCTCCCTGGCATAGTAACAGGTCATACATTCTGGTGAACTCCCCTTAAGATGGGCACTGTTCTAATTGGGAAGCAAACCATTTTTTCAAACCTAGTATGTTTAAAGTGTGGCATTTGCTTTCTCTTATACCAGACAGAAAATTGGTTTTACCAGACGGTTACTGGATGCCTAGCACCCCTTTCTTCCAGCTGGCATTTTCCTGTTTGGATCATTTTAAATCTTGGATGCTGAAACCCTCCCCACTCCCAGCTGCCACTTTCTTCACTGGCGGTACCCTAGTCTCAGCTCCCTGATGCTTCCTTGCACCCAGCTGCTACTTCTCTGCCTGGGCTCCTGGCTGTTTAGAGTACGCATTGGAGATGATGGGCTAAATAAGCCTTTCCCTATGAGCAACTCTAAATTTACCCTCTATGATAAGCTATAATGTTTTTAATTTGTGAATGAATGATGTACAGCAGGTTTCTAAGTAATAAGATAGTAATAGGCAGATAGATTCATTGTAAAGTTCATGAAGATCATACCATTTACACATTTTAGTGAACTTCCTAATGAGAGAGAGAAGACATGATTGTTAGGAGTAAATCAATATATGCTTAAGAGCCAAGTTTGAAATCCTAATACACTATCAGAATTCGTTTGGGGATTCAAAATTCTATCGCACATTCTATCATATCTGACCATATTTGTGAGGTAATTCTAAAAGCATGGAGAATTGGGGATTGGGGTCAGGAAGAGGCTCCATTTTTTTCTGTCTTACTGTTCAGACCTTTAATTTTGTTGATCTAGGAAACTCTCTACCAGTGAGGAAGTCCTCTACCAGTACAAATCAGAAATTGTTCTACAGTTTAGAGTCTTAGAGGATTTCTTGGGTGCATGTAATAGTTAAGTGACTTGCCCTAGAGTCAGTCAAGGTAGTTAAGTTCAGGGAGTGTTAGATCCAGGTCTTTCAGACTCAGGCATTGAACTTCTATCCATTACACCATACCAAGGAGGACATTGGTTTTGAAATGCTCCAAAAATTCATTGAGCTTTTCCTTTTGTTGTTACCATAAAAGAGTATCTAGAATTGAAATATGTTGAGAATTTTTATCTCTGGCAAACAGTCTTAATTCTGTTTTCACTTTTATTCCAGTAGTATGTTTTATGTATAAACTTTTTATTTTGTAGCATGCTATTCTGATATATGACACAGAAATGTATAATGCAGCAAGAAATCTGAGTTCACCCTTTTTAGCCCCGCTTCATTGGATTGAAGAGTTCATAATTACTCCTGCTTCTCTTTGCTAGTATTCATAAGACTGCCCTGAACAGAATTATGTAGAGTTGAGTCTCTCTTCCTTGCTTTCCTATTGCTCATTTGGTACCCTCTTCTTACCTTTTGACATCCTTGACAGTCATTTATTCCCCATTTCCCTCATACTAAGACAGGCTTGCTCTTCAGGTTCCATATTCCATCTCACTATCAATTCCCTGAACAAAACTCTGGAAGATCTTACCAAGATAGAGAAGGGCTGTGGTTTTTGCAGGTCCTGGAAATGGGTTTTGAGAGACCAAGTGTTCTTTGTTCTATTTTCTCATTGTACTTCTTTCTGCTAAAGAAACAAGCCATCTATTCTGATGTGGAAAAGAGTGTTTGATGTACTTAGATAACACTGAGGTGAAAACACACTAGGTTTATCATTGCATTTTAAAAGAGAATTTTAGAGTGCCCTAACCCAAAGGAGTCCTGTGATGGAGAAAATTTAAAGGACTGTGACAGGCCATGTAACGGAGAGATATTTCTGAGTAGATGAACTCATCAAATCACAAGAAAGTAAGTAGCTGCCTACATGTATGGCTGACCCCAATCCAGCCCTATATAACCATCTTCCATTTGCTTCTGCCATATATCCTATGTCACTAGTCTATGAGAATCAATCCATGCATCTTCTTATAGTAAAATACTTTTGGTGTTTCTTTAAAACACAGATTCCTAAAAAAACCTAACAAGAGTGGATTAGAAATGACAAGCAGAATACGCAGGTCAAATCCCATTACAGTAAACTTAGGGGGATGGCCAAATTCTCATGGAATTTCATTGTAATGAATAGTTTTCAAAATAAGTTCAAGACATACTGATACACAAGGAAATTCTCTTTTTATTTAGATTAACTAAAATAAACGGTGCTTTCTGATGTACAGACCACAAACAGTAATTTTCTAAAATGTGGGTAATATAGAAGAAAACAAGCCCAATTCTTTTGCCATATCTCCTTTTTCTTCTGCCAGAATCGACTGTTTGCACTGCTGTCATTCTTTCCCATAAAGAAAACTCTTTCTTTTTTTCCCTGATTAATTAAGACTCTGGAAGAAAAGGTTATTTCTTGACTAGACAGTTCTCTTATATCTGGTGCACGTATACAGAATCAGGTGGTTGATTTTTTTCCCCCCTTTTATCTTTTGGGCAGGGATTGAAAAAAAGGTTATTTTTTATTTAATAGTCAGCTCATAGTACAGTATTAAACTTTGGTGTAATGAGGTCAACAGATCATTTTTACCACAGGTCAAATCTTGGAAACATCATAATTAGAATTTACTTTATTACAGTATTTATTGAAATGGCATTTGACCCAGTCAATTTCCTGTTAGACTTTTTTTTACCTGATTTTCTTTGGGCCTACCCTGATTTCTTTCAGACTCTGAATGCTGATTTTCTTGGTATTATGCTGTTTGTTTCGTTGTCCAGGAAATGCTGTACCATTTGATGTGGTAGTATTAACATTAAGTAGACAATTCAGTGATAAGCCCACAGTAACCATAGGTATGAATGCACAGTATAAATGGTAATGGTGGATGTAATACTCCTTGTGGGCAGACAAAATGTAATCAGTTTTGTCATTTAGATCATCTCAAAAGAGTCAAAATAATGACATTTTGTTCTCCTGCACCTTAGTTTTTATTGGCCCTTCTTTTCCCCTATCTAGACCATATTTCAGACTTTAAAAGATGGGTGATTTCATCCACGTGGATACTAATTCCTTCCACCTTTTCAGAGCTTTGTCCTTTCAGAAGTCAAGCCAAGTCAGATCATTTATTAAGCACTCACTTTGTGCCGGCCTCTGTGCTAAATTCTAGAAAGATAAAGAAAATAAAAGTTCAAGGAACTCATATTCCAGTGGGAAATAATTTGTAAACAACTATATATGTGCAGGATATATATAGGACACAAGCCTGGAGACTGAGGCAAGGAGAGGAGAGCCAACGTAAATCTTGGCACAGGCAAGAGATGGAGTGTCCAATGTAAGGAACAGTGAGAAGGTCAATTTCACTGTATTGTAGAGGTTCATGACCCAATAGGAACCTCATTCTTCCCCCTCCCTCTTACCCCCCACAAATCCCCATGAAATGTATTTCTACTACCTGCAAAACTCAATGCCTTTCTAGCTTAGGAGGAACTTCCAGAGTTTACATTCCATGGATTGAGCCTTTCAAGAAACAGATCAAGGTATACTCACACAGTGAAATTAGGAATCCAAGTCAAACTTTAATATAGGTAGGATATAAACATTATATAAAATAAGTTCAAATTCACTGGCTTCCAGAAACAAGGTGCAAAAGGCATGGGAGAACAATTTTCTTATGCCAAACCTTTGTCTTGCTTGTCCTCCTTTCTGTTCTTCATATCCAAGGTAACTATGGTATCCTCACTGCCATTTTCTACCCTCAAATTCTGATTACAAAGATGCAGAATTACGCCTATCCCAGATTCTTTGAATAAATTTATTTTACCATCTGAAATAGAGATGTAACTGAATAGCAAAATGATGTAAATCAAATTTTGTTTTTCCAGTAATGTGTTCTGAGACCAGAGGGTTACATGTCTATAGTGTAGGAGAAACGGTTCTACTTTAGGAAGAAATAGGCATGCTATTCTTTTTAACTGTCTCTTTAAAAAGCATACTGCCTCCCATTACCAAAAAAAAAAATGGATGTAAGTTTTTTAAAAAATCTGAGAGACAAAGCCTCTACCTTTTGTTTCACTGGGACTATAAATAATGTCATGTCAGCTCACACACACCGGATTTGTTGACTAATTTTGTAAGTAAAAAAAGCATGGTGAAATATTTTATAATAAATTTTCTTAAATTCGGGGACACCTGTAATTTAGTTAATATATATTGAAGGCCTCTAGATTTTAACTTTGGTACTAACTGAAATATAAGATAAAAATTTTAAAGCACTTAGCATACTGCCTATTATTATTATTAGCTGTTAATAACCACCATTTATATAGTGTTCATGATGTGCCATGGTGAATTCAAAGCAATATTAATAAGGCATTTTGATGTCTAAGTTTGGGAAACTCTAAGGTTATTACCAAACCCATTTTGAAAAAGCACTTATATGGGCTATACTTTAACTAATTGATTTTTTTCAGCATTATTTTCTTACCCTGTTGAAATTTCTACTTACCTTCAAGACTCAACACAGTTGTTTCCTTCTCTGTGATGTCTTCTACACTGTCCTCAGCTAAAAGTGATTATTCTTTCTTAACCTTAAGACTTTTTGTAGCATTTTATCTAGGCCATTCTTTTGCCTTTAGCAAAATGTTCCTTGTAAATGTCATAATCTCCCTCTAGATCAAAAGCTTCTTGAGGGAAGGATCTGTGTTATGTGTGTGTGTGTGTGTGTTATATGTGTGTTATGTATATGTATTTGTTTTATGTGTGTGTGTATAGAGGGAAGGTGTGTGTATATATATATACATATACATACATATATATATCCAGCATTATTATATTTTGTGTTATATTTCACAGTGTTGTATTCTGCTCATAGTAGATATGTAATAAATGTTTGCTTTCTTAAATTATTGAACTTATACTATCATTATACTACTTAGACCTTCATTCAAACTAGAATTATTTTGTGATATTTGAAGAATCATTATCAAAAATAGAAAATGGGTCTTTATATTTTTGAACACTCACTTATCCCTGATTTACAGTCTGATTTCGCATCCTCAGTTTAGAGTCAGGTAGACAGAATCATTCATATTGAGTACACTAAATATGGTTATCCCCTGTATGTGAGCATTTGCTAAGAAGTATAATTATTTCAAGTTTAATTCACTTATTTGAAGCAATATAAGTTAGTTTAAATATGCTGAATTTTACATCTTTATAGAATAAGGAAGATATGGCTGTGTTATTACTCCCAGTTGTACATAAAATTTTGTGAGTTGAATTACAGAAATGTTGTGTGACGGGCCACTCTGTTCACATGATAAAAGATTATTTTGAATCCAAGTGTCTAAATGGACATCACAACACAAAGAAACCAGTTCAACACCCATCTTATAAATTACAGGTAATACATAGACATTTAAACTCCTAAGGATAATGTTCGTTTTTTGGTGATTAGCACTAAAACATTAGGCTATGAAACTAAATTGAGGAAACAATTTTAGAGCATTAGGAAAAACTTCAGTTTTAGCTAATGTGAAAAAATTGCGAATGAATGAGTAGTGGTTATGTTGAAGGTGATTATTATTGTCCACTTAAATAGGATCATAAATGCAATATAATAGTATACTTTATCTTGTGTCACTCATAAAAACTATTTAAAAATATATGAATATTTTAGATCTTGAATGATTTCATAGCCCCTGAAAAAGTAGACCTTTGATGTCTCAGTGATAGTTTTAAACATTTTCCATATGTGATATAGATACAACAGGACTTTGATCAAATGAGATAAGAAATATTACATATAATATACCGAAATAGTTGGAAAATATTAAGTTCTTACATAAATTTGTGTGTGTCTGTATAATATTAGAAGAGTTAAGGATGTTTCAGAATGTCATCAACAAAAATAGGGACATTATGGTTGAGTGGAAGGTTTTGAGTTCAGGATATAATGGAGGGTCTGAACTAAAGTTGTGGCTGAGCGGAGAGGAAGGAGCATATAGGGCAGATGTTAGGGATGTAAAAATAAAATTCGATGAAATAAATACGATGAGTAAGAGTAAGGGGTAAAGGAATGTCAGTTGCTGTCTCCAGAGTTAACCGTGATGTCTTCACACTTGGATAGTCTTTGACACTGTCAGTAATCCTCTTCTTATTTATATTCTCATCTCTCTAGGTTTTCATACCATTGCTCTCTTCTGGTTCTCCACCTACCTATCTGACTACTGCTTCTCAGGTTCCTTTGTTGGATCGTTATCCAGAACATACCCACTAGTTAGAGTGTACCCAATACTCTTTCCTAGGCCCTCTTTTTCTTCTCCCTCTATAGTGTTTTGCTTGATGATCGCATAAGCCTCCATGGATTTAATTAACATCTCTGTGCTGATGATTATGAAATATATTTGTCTTCTGACTTCAGTTTCATATTTCTGACTACTTATTGGACACCTCAAATTAAAAATCCTATTGACATCTTAACCTCAACATGGCCAAAACTGAACTCATTACCTTTTCTACCTTCCTCCCTAAACTTTCCCCTCTTCCAAAATATATGCCCTGTTTCTTTCCTTGGGCACTGCCAGCACCTTGGTGCAAGCCCTCATCACCTAATGCCTGGATAATGGCAGTAACCTTCTGGTTCTTCTCCCATCTCTATCCATTCTAGTACATCCTCTACATAGATTATAAGAAAGTGATCTTACTAAAGCACGGGTCTGACCATGTCACCAAAGTCCATTGAGGCCGGAGGCCCTTTTACCTTTTGGACCAAGTATAAAATCCTCTGTTTGGCTTTTAAACTTCTTCACAACTTGGCCCTTTTATACCATTCCATTCTTATATTTTACTGATCTCCATTCACTCTGTGATCCAATGACCCTGGCCTCTTTTCTGTTCCTCATGCAAGACACTGCATCTGTCTCATCAGTGCCTTTTTACTTACTTGATTCTGTCTCCTACTTTCCAAGTCTTAGCCAAAATCCTACCTTTTACAAGAACCCTTTCTTTGCCCCCTTTAATGCTATTGCCTTCCCTCTATGCTATCCTGTCTATATTTGTTATGAAGACTTGTGAAACCCTTTTCAAGATTGCTCATCTATCTTTAGTGGTGCCACCCAACTCTCACCTGTGGCCCCAAGAAACTGTAGGCATGGACAGTGGCCACACCCCAGTTAAAGTGTGTCAGTATAAGGGCTAAGCTTGATTGAAGATAACCGATAGACCTGTCAGTGAGTTAGGGAGATGTCTACCCCCAGCATGTGAAGACTTCCCCCAAGGGAATGGGAAGATGAGAACAGTTTGATCCAGCGGTCGGGAAGGAGGCTGAAGCAGGCTCTGTGAATGAAGCTCTTAGAGCTTGGTCACACATTGAAGATATCAGGGTCAAACACTGCACACAGGGCCGTCACCATCATCTTGATTGTTGTCTTGCTACTGAACTTTGATGACTCTGGAAGAGTGAGGCTGATGACTCGGTGCAACTCTGCCTCATTTAAATCTACTCACTTGAAAGTCGATATCACCCTGTCACATCCCTGGTCCTCTTTAGAAATGAAGGGTGAGCAACAGCAATAGGGAAATAGAGAACAGGGGTGGGATTGAGAAGAGGGTAATGAGTTCTGAAAGTGTCTGAGTTTGAGGTTATCTATTACAAAGGTACCGATATTAGTTTGACATGCCCATTAGGAAATTGGTGGTATGTGACCACAGCTCAGGAGATAGACTGGGTCTGGTTAACTTTGGGAGTCATTATCTCTGCATAGAGATGATAATTAAACCTGTGGCAACTGATGAGGTCACTAATTGAGAGAAAATAACTTAGGAAACAGAAAAAGTCTCAGGATGAAGACTTGGTATAAACCCCCAATTAATAAGTATGACATCGATGAAGATCCTGTAAAGGAAACTAAGAAATCCTTCTCAGACAGGTAAGAGGCGAACCAAAAGAGATCCGTGATATGCAAACCCACAGGGGAGAAAATATTCAGGAGGAGAGAGTGGTCAGCATTATTAGATGCATAGAGAGATCAAGAAGGATGAGGACTGAAAAGAGGTTATTCAGTTTGGCGATTTAGAGTTCCTAGTTAGCTTTTTTTTTTCAATTGAATTAATTTTATTTTCAAAGATCGCCTTTTCTGTTTTCTACTTCATTCTTTCTCTCTTACTGCATTGAAAAAGCAAGAATAACTAAACCCCTGTTCCAAGCATGTATTGTCAAGCAAAACAAAACAACTCATTGGCCGTATTTTTTTAGACGTGGCCATTTGAAGATCTGAGCCTGTCCCTTCTCAGTCAGGAGGTGGACAACAATGTTTCATCATTAGTTCTTAGGAATTCTGATTGGTCATTGTGTTGTTCAAAGTTCCTAAGTTTGGGTTTTTTTTTTTAATATTTTGTTTTACTCAACCAAGATCCAACTTTTTACTTTCCCATATTTCCTCCCATCTCACTTCCCATCTCCCACTCCCACTAATCCCAGTGACATCATAGGCATTAAAACAAAACATGTATTATAATCATTTAAAACAAATTTCTGCATTGACCGTGTCATATAAAAAAATTCTCATTTTCTGCATTCTGTGGTTTTTTTTTTACCTCTAACAAGAGGTGCATAGCATGTTTCAACATTAGTGCTCTGAAATCTTGGGTGATCATTATTCTGATAAGAGTTCAGCACAGTAATATTCCATCACATTTATATGCCATATTTTCTTCATCCATTCTCCAATTTATTGGCACCCCTTCAGATTCCTGTTCTTTGCTACCTCAAAAAAAAGCAATAAATATATTTGTATTGCTAGAAAATAATCCCTTCCTACCCTATAATTTTACCTTCCCCCCCTTCTCTCCTTTTCCTCCTATTTCACTGAGGAATGAAATGTATTTCTGTACCCAACTCCGTGTATATTTATGCGTGTGTGTATGTATGTGTGTGCACGTGCACATGGACATACATGCACACGTGTGTCTGTTAATATTCTTCCATCTTTTGACCAGTTCACATCATAGTTATCTTTGGAGAGAGCAATTTCAGTTAATTGATATTGAAAGCCGGATGGCAGAATGTTTATTTATAACAGAATGAGAGAAAAGAAAGTAGAGGTACCAAGTGTAGACAGCTTTTCGAAAAAATTTGGTTGAGAAAGGAAGAAGAGACATAGGATTATATCTAACGGGAATGGTAGGATCTAGTAGTTTTCTTTTTATTGTTGTTTTTTTGTTTCTAAGAATGTGAAGGTGTGTGTGTGTGTGTGTCTGTGTGTGTGTAGAAAATGGGAAGAACCAGTAGATAACAAGATTTTAAAATTATCAAGAGAGTGGGGAGCGGTCTGCTGGAGAAAACAGAAAGCAATAAGGTCTAGGGTACATGCAGATCAGTTAGCCTAGGCAAGTCAAAGAGTCATTTCTTCATCAGAAACTAGAGTAGAGGAGGAAATAATGAGGGGTTGTGGGATAAGAAGAAGCTCTCAGCAAATGGCCTAAATTTTCTTGGCAAATTATGAGACAGGTCAGAAACTCATCTATTACTGATACATTTTTCTAAGTCCTTGAACCTATTTCTATTTTTATCCTGTACCTCCTCCTGGAATAAAAAAAAGTTCTTTTAGTTTACTCGCCAATAGCATTTTTTTGTGTGTGGTCTCAGAATGATTTCTTTTGAACTTTAAAGGGGATGTTCTAGCATTTGTTGAAGAAGTTTATATTTACCCCATCCATAATTTATAATATTATAAATTCTATCTGCTTTTTGGCCCTCATCTAGATTGATAGGTCTTAATTTTTAACTATATTTTTTTAAAGAAGCATGATTAATAGTGTAGCTATTCAAGTTCTCCTTCTAGGCCTTTTCCATGCCCTTTTCTGTGACCATCAATGGAACTGCCTTTCAGCACTTTGGGGAGGAAGAAAAGCAAAAACCTGCTTTACTGTTGAATCATTTCATTCATGTCCTACTCTCCATGTCCAACATCCCCATTTCAGATTTTCTTGGTAAGGATGCCAAAGTGATTTACCATTTCCTTCTCTAGCTCATTTTACAGATAAGGAACTGAGGCAAACAGGATTAAGTAACTTTCCCAAGGTCACACAGGTAGTAAGTGTCTGAGGGCAGATTTGAACTCAGGTCTTCTTGACTCCAGGGCCAGTGCTCTATGCACTGTGCCACCTGCCCATCCTAAAAGTCTGCTAGAGGCAGTAATTTGACAATATAGTAGTAAATCAATGAATATGGAAGGCAATGTACTGAAAAATAGCAATCTGTGTGGATTCAAAAAGTTTAAAGAAAGCTCTTAGTATATATTGTTCTCCTTGTTTTGTAAATTCTAAAATTAAAAAAAGTTTTGAATTTCTAGTTTCTCTGCAACAAAGTATTCAGTTTTATAATGACATAGATAACAAAGAATATGTATGGGTTAGGGGATTAATGAAAGGATCAGGAGGAATTTCCATTTTGAATTTTTTTGCTTGATATCATTAATATAAGATGTTATTTGTGAATTAGGATGACCCAGTTATCAAAATAAGAAAAAAAATGAAATATCATATAGAGACTTGGTGATATATTAAAAGGTTAACCTTTGAATTAGTAATTTTACTAAAAAAATAAAAAAAACAGTTTGTATATCAAGCTCTTAAGTAGTAAGAAGCTATTAGAGACCCAGAAAAGTAAGAACTTTAATATTTAGCTTTTCACAATAAGTTTGGGTTTCCTGTGTTTTCTATATTGTCCCTCCCCCATAAAACTTTAAAATACTTTTATTTTATTTTCCCAAATGACACAAATTATAAAGATAAAATTTACATGAATTCTGTAGGATACTATATTTGGACACAGTTTCAAGAAAATGATTGGCTATATTAATAATAAAATAAAAATTTTATTTAGATTACTGTGACTTTATTACATATATTTCCTAGAGTTTTTTTAGTATGATTTATCAAAAGGTACTTTAAGCCATTATTAAAATGGAAAAACCCTGATATTCATATTTTTAGAAAGAAATAGGCTTTATATTTATAAACATTTTAAGAGCTGTGAAATGGTAATTGTGCATTTGTTTCTATTTACTTGCTTGGACATCAGCAATTATCTTAGGAGTCAAATTCACAGATATTTTAAAGTGCAATTTTCAATAAATTTTCTTTCTTAAAGACAAGATGTACAATTTCACCGAGTGGAGATATTCAGATTTGAATGGTATAGAAATTGTACAGACTATTTTAAAAGTTTTATTTGCCGTTTTAGGTTTTAAGAATGCCCTGTGCTTTAAAAAAAAAAAAAAGTTCCTGTCTACAGAGATGTCAATATCAAATTTGTTTAGAAGTAAAACCGTGGTTAGTTGACTCTATGGATCTGATAGTTTTTGGATCCTGATAGTTTCATTAACATTAACCATTTACATTTATACCAGTGTTTATCATGCGTTTCTCTTATTTAAATATATCCACAAGATATTTTTTTTGTTATGATGGAAATATTTCCTACAGAAAAATAAAAACTGGTAATTCCCTTTCTTGCACTTCATATTAATTTTTTATTTTACTAACAGAATTTCTCATTTTTTACCCTTAGCAACATACCACATAATCATGTCTTTCTTCTTCTGATGAACTGTATATCCGCATTCCTCTGAAAATTCCATAATATTCAACTTTTCTCTGTCTAAATATCTCTCTTAGCCTTTTTTCATCCTCTCCCATTCAACTCTTACCTATTCTACATTTTTTTTCTTTTTGAACCAGTCTTCTGAAAACAAGATATATATTTTTAAAGGTTTAATGGTAGAGTCTATTACTAGTAATGTAGCATGAATGTCAGAAAATTCCGTAAAAAAAGACATCATTTCAATTCCAAAATCTAAAAAAGTATATTTTAAGAAGGCAACGAAAATATTTCTTTAAGAAAAAGAAAACTAAACGCTAAAAATATTTAAATTTTAATGTCTCATTAAATAGTTTTCAACAATTCGTGGATGCTGATTTAAGTGAATCATTAAGTGAAATATTTTTTCTTTTCTTCCTGTCAATAACCTCATTACAGTTACTGATTTATTAGGGAAATCATTGGATCAAAGGGGATTGTAATTTCCCAGATGTGTTTCAACATCTTCTTTCCCTCCTACTAATTCTAGGCTTACTTAATTAACTATTCATAGTATCTGTTCAGGATACACATACATGAATATGTGTATGTGTCTTGTTTTACATATATACATATATATACACACACACATATATATACACATCTATATGCAAATATTCATTTAAATATATATATACATTGATAGTCTAGCTCTATTATCTCTATTATCTTTTTGTTGATTCTCTGGAGTTATCTAAAAAGACTGCCATATCAATTCACCACCACTACAGATATTTTTGCCTTTTCCTCTACATTATTTGCTTATTCCCTTAATTTTTTAGAATCATGAGATCATAGATTTAGTACTACAAGGGCCATTATAGATCATCTAATCTGACTTTTCCTTAGAGAAAGAGCAGGGACCAAGCTTGAATACAAGGGAAGAGTTGTATTTATGAAATATGAGAAGTTATCTCCCCCCCATCCCACCCATCCAAAAAAAGTGGTAAGAGGAAAATCATAAGAGTACAGTGATTAAGAAGGAAGAGAGTGTTTTATAGTGTAAAATACTCTTGAGAGATCAAGAAGGATGACCATAGTGGAAAAACTCCAGGATACTCTCACATGACTTTTCTTCTTGTATTCCACATTTCAGCCAGACTGGGATACTGACTACTCTGCTGTCCTGACCTGTTCTCTCTCCTCCATCTTTGCATCTAAGTGCTGGCCATTCCCCCACCTCGTGCTGCCCCCTCTTCTTCTCTTCTTCTGTAGTTGCTGAAATGCCTTTCTTCTTTCAAGGTCCACCCAAATTGCCATCTCTATAACTTCCTTCCTGATTCCTCCAATTAAAAGTGATCTTTCCTCAAATTTTCTTTAGAGCATTTTGTAGGGAACTTTTTTTTTCACTATCACATTCTAGTTTATTTCATATTTACATGTGTGCTTGTTAACACTGCCATACCCCTGAACACACACCCATGCACACTAACCTGAATACACATTATATTATGAACTCTTTGAGGAAAGGGATTGTGTCAAACTTCACTCTGTAGTCACAATAAGAGAAAATACAGTGTTACAGTTAGAGGACTGATCTTTGACTCACAATCTGAGGTTAGGTTTAAAACTGGCTGGGTGACAGGGCAGTGAGGTGGCCTGGTATAGAGCAACATGCCTGGAGTCAGGAAGACCTGAGTTCAGATTCAGTCTTAGATACTTATTAGCTGTGTGACCCTGGGCAAGTCACTTAACCCTGTGTGCCTCACTTTCCCCATCTGTAAAATGCAATGGAAATAGAATATCATTCTTTGCCAAGAAAACCCCAGGTAGCATGGCAAAGTTAGACATTACTGAATAACAACAGGTAACCATAGGCAAATTTTACAGTGTCCCCAGGCAACGCTTTGGAGATCCCTGCATTAATGTTATCACAGGTCTGGCCCAAAGCAAAAAATATGCAGACTGCCTGATGCAGTTCTTTGCATATAGTAGGTGCCTAATGTTTTGGTTTGTTTTTTAAGCAAATAGAAGAGCCTAGAACCCTTTCCCTTGTGCTTGATGCTGTCTTCTTTAAAATATGAAAGATTCAACTTCTTAAGGTTACAGTTTTCTGGAACTTCTAGTTTTGTGGCTGAGAGTCAGAGATTAAAATAATTTATATTTGGAAAAAATAAAATAACATCAGGGCTGTTAAGTTCAGAATTAAATTTAGGTGCAAAATGAGAAAATGAATTTTAATGTAGGGTAGTAGAGAGATATAGATATAATTTCTTTTCTATGAAAGCTAGGCATTTCTCAGCCCACTTACCCTTTCATAAGGGGGAATAACTTAATTTCTCTTAATAGTATGTATTGCAAAGGGTCAGTAATACATAGACAAGATTGGAAAACATAACCTGAGCAAACACCCTTGATCCTTGCCCCCAAAAGTCAGTCTTTCCATGCACTTGAACAAAGGTCTATTGCTTTCTGAATTTAAAGTATTAGGCAGGAAGAACATAAGAAAGAGTAGAAAGCCTCTACTTTTAACTGTGCTTGTTTGAGTTTAGCTCTTCTCATATCACTGGCAAGGTCCACTCAGTATACATTTGTGACCTTCATAAATTTTTGTGAATACTCAATATAACAAACATAAAAGACTGCATAAAAGACCAAATTCATAGGTTTTTTTTCTTATGTTGTGAGGTTGTACGTTTTATTATTGAATCCCTATGAAGAATGAAACAGATATAATTCCATGAATCCAAGATGTCTGAATATAGCAATTTAGTAAAACCAAGAACATTTAGATAGAGGTGGCTAGGTGGTGCAGTGAATAGAGCACCAGCCCTGGAGTCAGGAAGACCTGAGTTCAAATATGATCTCAGACACTTAACACTTACTAACCATGTGACCTTGGGCAAGTCACTTAACCCCAATTGCCCTGCATTCCCTCCTTCAAAAAGCAAAAAAAAAAAAAAATATTTAGATGATGTTTTCCTGGGACTTCAAATTAAAAAAAAATTATTGAATTCC
>CM053596.1:207473966-207514420 GCA_028646575.1 Pseudocheirus occidentalis
GACCACCCCTAGACTCCTCCCACAACCTTATTGTATATAGAATCCCATCTTCCCTCCACATGTGTGAGAGTGCCTTAGAATGCCTTAGTAGAGACTTTGCTCTGTGAGAGTGCCATGGAATAGTTTGGTATAGACTTTGCTCAGTGAGAGCGCTGTAGAATAGCTTAGCAGAGACTTGCTCTGTGAGAGCACCTTTAAATGGCCTAGTACCCCATGTGGCGAACTTGAACTTTCAATAAACTTTACTTTTTCCTTGGCTGAGAAGACTTGAGTGGAATTCTTTCCGCAGGACCCGGTATGTTGGTATTTTGGGGTCTCAGACAGCCCTAACCCTCTTCGGGCTCCTCTTCACTTGTACAGTGCAATGCAGTCCCCACACCGATGCCTTCTTCATATCCACTAGTTGAAATCCTTCTCTTAAAGCCAAGCCTAGGTGGCAAAGATCTCCTAAATCTGATCTCTCTCCTCAGTGCTCCTCCACCCCCACCCTTAAACTGCTCCCCTCCCCCCCATACACACACAGCAAAAAAATGATCTCTCTCCCTCCTCAGATTTTTCTAGACTTCTTTACCCCTACCACATTCTCCTGGGGCACAAATTATGTGTTTTTTTCCATCTCTGTATCCTTTGCATCTAACACGGTGTTGGTAAATAGGAAATTATACTTCTGTTTTTCTCTGGAAGAGGGAGACCTAGAATTTGGTTCTCACCTACCTTAGAAAGTTATCTGTATGGTTCAAAGAAAAGTTCACTCACTGCTCCGGGAGCAAACAAAATCCACTTCAGTCCATCAGTCAGTAAATATTTATCAAGCACCTACAATGTGCCAGGCACTGTACTAAGTGCCAGACATACAAAAAGAAGCAAAAGAAAGCCCCTGCTGTCAAGGAGTTTATAATCTAATCTAGTCCCACCTCTTCTCACAACAATGTGATTTCCCTTGCCTTCAGTTTCTTAGTCTTTAATTTATGTCCCCTCCATACTCATCTTCCCAATGTTGGAGGGTAGCTAACATCTTCAGCATATCTTAGAAACTCACTTTTAAAAAGAAAATAAATTTTGTCAGCGGCTTTCATTTTTATACAATAGTCATTACCGTATATAATGCTCCCCTTCCTTACAATAAAGTAAAAATACTTCATTGAAGAGAACCAATGCCCTAAGTTTGTATGCAAGATGTGTGCAACATTTTGCCCCTGTGGTCTCCTGCAACTACAAGGAGGGAAAGACTGGAATTAGGGAGACTAATTAGGAGTCTGTTCCCATTCTTGTTGTTGTTCCTCCTTCCTTCTCAAAAAGGACCAATGACATCAGCAGGGTGATATCTTGACTTGCAAGTGAATTGCATTTAAGTGATTCAGAGCCATGCAAAGTCATCAGTCTCACTCTCTCCTCCAGGGTTATCTGAGTCCAGTGGCAAGACATAGGTCAGAATGACCAGAGATGACCCTAAATCCAGTGGGACATATTGGCCTTTTAAAGCTAACGTTTTTCCCAAGTCTTACTTTGTCTGAGCTACCACCCATTTAGTAGTTAAAGGCTAGGTAAAAACTGAGGCCAAAGATGGCCTGGGTTTTGTACTCAAAAGAATTAGTCTGGGAGGGAAAGACCCTTGGGCCAGGACAGAAGCAGTTGCTATTTACACTCACTCTGAGCCATCAAAACCCAAACAATGAGCAAATTTGCAGTAGTTCAAGAAAAATGAAGATGATCTCAAAATCTATAACCACTTTCCACATGTCATCTTTCTCTGTTCATCTAGAAAAAAGGGTGAAACCTTCAGGATTCCATTCAGCAGGCATTTTTTGGAATACTCTCACTCAGCATAAGACACTCTACTAGGGACATACTGGATGTGACAAAAATCATGTACCCTCTCTTTTTTACTCTAAAAAGTGGCCACGTAAATTTATAATTTATATATCTATCTGCATATGTATATATATACATCTGTCTATCTCTATCAGTAAGCATATGGTTGTAGATAGTTGTATATACATATATGTAATTGCATATACATATATGTATATAGATAGATCTCTCTCTATATATATATACATATATACATATAAATTTTAGATATCTATTTTCTTAAGGAATGGGATATAGTTCAAACTACCTATCCATTTTTTAGTCTTAACAAAATGTATGCTGAGGCTACAAAGAGAAAACAATGATGGTTTCTTTTTTACTCTCAAGTCTGCATGACTCTCTGGGGGAGGGACTATGTTTTCTAATTATTTTGAATCTCCCATAACACGCAGTATAGTACTGTGTTCATTGTAGGTACTGACTAATTGCTCTTATTGTTAATAAAGTACAGAATGTTAAGAAAGCCTGTGATTCAATGCCTTTAATTATTCATCTTCACTGCTCTGTTGCTGGATCCAAAGTATTTGAAAAAGCCCCACCCTTCAGAGAAGGAAAGATCTGCATCTACTTCATTATGATAGAGGCAAAGCCCCAGAGACTCACTCCCAAGATAAACCAATCCATTGTTTTGGGATGTTTCTTTAACAAATGGAGACCTAGAGGACTTGGAGGAAGCAGGTATTAGGGCTTGCTTACTTGAAAGGTAACTGCAGCTGGAATAACATAATGTGAATGTACTTAAGGCAGAAAAGACTGGGGATTGGGGCAGTCCCCTCTGAAATGAGGCTCTGTACAGGGGAGCCAGACCTATCTTGGGGGCACCTTAGACCCTAAGGTAGTAGGTTTCTGCTAATTAACTTATGCTTTATGCAATATCCACACTGTCTCCTTCTAGGGTCCCAGAATTTGATCTACCTCAGGGTTTCCAGTCCTGATTGCCACACTGAATAATAGATAATCACTTAAGGGTTTCCTGAAATAATTGCCTACACCTCATGTCTTTGAAAGATGTTTTGTTCTTGTTTTTAAATTACTGATATAACAGAATTCCTTTAATTCTTGCATTGGGAGTCAATAGCATCATGAGAGTTACTTAGTTTTAAAAAGGATGAGTTGTATCTGTTGCAACAAAATCTAGCACAATGGAAATTCTAGAACATAACCTTCAAGTTTGCTATAATGTGGTTTAACCTGGTATCTTTGAGGGGTTTTTGAGAGCATTGTAATTTCATTTTATCAGACCATAAACATAATTGGGACTACAGAAACCTAGATTAAGTACCTTTCCTTCCTGTTGCTGAATACCTCAGATACTTCCAAAAAAAGGTGTTAGATAAGGAATATTGCATTTTCCTGAGAAACTGAAAAATATTTATATCTACATGTAGATGGTGTTACCTGAAATGCTTATGATTGAGTTGAATATTATATACAAATTTCTTTCTGTCAGGATTTTACCTGTAAGTTCAAAGCAGAACTTAATTATCCTAGCTTCCTGTCATTACTCACTGCTGATAATCTGCCCCAAAACAGCCTTTTGTCAAACCCCGTGAAACAGGGAAGCTTATGCTTGCAGAGAATGTTGGAGAGCTGATTCAGATGATAACCTATCATTAAGGTTCCCTTTGATGCTGGACTCAGTGGAACATATTAGTTCTTAGGGTATACTACCGGGTGTGCTATTTATATGGATTACACAGAGTCTAAAAATACTGGTATCTGTTAAGAATAATGTGACCTATAATTATGACAGTTATTGCTTTTAACATTCACTTATGAACAAACTAATACAGTGTATGTTAGCATAGCATGGCTTAGGTTAGGGAAAAAGTAAATTTTGTGCAAAAACTGAAAGGCCTTAAGGTATTGCTTTGTCAATTAATAAAGAAGAGCAGTTGAGGGTATTAAATTATCTGGCATCTCTGTGTAGATCATAATTATGCAGACAGGGCTTTTCTTTTTGAAACAATTTTTACATTACATAAACTGAAGTTTTTCATCCAAGTATCATTTCAAGAAAGGCAGACTTAAATAATGGAGGCAATGGGGAAACATAATATTACGATAATGTTCTTTGGTGCGGTTTGGAAGGTTTTAGGAAACATTTGGAACTATTTTTCTCATAAAGTTACTTAACTATTGAAGTGTTATGATAGCATTTCCTTCTGCATTGAGTATGTTACAAAAGGAGTCTGGTTAAAGGGGACATCAATTCTAAATATCCTGATTAGAAGGATTTCCACAAACCAGGAAATTACATGCTAGGGTATCCTGACATTAGTTTAATAAAAGATGTAGTGAAATGAGCAGTGCTTAGGTGATTTAGGGTGGCCTATCAGCTTTCAAATACCCATTTCTCTGCAGCTTCACTTAGCCAAACTGCATTTAGTCATTTTTAGTGGATTTAAAATGACCTGGATTTTCAGAGGAAATAAGCTATAACTTAATTGATTATCTATTTCTGTTGGGGAAATAGGATGGTTCTATTATGTTACATATTACAGCTTGATGCAACCCTCAAAACTGTTGGAATAAATACAGTATTTAAATTTTCCTTTACCCTAGTATTATTGGTCTTTTTTGGAACCTGACAGATGTATACCTCATCTGTCAAGAGTTAGTATAAATTAAACTCCTT
The DNA here is from genome assembly GCA_028646575.1 of Pseudocheirus occidentalis. Lineage (NCBI taxonomy): Eukaryota > Metazoa > Chordata > Mammalia > Diprotodontia > Pseudocheiridae > Pseudocheirus > Pseudocheirus occidentalis. Next base: position 207,478,477 of record CM053596.1, read on the forward strand.
TCAGTATTGGTAACCATTCTGCCCTGTACATTCTGACACATAGATTTTAACTTTTTTGATCATTTCTTACTTTTAATTTAATTTTGTATGCATCTTAATGCAGGTGAAAATGCCGTTTCAAAACTGTTATGTTGCACATGGCATTGGAAGTGCACACATGTTTAGTTTTAAGTAACTAACCTCTGAGTTCTTTAGCATGCTTGATCAATAACATCGTTCTTCACGAACAGATCATTTGTTTGACTGGAAACACAAATAGTGGCAGATTATTGGGGAGCTCTGCCTCTATTTAAGATTGCTGCAAGTTGTGAGAAATGTTTACCATGATGGCTCTTTGAGGAAGAACCTCTGAAAGGCAGTACTTCTGGGGAGGAGGAACTTGTTTCAGTCAATGACTTGCAACACTGATTTTGGATCTCTTCCTGATGTCTTCCATTTGTAGAGAGACAGAGATTTTGTTGCTTTTAGGAGTGCAGAACAAAAGTAACAGTACCTTTTGGTCTTCACGCGGACCACCATGTCCATTATAGGAATAGAAAACAGTTGAAAGGATTTCTCTTACTCTTGGATACACAGGATCATAGGATTATCATAAGATCACATTTGTAGATCTGTAGACTTGTAGATTTGACTTGAAAGGTCATCTCGTCCAACTTCCTTGTTTTACAGTTGAGGAAACTAAGACCCTGGAGCGTTAAATGATTTGCTCAGGGTCACGTTGGCTGGAAGTGTGCCAAGCACGGGACATACAAAGAAAGTAAAAAACACAGACTCTACCCCCGAAGACCTTACATGCTATCAGGGAAGACAGGCTACATGAAGTTAGGTACACACAATTATAGATACAATGTAAATAGAAGATAATTGAGAGGGAAGGCACAGGGAAATGAGTCATGGGGAGAGAGAGCAGAATGGGAAAAGCATTCTGTAGAAAATAGAATGTAACTGAATCTCTTGAAGGAAGCCAGAAAAGCCAGTCAACATTGAGGAGGAAGGGCATGTCCAGCCACAGGGGACAGGTGGGGAAAAGTCACAAATATGAGAGGTGGAGTATTGTGCTCAAAACAAAAATAGTCCAGTGTAACCAGATCACAGAAGTCATGTAGGGGTGTAAAAGGTAAGAAGACTGGAGAGTTAAGGAGGTGTCAGGTTGTGAAAGGCTTTAAATGATAAACAGAAAATCTTACATTTGATTGGAGAGATACTAGGTAGCCCCTAGAGGTCGCTGAATTGGGGGTGGGGTGCTTTGCAGTGGAGGATAACATGATTAGATCTGTGTTTGCTTTCTTTTTTGTGTAAGAAATTTATTTTATTTTTAGTTCACAAAACAAAACAAGCATTTCCATAACACAGTACAGTAAAAAAGATGATTGCACATGAACCCACAAATCTCCCATGTACAACTTGCTATTCACTTCAAATATATAACAAAATTATTGTGTAATTTTTTTCTTTGTTCTTTTCTCTCTTTCCTTCCTGCCCTAGAGATAGCTACCATCAGACACTAATAAGCATATGTATATATATACATAATTATTTTATGCAAACTTGTATTTATCAGTATTTTCTCTGGAAGCAGATAGTGTCTTCGTGTGTCCTTTATTTTTAATTTATGTATTTATAGTAGTCAAAATGACTTAATCACTGAAAGTCATTCTTAAAACAACATTGCTATTATCATATACAGTGATCCCTCGGTTCTGCTCGTTTCTCTCTTCATCATTTCATGCAAGTATTTCCATGCCTTTCTCAGATCACTGACCCCATCATTTCTTACAGCACAGTAGTATTTTAGGAAAATCAGACAAAAAATAGATTTGTATTTTAGGAAAATTGTTTTAACCATTGAGTGGAGGATGGATTGACGGGGGGAGAAATGTGAGGCAAGTAGGTCCATTAGAAGGAGGCTAATGAAATATCATGGAAAGCGATTGTAAGGGTCTGCAGGAGATTGGTATCTGTGTACGTGGAGGGAAGGGGATGTGTGTGAGAGATGTTCTAAAGGCTGAAAATTTAAGATACGAGAACAGAATGGAAATGAGGCTGATGATGAGAGGTAGTATTTACATGCTGCTTACTCCGTACCAGGCGCGATGCTAAGTACTTTACAATTTTAGGTCATTCGATCCTCTTAACCATCCTCGGAGATAGTTGCTATTATTGTCACTCCTGTTTTACAGATGAAGAATCTGCAGCAGAGGGTAAGTGACTTTTCCAGGGTCACACAGCTAGTAAGTCTCTAAGGCCCCATTTGAATTCAAGTCGTCCTGATTCCAGGTCCAGCGCTCTATCCCCTGTACCACCTAGAAGGGAAAGTGGTAGTGTGGAGTCGAGGAGGGCACTGAGGTTGTAGGTGTCTGCGTAACTGAAAGGGTAGCTGTGCCCTCAACAATTATAGGAAAGTAGGAAAGAGGAGAAACTTATGGGAGAAAAATGAGTTCTGTTTTGGACAGGGCCAATTAAAGTATTTATGGGAAATGCAATTTGAGATGTCCACAAGGCAGTAAGTGATCTAAAACTCGGGTCCAGGAGAGGTGTTAGGGATCAATAGCTACAGCTGAGAATCCTTAGTGTAAAAATGATCATTTAACCCAGGAATTTGAGAACACATAGTATAGTGTAGGGTACGGTAGGGTAGGGTAGGGTAGGGTGTGGTAAGGGTACGGTAGGGTAGGGCAGGGTAGAGTGCAGTAGGGTGGGGTAGGGTAGGGTAGGGTAGGGTAGGATACGGTAGGGTACGGTAGGGTAGGTTGGGTAGGGTAGCATAGTATAGTATAATATAATATAGTACAGTATAGTGTAATGTAGTATAGTATGTAGTAGTACCATGTATGTAGTATATCATGTAGTATATGTATGTACATATACATATATAGGTGGTATAGTACGTAGTAATCTAGTGTAGTATAGTACATTATAGTGTTGTATGAAGAAAAAAGATAATATCCCAGGGCAGAGCCTTGGCGAATATCCATGAATAGCGAGCATGACTTGAATGAAGATCCAACAAAGGAGTTTTAGAATGAGTGGTATGACAGATAGAAGAAGTTAAGCAGTATCATTAAAGCCAGAGAGAAGAGAGTATCCAGGGGGCTGTGGTGATCAATAGAGTCAAAGGCTGCAGAGGAATCATGGCAGATGATTGCAAAAAATCTGCCATACTTTTGAATTTCAAATCCTGGATGCTTTGAAGGAATGAATGAATTTTAAAAATTATGTCGTAACAAAGTGTCAGGCACTGCTAAATGCTAGGGATACAAATACAAAAAGATAGATAGACAGAGAGAGAGAGAGAGAGAGGTCTAATCCTCAAAGGGTTAACATTCAAATAGGAAGAGAATAGATTACTCTTCCAAATAAGAATTTAGACAAAAAGAACTGTTAATGGAGAAAAAGAATCGAAAAGACAGTCTTCATCATACCTAAGGCCTTCTGTAGCTGGCTGACTGAATAAACCTGACTTGTGTCTGCATCACAGAGGAGCTGAAGTTAATTTCCTAGAGTAATAAGCTAAGCTAAATAGGTGCTAGATCCTTCTCTTTTGGGGGAAAAAAAAACACAAAACTACATCACAGCTAAAGATCCAGATGTCAGCAGGGGGTACAGTAGTTCAGTGTACATGCTCAGCAAAGAATAGCACAAAGGACATCAGTACTTCATCATTAAAGTATGAATTGCGTTACTTTCATCATGTGTTTCCTATGTGTGTTCTTTCCCCTAGGAGTAATGTGATAATGTGTGGAAAAAAATGTACCCTTTGTGTTTAAGGTATATCTTTCTTCTCACTTATTTTGCTATGTTCTTTATTTAGATGTCTTTTGCTTTGATCTAATTCTTTTTTCTTCTAGTTAGCCTAGTAAAAGAAAACACATTGATGGGGGCTAATGAACTGTGGTTTTGAACAGATGTTGACCTAAAAAGTGCTAGCTTTCTGGGAACCTATGTGTGAAGATATTTCATATGCTACGTATTTATTCAAATTATATTGAATAATTTTCTAAATAAAATTCCATTTTATTTTTATTTGAAACAAACATGTTCTAGAAAGTAGAAAGAATAGACGTCAATAAATCTATCCTTCAATTGGCATTAATGATGAAAATGTCACCCTTATCCCTCACATCTCTCTAGCAATAACATCTGTCCCCACAGCAATAACCAGAAATGAGTAGATGTTTGAAAAGCCCTATGACAGTCATTGACGTGTCTCAGACAAATGCTCTAGGAAAGTATTGCCAATCCTAGACTGACAATGTCCGGAGAGAGTCACTGACCATTACTATTTACCTTTTCTTCTTTTGACCCTAATCAGATGCCAACTATGGATCTGTGTCATCAATTCTTAGAGGACAAGTAGGACCAGTTTCTTCCAGTAGAGGAAAAACCTAATGCCTTTCATTAGCTCAGAGTCTATAGTTATCTTTCTTTTTTACGTCCTCCTGTGTCACATTCCTTGACCCTTCTCCCTCTTGGCACAAGTCAGAATTCTCTTATACTTATTTATATTCCTTTTCTTCTTTGTTTTAACCTTAAAGCTCTTCTGCCATCCCCCCCCTTTTGTTTCTCTCCCTTTTTTTAGACTGGAGCATGCAGAAGTATTCCTTTCATACATACTTTTACTTTCTCTTCTAGGAGGAGAGACCAGTTGCTCTTTATCTATAGATAGCAGCTACATGGTCATGGCAAAAATTTTGTGAATTTTCTGCCAGGCACTGCAGGGTTACCCAAAACCTTAATACTTTTTGGAAGTCCTGGCATTCTTATTGGTAGCTCTTTTGACCAACTCTTACTATGAAATGTTATGGCAAATCACATGTGGACCATACCAGTTTGCATTACCATTACCATGTGGCAGCTCAGTAATAGGAGACGGTTCTTTTCTTTTTTTTTTTTTTTTGCTCTTTGGAGGGGGGAAGGCAGGGCAGTTGGGGTTAAGTGACTTGCCCAAGGTCACATGGCTAGTAAGTGTTAAGTGTCTGAGATCGTATTTGAACTCAAGTCCTCCTGACTCCAAGCCTGGTGCTGTACTCACTGTGCTACCTAGTGACCCTCATGGTTCTTATTCTTAAGGATATTAGAGTCTACTTGGAGAGACTACTAGAAACAAAATGGAAACACATGAGATGATTAGGTAGCAATTAACTGTCAAACTGTTAATCACTGCAAGTACAATTCTTGTTTTAAGAAGGAAAAGAACCTTTAAAAGTCTGAGTCCAACGCCTTCATAAAGTGGATAAGATCTGAGTAAGACTTACATAGTGGTGAACATTTACCTGGGTGGAGAAGAGGAAGAAAAGTGTTTCAGGTATGAGAGAAGAGAAAGAATGAGGCATAGTGACAGAAGTGAACATGCCTTATTCAAAGTTATAGCAGATCTGCCTAACTAAATAAAGCAGAGATTATCTACTGACGAGGAGTAGGAAATAGGGCTTGGGAAAATGGGATAGAATTAGATGGATCCTACTGTTACAGAGAGTTGCAGTGTTTTTGTAAAACACATCATCCTTGAGGCTAGTGTCATCACTGTTTCTTGACTTGCCTTGGTAGGTAAAAGTTTATTCTTAAGTCATATGTAACAAAAGCATCATTGGGAAAAGAATCGCTCTTAGGTTTTTGTTTTTTTGTTTTTTTTAAGTAGGTACAACAGAGCGGCTAGGTGGCACAGTGAATAGAGCGCCAGCCCTGGAGTAGAAGGACCTTAGTACAAATCTGGCCTCAGACACTTAACACACACACACACACACACACACACACACACACACACACACACACACACACTGGCCGTGTGACCTTGGGCAAGTCACTTAACCCCAATTGCCCTCCAAAAAAAAATAAATAAAGTAGGTACATCATACCAAGTAGTAGCTCCATAATATAGTAGATAGAAAGCTAGGCTCAGTGACAGGAAGACCCAGGTTCACTTTCCATCTCTGATTTATACAGGCTTTGTTATCCTAGAGAAATCATAGCTTGCTCTAGATAGCTCACTGACTCTTTAAGTTTCAGAAAAAAGTATCTGTGTGCATCAGTTAAATATTCTTCATCTGATGGTTTTCTATACCAGTGAAATAATGGGTCAAATCAAGTCAATAAATATTTATTAAGCACTTACTGTTATGTCAGGTACTGTGGTGAATTCTAAGAATACAAAAGAAAAGGTAAAAAAACAGCCTGTCCTCAAGGAGCTTAGTCTCGATCACTGGATACCATGTAGAATCCGTACTTATATGGAGGCAGTGACTTGTGAGTCTAAGCTGTACATCTCTTTCTACATACTTTGTAGTCCTATATCACCCTCTATTTCCAGTTATAACATACCTCTCAAATCCTTGTATCTTTGATGAAGTAAAGAATTTATTTATATAAAATTTAACATTAAAATGAGGTTTAAAGCTATTTCTTCTTCCTCTTTAAACTTTCCTTTCCATAGTCTTCTTCACAAGTTCTTTTTAAAAATAGATTTAATGAACATTGTTTAAATAATGTGAATGTTTTGTAAACTTTAATGTTTGTGGGTATTTGTTTTTACATTTGAAGAGTTATTGGCAAAGGCAACATGAAGTTAAATATAATGGCAATTTATGTAGGTGGTACGGAGGATAGAGTGATTAGTCTGGAGTCAGGAAGACATGAGTTCAAATCCAGCCTCTGATACTTGGTAGCTGTGTGACCCTGGACAAGTCACTTAACTCATTTGACTCAGTGAGATGGAGATAATAAAGGTGATATCCTGGGGTTGTGAGGACCAAATGAGACAATATTTAAAAAGTGCTTATAGCATAGTGCCTGGCATGTAATAAGTGCTATATAAATGTTAGTTATTACCAGCTATTATTACTGTTACTTATTTTAAAGCTATTTAGTACTCTTGTATAAAATTATATTAGATGATGTTTTGACCAGAAAGCAACATAACAAGTGAAAGTAACTCTTGACAATGAAAATGTTTAAGTTTGTTTTTTTTTGTTTTTGTTTTTTTTGCTTTTTAAAATTTTTTTTGGAGGGCAGTTGGGGTTAAGTGACTTGTCCAAGATCACACGGCTAGGTTTTTGTTTTGTTTTGTTTTGTTTTGTTTTGCTTGGTGTGTGTTAAGTGTCTGAGGCCGGATTTGAATTCAGATCCTCCTGACTCCAGGGCTGGTGCTCTATTCACTGTGCCACTTAGCTGCCCCAGATGTTGAAGTTTGGATCCAGTTCCTTTCTTTCTCATTTATGTTCATCCTCTTCCTACCATATGACTTATGCCAGGTGTGGGGAACCTGCGGCCTTGAGACCACTTGTGGCCTCCCTGGTCCTCAGCTATGGCCCTTGGACTGAATCCAAACTTCGCAGAACAAACATACACAGAAACAAATCCATTTATTTGTTTTATGAAGTTTGAATTCAGTAGAAAGGCAGCCCTTGAGGACCTAGAGGGCCGCATGTTGCCTCAAGGCCACAGGTTCCCCAATCCTGTATACCATTGGTTCCCTAAAAATCTGCAGAACCTTCTGGTCAATATGCTGGGTTAGTGTTTCTAGATCAGGCTTTCACTATTACCCTCAAGCTTTCTTTCCTTGAATCCTTTGTATAGAATGGTTCTGCTTCTCCTCCCTTAGAGCAATTTGGGATTGTAGTCAGCTAGTTGAAAAGAAGAGGACCAGTGTCAGCAGCAATGATACCATTTTAAAACTCTTGGACCAGTTGTACTTTGATCTTGATTGAAAAGAGGCTGGTATCAAAAAAGCCCCAGGAAAACGCTTCCATATATCACCTGCAGTATGGTTCTTCTCTCTGAGACTATCTTTTAGCTCTCTGCTTTTCTCAGTCTTTGATCTTTCTTTAGCACTCACTTGCTACTGGGGTAAGGAGGAAACCTCTTTGGGATTCCCACTTACTCCCTCGGTGTTATCAGCATAAGAAATTTGAAGGAGGGAGGACCGAAGATTTTTCACTTGAGCCATGTTGCACATGGACTGGCAGTTTTTCTAAGTCTAAGTAGCTTTCTGAAACAATCCTCTTTCTTCTATCTTCCCCTAAGAGGAAGTTGTTAAAATTGAACTAGGATAACCTAGAGTAAGTAAGCAATTTGGATCATTGAATTTTCTAGGTAATTAGTCATTTTTATCAGAATAAGAAATATGGTTCCTGGTGATGGGGAGTGGCTTTGTGTTCTTTGAGGACTACAGATCTAGATCAGGGGAATAAGACCGAATTTTGAGCAGATCAGGCCATTTGGCAAAGTTCTGCTTGAGTGCCTCAACGTAGTATGACAGGGATCTGAGTTCTCAAAGCCGAAAAAAGCAGGAAGGACATAAGCCCAGGGATACCCTGCCAAGCTGCAAAGTTTCCAGAACCGACTCGTTCACTAGTCTGACATTTAGAAAACAACAGAACTCAGTTTGAATCATAGAGTTATCATCACCAACTCTGCCTTGAACTCTTGAAAACCATCTAGAAGTCATGGAGAGATTAAGATCTTACAGTGTAAGGACCCCTCACCCCATCCCCATCCGCTGCCCCAACATCAAGAAAAACCCGAGAACTCTGAAGTATGAGTCATTGAATTATATCTCTTTGTTTGAAGGCGTCCTGAGTTGGAAATGGGATGTGGCTTCATCACTGGATCCCTAGTATCACTTTAAGGAACACTACAAGTCCAAAAGCTACTGTTAAAAGATGTTCTTGAGGCAACTAGATGGTGCAGTGAATAGAGAATGGAGTCAGGAGGATCTGGGTTCAAATCCAGCCTCAGACACTTGACATTTAACTAGCTCTGTGACCTTGGGCAAGTCACTTAACCCCCCCCTCAAAAATGTTCTTGTACTTTTGTACTGCTGATAATTTACATGTAATTTATTTTGCATGCAGTTGTTTGCATGTTGTCTTCCCTAGGAGATTGTAAGCTCCTTGTGAGAGAGGACTGTCTCCTACTTTTCTTTGTATCCTCAGCTAATATAATTCCTGTCACAGAGTAGACACTATTTAATAAATGTTTTTGACTGAAGGCAAACATTTATAAGCACAATATGTAAATACTAGATATTATCAAATAGAAATATACACATATACAATCTGTATAGGTATGTATAATATATAAAATCTCCTGTGCAATCTTTAAAAGATTGTGAAAGATAGAAGTGATTACCAGCCTAAATACAGACAAATGTCTTCATTTTAAAAAAAAAAAGAGGTAGAATCTTTGAATTATATAGAGATCAGGCACTTTGACTTTGATTCCTAGCAGAATTTTAGAACATATAAAAGCAATGATTTGTGAACATTTAGAAAAGGAAATAATGGCTAGTAAGAGCCATCATGGCTTCATAAAGGACAGCTCATTCCAACCAAAGCTCAGTTTATCTATTTGGCACGATTATGAAGCTGGTAGATCCAGGGATGTTCCATAAATTTATGGATGATTGCACATGTATTTCCAGAAAGCATCTGTGTGATTCTTGTAGACAAGATTCTTGTAGACAAGATGGAGAGTTATGTGATGGATAATAGAACATATAGGGAAATAAAGAGTAAGTTGAATTACCAGACCCAAAGACCCATAATGGCTCAGTGTCAGCTTTAAGGGAGGTCTTCAGTGGAGTGTCCCAGGTATCTCTGCCTGACTCATGCTCTTAAAAATTTTGATCACTTGCATTGGTAGAAGCATAAATGACATGCTTAACAAATTTTCAGCTTTAACAAAATTTGGAAGGATAGTTCATACACCATATGACAGAATTAAAAATTAAAGAAGTTTAAGTGGCCAAATTGAATAGGAAGGAATTTAATAGGTATAAACATAAAACCCTGTATGAAGGTTTTAAAAAAGCAACTTCATAAGGTAAATGTTGCCATACATTTCTTATGAGAAAAACCTGGGGATTTCATTAAATTCCCAGCCTACTATGGATCAAAAATGTGACTTGGCAGCCAAAAAAATTTAAGATAATCCTGGGCTGCATTAAAAGAAGGTTAGTAAACAGAGAAGTGAAGAAGTGAACAGAACAGAGAAGGTGATAGTCTACTCTGTTGCATTCTGTTCAGATGCCCTCATGAAATATAGTGCTTCGTTCCATGTGCCACATTTTCAGATTGGTTTTTAACACACTGGAGATAGTATAGAGGAAGACAGTCAAATTGAAGAGGGCAGCTGTGGCATATTAGAATTAGTTGAAGGGAACTGGGAGTGAAGAAGAGAAGATGCTGGGGTACCAGTGTGCTTGTCTTCAAGTATTTGAAGGGCCATCCAGTGGACAAGGGATTAGCTCTGCTCCTTTGGCACCATAAGGCTGAAATAGGAACAATGAGTGAGAACTGCAGAGAGGCACTTGGAGGCCTGATAAAAGGAAAAACTTCCAATAATGAAGACTACCCAGAAGCCAAATGTCCCCTCTTAGGAAGGTAGCACAAGGCTCAGGGAATGAAGTCATCTCCAGATAACAACAACAATATGTTTTGCATCATTTAATGCCATTTGAACTTCAGAAGACTCTGTCTTCCTTATACTCCTAATACCTCTGATGTGGACATCTAGATGGTCCGGTGGATAAAGTTTTGAATTTGAAGTCTGAAAGTCCCGAGTTTGAATCTTGCCTCAGGCAAGATTCCTTGTCTGTAAGATGGGAATAGTACTATCCTTTATGACACAGGGTGGTTGTGAGGACTCAGTGAGATCTAACAGATGTAAAATAAACACCTTCAAGTGTGTACTTCCTATCATCTTTGGCATTGAAATCTTACCCATTTGGGAAAATTACATTAAAATTACACCTCCCTCATGAAACCCAAGTGCACATAACCATTGCAGCCAGACATTGTTTGCAGTTTCATATAAATTCGAATACTACATTGTTTGTGCCTCTTTTGTTCATAGACCCATTCGTTTCATATTGTATTTTTATACATGATTTATCTCCTTGATTAGATTCTAAGCTCCTTAAGGGCAATAACTGGGTCTTTTTCTTCATCATATTCCTCATCATACCTGTATAGAGCTTGTTCATAGGGGCACTCAAAAAGTGTTTTCTGAATTGAAGTGGATTCTGCCTGATGTGCACTGATTGAGTCCTGCCAAAATAATATTTGTGGCTTACTAGATTAATAAATAAGTGGATTGAATATAAATCTCATTCAGGCTCTCTCTCTTTCAAATTCAAATTTGTAGTGACCTCGTTTGGACAAGAGCATAGCAGTCACCAAAGATAAGTACCAGGGAATCTATCAAAAATATAAAACAATTATATTTCAGAAAACACATTTAAAAATACTATGTTTATGATCTCAAAACACTACTTTTTTGTTTTTCTCAGATAAATATTAAACATAACACACTAGAACCTTAGTATAATACTACTTATCATATAGCAAAATACCTTGTAAAATTTGTTCTTATTGCACCCCATCAAAAGCTGGCAAATCATGTAATAAAGACAGTTACCTTTCTCCTCTTCTTGCCTTTCTACCCCCCCCCACACACATAATCACACAAATCATTGGGCACAGTGTTAAAGAAAGGTCAAAGGATATCTATTCTTTTTGAATGTAGATTATATCTTCACCAATCCAGAACTCTTAAGTAGTGTGAATGCTGCTCTTAGAAACAGAGATGTTTCTAATTAACTAAACTTTAAAGCCCCATCTTAATCACTTAGAGAATTCTTGTACACATCTGTGCTGCAGGAATAACTGGATCACCTCCATGGAGTTTGTGTGTGGGTGTGTGTATGTGTGTGTGTGTGTTTTTAAAGCAATGCTATAACTCTGTCCAAATGCTATTCAATGCTGCTTTAAAGTTTAGAAGCTAATGTGCACTCCGTAATGTAGTTTAAAAATTGAAACCTCTCCTACCTTTTATATTCTACTCTTGTAAATTCTATTTGTTTGTGGAGACCAGTCATTCGAAATACTATGTAACGTACAGTCCAGAACTACTTCTCTCACAATTTGATCTAACCTAAATCAGCAACAGAGCTAGTACTTTTAATGTGGTTTCTATTCATCTGAAGTGACATCAGTGTCTTTCTGTTCTTTTTATTTTAATAAAATAGTGCCCAGATTGAGTGTTGGTGCCAATAAAGGAAACTGAGTCTCAGTGAGGAATTTTTCATTAGGATAAATGAAGTGCTATGGATAAACAAGTCAAACCTAGCATGCCAAGATGGCATGGAGAGCCATAAAAAGGCATGACTTATGGGGATATGTGGCAAGACTTCTTGGCATTTTCCACGTCATCTGTGTGTGTATATGTTTTGGGGACAGAGGGGATGTTTCATCTCCTATGTAGAAATACATTTCTTCTCAGATGGATGCTCCTAGAGTTGAATCCCCCTCTTCTTCCTAAAGGACCTCATTTAAGTGGAAACAGAACTATTAATATGATTTGAGACCATTAAATAACCTTCATCTCTAACTACCACAATAGAGAATTGTTCTTGCAGAAGTAAGGATCACTTTGACCACTTTTTTTTTCTTTTTAAAAAAAATCAAAAGTCAGAAAGACCTGAGTTCAAATCCTGCCTCAGATACTTTAACCTTTCTCAAGCTTAGATTTCCCAGCTGTAAAATGGGAGTATTAACAGCCTTTACCTCACAGGGTTGTTTTGAGGACCTAGTAAGAAAACAGATATAAAGTGTCTTGCAGACTTTAAAGTGTGTACTTCCCATCATTTTTGACACTGAAATCTTACCCATCCTGGAAAATTCAATTAAAATTCTACCTCCCTTATGAAGCCCAAGCACACATAACCACTGCAACCAGACATTATTTCTAGTTCATATGAATTCTAACATTACATTGTGCCTCTTTTGTTCACAGACACATTTGTGTTATGTTATACTTTAAAAATACATGACTTATTTCCTTGACTAGATTCTAAACTCCTCAGGGGCAAAAACTGGATTTCATTCTTCATCATGTTACTCATAATAATTGTATACGCCTTGCCTCCAGAACACTCAAAAACAGTTTGAGCCTCGGTGTCATATAGGCTCCTTCTGATCACTGCATTATAGTTCAGGTCTTCAGTAACTTGAGGTCTCTGTTCCTAATAGATGTAAAATTCTCATTTTTAAAAAATTTCTATTTCAAAGAAATGTTCTTATGCAAAATGAAACTATTTCTCTGATTCAGGAGATAACTCGCGGAAAAATATTTTGTTGATAACCAGTACAGGAGATATTTCTTCTGGTCCCTGACCATGTGACTGTCATGCTCTAATTTCAAATGATCTATATCATTAAAATTTTTTTAACTATATAACTTTTTCATCATAGGATAGAAAACGAGAGCTAAGATTGATTGAATTATAGATAAGATGATTATATTTTGACTTCAACAAACATTTATTAGTCACCCACTATGCCATAACACCATGAAAATCATTGCAACTTCTCAGCCAGTGCAGAGGATAAACAATTGGAGAAATTTTATAACAAACTTGATAAAGACATTCAAGCTAAGTCAAATCAATTTTGATACTAGAAAACTTGAAGAGAGAAAGTGCTGAAAAAAATGTTGAACTGGGTGTTATATATTGGTTAAGTCAAGAAATAAAAGAATCCAGAGTCTTTTTCCCCCCTCTTTTTGGAAGGACAATTAGGATTAAGATACTTGCCCAAGGTCACACAGCCAGTAAGTGTTTAAGTGTCTGAGGCTGGATTTGAATTCAGGTCCTCCTGACTCCAGGACTGGTGCTCTATTCACTGCTCCACCTAGCTGCCCCCAATCCAAAGTCTTTTTAGACTTCTTGGAAATATGTCTGTACTTCATTCATTCTTTCTTCCAGAAGAGATCACAAGGTGCTAGATTTGATAAGAGATGAATGATAATAAAAAACCCCAAGGAAATGGTCTCTATCCTGATACAAAAAGACCGATCGTAGGTGTAGCAGTCATTTCTGAACCAATGTCTACGTGCAATCAGATCATTGACTGGTTAGGGTAAAAGTCAGATTGAATGTGTTATTAGAACAGAAGCCAGAAGTGAAAGAATACAAGGTTAGATAGCAGCAGTTCATCTTAAATTTTTAAAAATAAGTTGTTGACTCTGAAAGTCAAAAGTACCCTATAAAGGCTGGCTAATTTTAAAAGTAAGGGACAGCTAGGTGGCACAGTGGACACAGTGCCTGGCATGAAGTCAGGAAGACTCGTCTTCCCGAATTCAAATGCAGCCTTAGACACTTACTAGGTGTGTGACCCTGGGCAAGTCACTTAGCCCTATTTGCCTCAGTTTCCCCATTTGCAAAATGAGATAGAGAAGAAAATGGTAAATTACTCCAGTTTTTGCCAAGAAAATCCAAAGTGGGGTCATGGAGAGTCATACACAACTGAAACAACAATAAAATTATTAAAAGTAAGAAATGAACACAAGCAAATACATTGATTCCTATACAAATTTAATTGATGCTGGTCACAATGAGAATTAAAATCGTGCTCAGAAACTTCCAACAATCTTCTTAGTTAAAGGAAGCATTGTTTTAGAATATAGGCAAATGTGTAAATATTGCAAAAAGACAATGAGTATGACCACCTTGGGGGAAAAAAAAACAACCCTGCAAAGGATTAGAGGAAAACTTGACTTGCACAGGGCTTAGCAGGAAATGTATTTGAGCCAGATAACTGCAAGAACATGTGTAGATGAAACCAGAAGGACACATAGATATAAAATGAAACAGATCGGCTAGAATTTGAACTTGGAAACTTTGGAACAGAAGATTATAACATCACTGCATCTGCACATAAGGAAGATTCATCCGGCAGCAATAGAAAGGATGGACTCATGGAGGAAGGAACTGTCCCAATCTACGGGAGTAACTGTCAGGGCACTAGGATAGTGGCAGAGGGAAGAGAGAAAGAGGAGGGTGCTAGAGAAATTGCCCTTAGAGAAACAATAGTACTTAATAGCTTATTTAATGTGGGTAGTGACTTTTTTAGTCAGTACTTGAGAGTCAGTTCCATTTCAATGGAAATGGAAAGTAATTTCCAGAACTGTAGTTATTCTAACCAAATTCTGTCCTTCCTTTCCTCCCCCACCCCAGGAAAAAAAAAAGTATCTAGTGGAATTTATTACCTATTACCATATTGAGAATGAACTCAAGCTCTCCTTACTTGGGTAGGGCCCATTAGGTTACTCATCAAGAACATTCAGAAACCACAAACAGCCAACCCTACCATTTTCTGGCTTTTGACATTCTGTGTTGCATCCCGGAATATACCACAATATTGCTAGGTATACATAAATGCGAACATATAGGGGATATTCAAACAAGGTATTCCCTGACTTAAGAAAACATGATATGTAAACTTGCTAAAGAGATTAAAAGGGCAGTTGTTGTAAAAGGGAATTTTCCCTCTAGAATACTTAAAATGTAGTTAGGTATACATTTCTTCTATTTACGTGTAGATTTTAATTATGTAAATGTGTGTATAGCTATTGTACCAAGTACTCTTGGCTTTCTCATCTGTAAAATGAGCATATTGAATAAGTTGGACTAGAAAAGCCCCAAGGTCCCTTCTCTCTCAAAATCTGTGATTCGGCAATAGTGTTGTTAGTTATGGAAGAATGTCCCTCTTTGCATATCTGTTGGATTGAGACACTCATTTGAAGAACTATTTTCTAAATCTGTTTTCATAAATGAGTCACGGGACCAAATTCTGCTTTACCTGAGTTTCAGCCTCTCTGATAAAATGATTATTATATACCCTGTACTTAATTTGTAATAAATAACCCAGCAGAGGGAAATTCAACCATGTAGGAATGTGATATTAAAATAAAATGTGTGACTTTTCCTGCTCTACTCTTTTTTTTTGGTGCGATGACTAGGACGCTCAATTTGGTGTCAGGAAGACCTGAATTCAAATCTGTCCTCAAATACTAGCTCTGTGATTCTAAACAAGCAACAACCACAGTTTGCCTCTGTTTCCTCATCTGTAAAAAGGAGGGAAAAAATAACACTTCCTAGAGTTGTTACAAAGATAAAATGAGCTAACATTTGTAAAAAGCTTTGTAAACCTTGAAGTGCTATATAAATGCTAGTCATTATTATTATTGTTATTTTTTTAACAGCTGTTACTAGGCTAATAATAATAATGACCTTTAAGATAGTCTAGTCATTCTCATTGACCAAAATGCAGTCTATTTTGATTTGTAGTCAGCTACTTTGAATAATCAAATCTTTTGATTTCATCAGTGAGGGTACTGCCTTCACTACTGCAGATAGCAGCCCTTACATGCCTTCTCTTCCTGTGCTGCACACATCTGTTTGCAACTTTTGTACCTTAAGGTACCAATATAGACTCAGCTTATCCATCTTTCTCTTATGCCCCATGACTGACCCACCTTTTCTTATCAGACACGTCTTCAGTGATTTTCCCCCCACTATATCCTATCTTCCAGGTTCGACATTGTTGGTAACATGCTTTTGTTCACCAGCATTTTTCCATTCTCCTTTTTGTTTGTAATTTTAAGTTGAGAGATTCACCTACTTGTAACCGAAGAGAATGAACATTTTCCTTAAAGCAGCCCCATGAGGTGTGTTGTGTAATTATTGTCATTATTTCACAGATAATGACATGGGATCAGAGAGGTTGCCTGTGGTCATAGCTGTTAAGTGCTGGATCCAGGTTTTGAGCCCACGTATTTTGACTTTAAGTTCAATGCCTTTTCCCCATTATATCATGCAGCTTCTTTGAATGTAGATTATTGAGGGGATTGTATTAAAGTAGAGTGAAATTTAGTCCCACGACACTGAATAAATCTCCATCCTAGTTTGCCTTGACTTGTCCTTTTTTCCATTCATATATTTGCATTTCTCTGAATCCCACTCAATTCTTTTGTGGTCTCCCCTGCCTTCTTTTGAAAAATAAGAAAAACTTTCCCATTTTATTTATGTTCCAATGATAATGCAGTATATCCAGCAATCTAGGCTAACCCATCTACCATCTGAATACTTCTTTAAACCATGATGTTTCCTCGAGGTTGTCACTTTGCTCTAAACTTGTAAAAATTGGGGAAAGGCAGACAACCTGGATTCAGAAGAAGTTCTTGAATACATGCACTAAATGATCTATTGCAAATAGAAGTTGATGAAGTTTTCTCTCTTAATATTCAGAGTTCTGGGGTGAAGAGTCAAATTGTTAAGATTTGAAAATTGGAATAGAAAATATAATCTGAACATGAAGCAAACCAATACATAACACTCCAGCTTTTCAAGTGAAGAAAGGGAGTGGGGGTGGGGCTGTGCAGAAAGTTGGAATTGCTGGTGATTCTGCTTTGTTCAGATTGTGGGTAGGCAAATGAAAAAATGACTGTAGTTTTGATGACCATCTGTTCGTGTTTCAGAGATCAGGAAACCAGTGCTTTAAATTTCCAAGTTTTACTTTCCTGGTTTACACAGTGTATGGACTAATTTGAGGGAAGAAGCCAGGATCAGTGAAGTCTGGAAGCTAAGGAAATAAAAAGGAAGACAGGGACAAATGTGAGGTAGAACATGAGTAATAAAGAAGGGGGAAGGAGGGAGAGAGAAATATATTTCTTCGATATGTTTATTTTACAATAATAAATATAAATCTACTAATAAAGAAGGGGGTGAAAGAGGAAAAATATATTTATTTGAAAAATGTGCCCATTGCGATTATCTTACCTCAGGGCATGAGTACAAATGGGAACCTTTGATTAGTATATAGTGAAGAAAAAAATTCCAAATAATTAAAGATGTTGTTCTTAAGTAACTCTTCCAAGACGACTTAAGTTAATAACAATAACAATATAGATCTCCTCATTCATAGAGTGGACACAGTTCAGACAGTCACCACATAGAGGATGAGATGAGGGGTCTAACGGAGGCACAAAGAATAGGGTTTCTTTAATAAGAAAGTGTTGGTGGTAGTAACGTTGGAGTTGCTGCTGATTATTAGCATTATTGATTTTAATAATATATTTGTATATGGAGTTATACTTTTTCTAAAGCATTTTCACATTATCATGACAGCACCAGGAGGTAGGGAGAAGGGCAGCTATTATCCCCACTTAACTACTGTAGAAATTGACACAAGATAGCAGAAGCAGAAGAAAATGGTTCCTTTCCCCCTAGACTCTATTCATTCCTGCTAACATGATCTTATAGGTTGGTAGTTTAAAAACATTTCCATCCAAGAAAGATTCATTTTGGCATCTGAGAAAATTCACAGTCATTCTTCAAGATTTGTCCCCAAAATTCTCTTATCTTGGATAGCCAGCTTTCTTTACTTTTGCAATATTTCCAGACTCATTTCATTTCTCTATCTAACAAAAAATAAATATTAACTCCTGACCTTTTATTTTCCTACCGTTCCTTCCAGTAACTACTTCTACCAGTAATACTCTTATCACTTTTCCTTTTTTCATTACAGAATCCAAGAAAATCACAGCAGATTCCTAGGGAAGCTCCAAGGTTAGAAACATTGTCTTGGAGGAATTCCTAAATTTGGTTTGAAATAAGGAAGTGATACTACTTTATTCAGTTTAAAAGATGGGAAATACAGTCAAATAATGCCTTAAAAATAAAGTATGAGGACATGGGGTACATAATTAGAAACCAGTTTCAGAGTTTGCTGTGGATGCCATATTCATACTATGGAAGAAATGAGACAGCTACATGGTATAAAGAAACAAATCCAGCCTAAGACTGGGATAAATTCCAACCTAAGAGTCTTACTGGCTATGTGACCTTGGGCAAGTCACTTAACTTCTGTTTACCTCCATTTCCTCAACTGTAAAAAGGCGGTAATAATGTCACCTGCTTCTCAGTGTTGTTGTGGGGATCTTATGAGATAATATTGGTAAAACTCTTAACACAGGAGTACAAGGGCAGCTATGTGGATAGCGTGCCAACTCTGGAGCCAGGAAGACTCATCTTCATGAGTGTAGTTGTGGTCTCAGATACTTGCTAGCTATGTGATCCCATAGTGGAAATAAAAATAAAATGAAATGATCGGTATTGTTCCAGGTTTTTAAGAAAATATGGATAACCTACAGAGAGAATTCAGTAGCAGTAGTACTAAATACACCTAGGCATGCACCCACTGCAAGTTGCTCTCCATCTTGGAGTACAAAGTTAAAAGGCTGAAGCTGTTCTCCAGGTTATCATTAAAAATGAAATGTGCCTTAAGTGAATGGGTGAACAGCTTTAAAAAGGAAACCAAGAAAAAAAAGAATAGAAAGAGGTAAAGGAAAATTCTAATCAGGAAACCAGAGGGTAGAATAATTTGACACAGAGAAGAAAGGGGGAACCAATGTACATCTGGAGCTGTTTAATAGGTAAAAAAGGAAACGGAACTATTTCTAGAGGGAGTGGGTTCTTACATCTCAAGGAAGAAGGAGTGGATCCATCACTCTGCTAAAATATATTAATCAACACATTTTCCCAGTTATTTAATTAATGGAACTGAATAAGGATTATGGAACTATTACAAAAAATTTCTAGGTCAATTTATGTGGTAAAGATTGAAGTTGTTGTACAGGAGAAGTTTCGGTAATTGTCTCTGGTGTGTGGGATTGACTGTCACTCAAAAATCCCTATCTTTCTGGCTCTCCCTAATGTCTGAAAATCCACCATTTAAGATTAAGTAGATAGATGGAACATATATTAAACACTTATTGTGTGCCTCGGATTGTGTTAAATGCTACAGATAAATGAAGACAATTCCTATAATTAGAGAGGGTCCATTCTAACGGGAGAAAACAATCCACAAAGGAATGATGGAAAGGGGGGCTAAAGAGCTGATGAGGAGACTAGGAAGTAGGTGGAAATTAATTCCAGTTAAAACATTATCCCATAGCAAAATGTCAATATTGGGATATTAAGCGTTACCATTCATTAATGACTTAATTTGAATTAATTTGTGAGATTACTTTTTGCTGGCTCAGCACAGAATCAAGTAAGTTTTACTTGGCAGTAGGATCCAGAATATAGGGTGCTATCTCAGAGAATTTAGCTCCAAGTGAGGTGCTACACAGTGGGAGCATCATGGGGTACTTAGAAGTTAGACATTAAAAGGGGAGTTGAAAAGAGGGAAAGATGACCTTTACCTAGTTTACGATTGTACTTGTGACCTTCCTTGACTAAACTGAATTGCTGCGGCAAACTGGGTGTAAAGTAGGAGGTTTTGGGTGCTGTATTTAGAAATCTTTTATTTTTATTTTTGTCATGAAAGGGGTGTGCATATGTTAACAAGGATGACTGAGTTGGAAGAATATTTATTCTGGCAAAGCACTGGATAGGCTGGTTATGCTCAGTGCAAGCTCAAAGACCTTAAAGTTACTACATAAGTAGTACTGAATATTACAAAGGCATTTTACCAAATCGAATAAGACAAACTGTTCTTACTAGTAAGCAGTTCAATTAGCAGTGTGTACAATCTAAAACACTTGGAAATTAAGAGGAAACAGGGAATTGAGACATAACTATTTAACTTAAATAGTATTAATCACATAAAATGTATTGCCAGGAAAGAATAAGCACTAGTATAAATGGGATGTGAGGCATATTTGGGGGCAGAGGGTGTAGGGAGTGAGGGTAAAGGAAGTACAGTTTTCAAAAGCCATGGAGGGAAATTTAAAGTCAGGACAAGAACTTTGTTCATGTCTTTCATTTCCTTATGACTCTTCAACTTCATAGTCATTTAAAGGCCAATCTAGGAGTGGAGGGAAAGAGTTTAAAATTTGTCTTCAAAGTGGAATGAGGTAAGCTACTGGGTTTTTCTTTCCCAGCCCTTTTCCCAGCCAATACTTAATAGATTTCTTTCATGAATGCTTTAGCATTTTGATCCAAATCTCCTATAAACCAAATTTTTCTCAATTCAGATATGCATTTCCTAAAATCATAGCTTGAGAGCCAGAAGAAGCCCTACTGGTACATGCACTTTATTGTACATATGAAGAAACTGTGACCTTGAGAAGTTAAATAACCTTCCCAAGAATGTGAGATCCTTGCTTGTTAAGTCAACCTACAACTGGTTTCTGTTGACCCTATTTTTCTATGCTGCTGAAAACTTAAATGTCTAGACAGTCCTTCTTGTCCAGGTAAGACATCCATGTTCACTAGCTTACTGCTGATTACTTACTAAATATTATATTTCATTTTGACTTTGAGATCTTGCTTCATGACTGCAGTGGAAAATAGTATTTGTTTCATGAGTTAAGAAATAAATAGATCAGGTGGTTAGATCAAGAGAGCTGATATTGAGTGGCTATTACATCAAAGTACTTATGTGAAGACAGTAATGTTAGTACATTTGTCTTCTGGATTTCTTCCATGGATACTGTCCAAATGATATTTTAGTACTTCAGAATACTTCCAGAAGCTCTGTCACCTGCTGCCAAATTTAATATAGCTGGACAAATATCCAGGGGTGGGGAACCTGTGGCCTCAGGGCTACATGTAACCCTCTCGGTCCTCAAGTGGGGCCCTTTGACTGAATCCCTACTTTATGAAGTTTGGATTCATAGAAGCATTTATTAAGGGCCTACTCTGTCCTAGGCACAGAGCTAATCACTGGGAATACAAAGAAAGGCAAAAGACAGTCTCTACCCTCAAGGAACTCTATGGAGGAGACAGCTTGTAAACAATGAGTGCCTACTATGCAAGGGTACTCTGCTGGTCTCTGAGAGAAAAGCAAAGTGGCCCTTTTAGCCCCATGTGGCTGAATAACAGAGATACAACCAGTCAACTAAGCATGTCTCTGTTTTCCTGCTTAACCTTTTGAGGCGTGAACATCTAGTTTCTTAAATGATCACTCACATTACTTGTGAATTTCTTTACCAATAATTGCCTTTTATAAAATATGATGTGAAAATAAATTATGAATATATACATACATACATCTATATATAAGTCCAACATCTACCAGACTAAGGCAAGACATTCTTGACTTGTATTTAAGTTTAATATAAAGTTGCTAACTTTGATATATAAAACACATGTTGTCTCCTAGCATGATTTTTTAATTATCCTGGATTTGTGCTTATGTGACTAATTCCTAAAAATGTTAACTTTGCAATTAATTTGCAACATATTATTTAGTTACAGTGGGTTTTTCTATTGTAAAGTGCTGGTGAGCCTATAGCTTATTTGACTGAACACTTGTACTTTTTCCCCTCGTATTGATTTTAGGGAAGTGATCTTGCCTTCACTTATATCCCCTGATGCTTTTCATTTTGGTTTCTCCCTCAGTAACTTTGCGGAAATTGCTTTTGTCCAAATCTGGTGATATTTTCTCCTTTTTAATGCTATATCATACTGATTTCTCTATTATGGTTTCTACTTAAGATGAGTTTTTTTCTTTTGTTTTGCTTTCCTTTTAAATATAAATGTCATCTTTGCTGATCCCCATAGTCAAGAGAAGACTTGTTGTACCTAGGCATGGTATGTCAGCATCAGGTGGGGTAAAAGACGTAAAAGCATGAAGCTTTGGGAAATTGTCTTGTTGAGAAAAGAACAAAGTTCCCCAGACCCCCTCATATGTTGCCTTCCTGATCTGGAAGGTACTTCTGGACCCTGAATCCCTACTCCAACCTTCTGTTTTTCTCCACCTCTTGGGTTTCAGCATTCCAGTGATATCATGATACTAACCTGGCTCGACTTTTTGTCTTATATTTGCCCTTCTGAACTTGGGTCCTGCCTTCTCTTCCCCATTCATGGAGTTGCCTCATCACTGATACCACCAGTTCTCCCTCAGACAGCACAGAATAGTTATTTTCATCATTTTCTCTAGTTACTGTCACCCACGTGAGGGTCTCTTACTTGAATTTCTTCCCTTATCGAGATGCTCTCATTTCTTTCATCACTCTTGGTATGTAAATGGTGTCCTTAATCTACCTTTCCAGTCAGGATCTCTCTCTCTCTCACTGATGATCTAAATCTTAATCCCATATAATCCCCAGAATATCTCTATGTGACTAGATGACTTTCACCCAGAGTATAAAATGACAAAATTGTAACTATGGAACTCTACTCCTATGTGCCTGACTCCCAGCCCAGCTTCCTTATTAGGGTAGAATATCACCATCTTCCCATGCTTCAGACTTGGAACCAGCTGTGATCTTCTCTTTCTTTCTCTCTCTGTTTCCCTTCCTCTGCCATTCCCTTTTTCCTCTGTTCACTGTCCTTTGTGATGACAACCGAATTACACATTTTAAGTATTTTGTATGCTCTCTCCCATATCTTTCTTCCCTCCCCATGATCCCCGATTTGCATCCATATCTTACCAACAGTTTTGGGCTTACTGACTTCACCTCTACACATCTCATTTATTAGTTCATGTAGTAAATACTTAATAAGCATTCACTGGGTGGGTGTAGAATATTTTCCTAGAAGCTATCTTCATTATGGTCCACCTTAAACACAACTGTCAATAATGTATTCCACAACCTCCACTCCATATGTACCATTATCCTCTATCAGTTTATGAATCAAGATGAAACTGTACTGTGGGTTTTGTAGCTGGCTGCCCATAGACACTCTACTCGTTATGTAGATACTCACCTACATACCCACCACATCTTTCCTTGCTTTTCTTCATCTTTGCCCCTTCAGGTGCCTCTCTAGATCCTTACAACAGCCACCTACATGCCTAGTAGGATATTTTCTTCCTCCCACCATAAGTCTATGACCTTATCATCATTTAAAGCACGTGCAAAAAAATCCAGTTTTCTATATTAACTCTCTTCCAAGAGCCCGCCTGATTTGAATCAGTCAGATTGGCAACAATATTTTTGATGTTCAACAAGAATAACAGCCCTCCCTGATTGCACTCATGTATGTAGCCTTCAAAATTGTACAAGATTTGTGAAGACATATTTATTAACTTTTATTTCTTTATGTGTATTTCTGTGTACATAGGTATGCAACTTATGCTATGGGTGGGGAAAATTTGTAAACATGGAAAAAAAATAATTCCATTGTGACTCCAGGAAAGTTTAGGAATCATTGAGAAATAATTAAAAATATTACATTACTAACATAAGATATTTGTATTGAAAAGTAGCTCTCAGTTTTTGGGTTGCACATACCCTTGACTTCTTTTCACTCCTTACCTTGGGTCCATTTTACTCATCGTTAGCACCTCCACCAAAATTGGAACTGGAAAAAAGAAAAGAGGTGTTCAGATATGTGGCTACTTGCATCCTCATTTTACTGAATTAATATAACAATAGTGTAAACATTCTTTCTGTTCCGTAGAATAGTCAGTTTTCACCACATCAATAAAGTATTTCTTTTCCTTTTTTTGCACAGAACATTTTGCTGCCAGACTTCTAGTGTAGGGCAAATAGCATCTGATTAAGAATGTTCTGGATGGGTTAATTAGTGTGGTGACTATTATTAAGCAAACTGCTTGTTAGTATTATGCCTATTTGATCTTGGTATTGATGTGAAGTAATTGACCATAGAGCCACATTCAGAAAATCTGGAATAAAATTTTGTGATTTACATTATGAGAATAAGTTCTTTGTATTAAACATTTCTTGGAAAATATTACTTTCATGGCACAGAGGATCAGGAGACTGGTTTCTTTCTTTTTTTGTTTTTTTCAGAAATGAATTTCCCCAACCTGCTATAATGAAATAAATGTAACACCAGCTATAATGGAATAAAAAAGTATTCAAGAATTATGGTGACTCTTGCCTTCAATATAGCTTACATAGTATAAAAAGAATAGGACAGGGGCTGTTTGTGCTTCTACTTTCAACAAAGGATGCTTCTCATTTTAGATTCAACTAATCCTCTAAATACTTCTGCTGGTGACTATCATTGTAATAAATAGACCATCAGAGAAAAATATGAAAATATACAGTAAACAAGGAAAACCTATTATGCAACCACCTTTCTTCCAGTGCAAGATTATTGCCTATATTATTCAGTGGTATTTTGTCCAGTCTATTTTTAAGTATCCCTAGCTATAACATTTCCCAAGAGAATTTATTCCTCGATCTAATAAATTATGCCGTCAGGGAATTTTTCTTGAGATTCAGCTTAAATTTTCCCTTTCTTAATTTCATCTCATTACTCCTAGTTATACCCCCTTGTACCAGGCTAAATAATTATTCTCTCTCCTTGGAGACTCCTATTATGTACCCCTCTACTTGTCACTTAACCAGACTATTCATATTTAGTTCCTTTAATCTGTCCTCATAAATCAATTCTTCTATTCCCTTAATCATTGTTATTGCTCTTCTAAGAACTCTCTCTAATTTTCAACATGCTCAGTACTGAGGTGTGCCCAAACTAAATTCAATATTCCAGTTAGAATCTAACCAAAGTGTTCTATTAAACCTGGCTGGGTTTTTTCCATTCTGTATACTTCTATATATACAAAACAATACGTACATACCTACATACACACATACATACATGTGTGTATATATGTGCATACATATATACATAGAGAGATATACACATAGACATAGACATACACATACACATACACCAGGAAACATCTACCAATTGTCATTGAAAAGTTAGGTCACATTGGTACATGTGCATCATGTAATAAATTGGGTTTAAATGGTTCTCACTTCTATTGTGCATTTTTAAGAAATTAAATCTATTAGTTGGTTCTTTGGTTGTTTCCTGGACATGTTTATATCCTTCACATTTGCTGTATTTGCTTGTGCCTTTATTGGTTTCACCAACACATCAAGATAGTCATCTGTGTTTTGTGCAAAATGGGATTTTATCCATCTTTGAAAACTCTTAGCAAAAGTGTTAAATAAAACCAGGCCTAGCACCTCGCCCAGAGCTAAATTCCTTGTCAGTTACCAGTCCCCATTGTTTACAACCCTTCAGCCAATCTTCAGTCTCTTTTAATTTGTGATACTGTTCTCCAGTATGAATGGATTTTTTGAGTAAGATGGACCATGATACGGCTTACCAAAATGGAGATGTGTTGCATCAGACTCCTTTGATTTATTATTGTATACTCTTAACACTATTTCTCTTTAAATAATTTTTAAGGCTTGCTTGGCATTCTTAATGACTTAGAAACAGATATCTTGCTCTAATTGTTTTACTCTTCTTTAATAGATGATTACAGATGTTTCTCCTCAATATTTTTTGCATTGTTTTATTGGAGGCTTAAAGGTATTGTCAAGGCCAGCATTTTACTTTTTTGTGAGACTTTTGATAAAAACTGTTATATGGATACTTTCCTGGAGGATGTCCCTGTTTTTTCCATGAATTTTCAGGAAAATAATTTAAATTGATTATTTAAGCATTTTAGGTAATTCCTTTAACATCATAGAATATATCATCCAAAACTGATAATAAAGATTCAGGATTTCCTTTTTGCAATTTTTAGACAAATGGCTATTTAGATCAATTTTAAGAAGGATTTTTGATGTTTTAAACTCTTATATTTACATATTTGCTTTATGCTGGTATATTTTCCTTCAGAGTCAGTGTGTTTTTTAAAAAAATAATATAAGCCTATCCTTCCCTTCCCCTTGTTTTCCAAGCTGTAGAAGTAATAATTTTTAATAACTGCATATCTATTTTGAAGATTTTTCTCAAAATACTCAAAACTAGAACAGACTTTTAAAGGAATGCAGAAATCATGTATATAAAAACAAGTGAATTTTGTCCCATATGACTTTTTGGACTCAGGAAATGTAATAACTTAATTCAACCAGTGAAGATTTAATGTACTTGAAATTCATTCATGAGGGTTTCAAATGACATTTTTTTGTTCTCAGCCTCTTTTTTCCACAGAAGCTTATCACAAAAGGCTTGGCTATAAGACAGATTTTTTTTTAATCTGCTGGAGGACCCAGGAAGATACCAAGGGGTGAAAGTATCTGCATTGGTAGAGTAATGAAGTCATAGATGTTTGTAGTATTGAAATGTTCGCATGTACATAAAGTCCTACAGGTGATGTATCATTGTGCCATGGAGGGGGTCCTAAGTTCCTTTAGGAAAGCCAAAAGGAGCAGGTTCTACAAGAATAGAAAGACTGATAGACTGTATTTGTTGTCTGAGAAACTGCCTACATTTGTAGGACCTTAAAACCTTGTAGGCTCAATGGTGAAGAATTTTTTCACCCATTATAACTCTTGAAGACCATCTTCTTTTAAAGTTATAGAGAAGTTGTTAGCTGTATTGTTTATCGGTATATGAAATCATAACTTGTTGAAGTGTTTATGAGTGTGTATGTATATGTGCCATAAACCTCATTAGGGCAGACCTGATCCATCTTCGTCTTTGCATCCCCAGTGTCTAGCAGAGTGCTTGGCACACAGATATCACAAATGATTATTGGATGAATGGGTATTCCATTTGGAGGTTATTTTCAGAAATAACTGATAATGATTTGGGATGAAACGATGATCATTAAAGCCCCTTCCATATCCAGTATTCTGATACTATGGTGTGATGTTTTTTTTCTCTTTAATTTCTGTAGCACTCAGAAAGATAGCATAGTACACTACAGGAAAGGAATAGACATTTACTATGTCTACTATGTGCTAGGCACTGTCTTAAGCACTTGGTAAATATTATCTCATCTGATCCTCAGGACAACCCTGTGAAGTAAATGTTATTATCATGTCTATTTTAAAGGTGAGGAAGCTAAAGCAGACAAAGGTAAAATGACTTGCCCAGGGTCACAAAGGTAGTGAGTGTCTACGATAGCATTTGAATTCAGGTCTTCTTGACTCAAGCTGTGCCGCTCAGCTCCCTCTGGGCTTAAAGTAGAGGAGCTGGCCCCTCAGTTGCTGTCAGAGTCTGCTTTACAAAGTACAACAGTTAGTTTTATTCTTTCTAGTATTTGCTTTTGTTTGATGTGAAAAGATTGCCTTCTTTTCCTAAAAAGCCCACTTGAGGGTAAGCATCATCATACCTTCTCTTCCTTTTTGTCACCTACAATGCCTGGCAGTGTCTGAGTCACTGCTATGTCTGCCATAAGTATTTATTTGACAAGTGGTTGCTGGTTTAAGAGTCTGAATTTTTTAAAATGCCTTCTCCAATGTTTCAGTCTGTCTGTGATAGATATTTATTGTGTGCAGAGGAGAGGAAAAATGAAAGTCACTTCAGTTCAGTTAAAGCATTTATGAAGTGCCTAATATATGCAAGACACTTCTCCTTGAGCTGGAGAATCCAGAGAATTAAAAAGGTAAAAGACTGCAGAAAACCTTGAAAGAAGCATTAACAGCTGCAATTCCAAGACGCTCACTATGCATGGGCTGTGGTATGACCAAAAATGGGTAGGGTTGGGGGCAGCTAGGTGACACAGTGAATAGAGCACCGGCCCTGGAGTCAGGAAGACCTGACTCAGACATTTGATACTTACTAGCCATGTGACCTTGGGCAAGTCACTTAACTCCACCTGCCCTGCCTTCTCCCTCCAAAAAGAAAAAAAAAATTTGAGATAGGGTTAATGAAGGATAGAAGGATAGAATGATAAGGTAATAGTCCAAATATGAATGAAAAGAAGCCCAAGCCCACATGTCTTGGAGAAAGTTTAATGAAAATGAGGAGAATGAATGAAAAAACAATACACTTCCCTCTTTTGTCTGATTCTGTAGAAAATCTATATGTAGTTTCTTTACCAAACAAAACCAAAGGGAAGAGTGCATTTATATTTTGTCCTTTTTTAGGGAAACACTAGAATAAGGGGGCAAGAGTATAAGGACAGGCTATAACTAAGGAGGGAGAACCTAATTAATAGAGAACTTTCTTTCTTAATTATGAGCATGACCAATGAAAAATTTTGCATGCCACATAAAAATTTTGAAGACTGTTGTCAAAGTTAATGCAACTCTGAACTTCAAAATTTCAATTTTATAGTTACTGTGTTGTTTTCTGAAGTTATCTAGTTTGCTTGTGAGTTTGTCCGTTTTTTTCTTTTTCTGTATTATACATCATTATCTCAAAAAATAAAAATAAAACAAAAAGGAAGAATTGAGCTTAAAATGTCATGTTCATTTTAAAAATGGGAAATTTCCTTTATGTAACAGGTTCATGCCAGAGCACAAAATGACTCATTTTAAGAAGATATTTGGCCTTAAAGGAAATGAAGATGATGTTCCACTTACAGATCTTGCTTTCCAGCAGAAGAGCAGAGTTACCGAGAGTTTAATGAAAAACAGCCATTTGAATCTTGAGTCTGGACTTTGTGAAGTACAGTCTGGCCCTCATACCACCCAACAAGATGGCCTGTCTAATCCATTAACAAAACTGGAGGACCTGAATAAGGCTCACCCATCAAGAAATTCAGACCCTGGTCAAGAAGAAGATAAGGAACTTACAACTCTTAACCTCTGTAACACTTTGAGTGGAGCTGATGCGCAACAAAGACCGCTGCACATCGTCTGGCCTCATAGGTGGTAAGTATAGTTAGTAATAGTAACAAATAAATAATAGTTATAACTTACTATACCTATGACAAATTTATTAATTGAGCTTATATGTATAACTTTAATCGTATGACCAGCTGCTCACACTGTACAGATAATAGATGTGCATTATTATTATTATCAATAATAACAATAGTTAACTTCTCTGTATAGTTTATGGTCTGCAAAGCACTGAACATGTCATCTCATTTGAGCCTCACAATAACACTGTGGTTATTCAGAAAACTTTCAGAGTACAAGACAAAATTGATAGTATCCTATTGAAATGAAATAATAAACTATTGCAGAGCTCTTTGGAACACTGCTATTAAGAAGCAATATTTACACATCATCAATATTACAGTGAATATGACTGGAGTTTTCCTAACCTGGCTGTTCTAAAACAAAATTACCAAGCCCTACTTAGTATCATCATAGGGAATTTAGGTACATTTAAACATGCTTCTCATCACTCCCTCCCAATCCCCACCAAATTCCCACCTAAATACCTTAGTTCTTAGTGCAAACCAAAATATCTCCTAGTATAATCTTTCTAAATAGAGGGAAATCATCTCCCATGCTATTTAATCACTACAAATATAGACTCATAAACTTTAGCCTGACTCCTATAAATTAGGATTTAAAGAGGTAAAATGTCCTGATAATCTTCCGGTATTAGGCATGAACATTTTAATCTAGTTTTTATTCCTCCCAGTTTGTTTAATCTGCATGTGGCCTGATTAGAGTTCACTTCCTGCACAGATTACAGCCTGTTTATTGCAGAGATGTGGGGTCGATCAGTGGGTCAGCTTTTCTGAGAGCAACTGTTTGCAGGTGAAGTAGTAGGCATACCACACCGACAGGGCAAATCGCCTTTACGGAGGATTTGACTCCCGGCACATTAAAACTCCAGAAGCTCTCCCAGATGATCCGCAGCATCTGGTACCTAAAGGGATTTTCATCTTTGACTCCAAATGTCTGAACATAAAATTTAGGGATTGGAAGTTGATGTGGAATCTGTCTTTGGATTTGTTTAATCAACTTCACACTTCCAACCTAGCCTTTCTCAGGGAGTTAACATTTATTTTTTAATCATGTTTTACTTAGAACTCTAAAGTGTTCTGTATATGTAATTTTCAATTTTAGTCTATAGAGTTTATTTTGAAAGGGAAGCATATAGGGCACTAGTTAGTCCCCTTTTTGAAAGTATTTCCTTTTTTGTTTCTTTTAATATCTGGGCCCTTCTTTTTAAAAAACATGTTTTATTTAGGATGGACGTTCTACAAGTTTAACTCTCGGGTGACATAAAAATGGTAAATTAAATGGCTCTCCCTCCTTTATTCCAAAATAGCATATTGATCTGGTAAAGGGGGTGGGAAGCCCACCATATTATTCAACACTTTGCATAAAATAAGACAGAGCTAAGTTAATAAAATTAGCAATATTAAATTGAATAATTCCCTCTCTTTCTGTGTCTATTTTTGCCTTCATTTAATTTAATGGCCTAAAGTTAGTTGCTTAAGGAGACAGAGCATTGTGTTTGTGCACATTCTTATTGTTAAAGCTAAATTATTTTTAATTTAGAGAAAGGGGGGAAAAAGCCGCATCAGCAAGAGCAAATGCCAAAATATAAAAGTAACACATTCATCCTTACGGGCAATATAGTAGAACATTGGAAACTTGGAGGTTGCCAGACACATAGCTAACATTAGGGCTAATTTTGAAAATCTAGCGTGCAGTCAATTTTACTGATGCCTGGGGACATACAAGGTAGAAGCTGACAAGAGAACTAATTTTGTTTGGGTTATTTACTGCTATGCATCATCCACGGGTTCCCGCCTGACACACAGCTATATGAAGGGGGATATTATCACACACTAAAAATTTATGTTGACATTCGATATTTGTTCAATATGTCAGCAGTATTACTTTCATAATCAAAAGAGTAAGAAAAAGAGAAAAGAAAAGCCCTTTATGCTCATATAGATATATCTTTTTAATAACAGTCTATAAGGTTAATATAGTTTACCTTTGAGAGTATACAATGAAAACAAGCAGGGTTAGCAGGGAAAATGACAGAAAGCATCAACCGGAGCTGTTTGTTTGCCATTACCTAAGCGGGCTATGTCAGCTCTCTGGCCCGCGTCTGATAGCTATTTGTTGTACAGAGAGCACAGCATAAAAAAAAAATATCAAACTCTTAATACTATTGTGTGCCCATAACCATCTGTCACTGCTAGCCTGGAGATGAGAGGAAGATTACGAGGAATAAACACTGAGCCGCCGAGCATTGGTAAAGCCTTCGGGCAAAAAACTCTTGTGGGGACATCAAAGACATTCTAATTCCGAGGCAGTCAAGGATTACAGTGTGTAACCTGTGCTGACAACAGATAAATGACTGGCAATATTGTGCCAGAGCTGTTGGGTCCTGCATGGAGTACTGATGATGATGATGATGATGTTATCTTGCAGAATGGACTCTGCTGGGATAATTTTATGATAAAACACTTTTTTCAAATGCCACTGGGTCTAGGCAGACATTTACTAGCTACAGGGGTAGCAATCAGTTTCTTCAAAATTTACTGTTCTAAGCCCATTAGAGTACCAACGCAGCAAGGCTCTTCAATGAAAATCTCAAACGCCTATATTTTCTTTAGGAGAATGTATGCAAATGTTGCGAGCTGAACTCCTACCCTTTAGTGTTAGATGCTTTATCATCTGATTTATGTAAATTTGCTCATAAAAATACAGTTTGTTTTTAATTGGTGAATATGAATTAGAAAATTAAGATTCCAGTTCAGCATTCATCAAACATTCCAAGTTACAAGCACACATTTATTTATACCTCTGATCATATGGGTAAAAATCATATCATCGGCCAGTCAATACAAATTATATTCCAAAAGGAAAGTGGGGGGTGGGGGTGGGGGGACCGTGGCTTCCTTGGTAAAGAGGACCAGAGTTCTGTTATTTACTCAGGCCTTACTAACCCCGAGCTACTTCCATCCTCAGACCGAAAATGTACCCATCCCTAAAATAAGCTAGTTTAACTACCTGCTTGAAGGGAGGCTTCCTTAACATTACTAGAGCCATGAGGCTGCTCTGATGCTCCCTCAGCTTGAGTTTATCTACTACCTCTCACAAGCCCCCCAACCACAGCCTTCTAATACAAAGTGTCTATTAATAATTTAGTTTCCTTAAAACAAGAAAAAAGAAAGTGTGATGAAAGGGGGGGGCAGGGAAGGGAGGAAGATGTAGACCTCACCAAACAATTTAAAAAAACAACCAGCCAACAGTCCTCCCCATAAAAAATCTCTCCATGAAATCATGCAGTTATGGTAGCAACCTCTGAAAATGAAGTGATGCTGACCTCATTGTGTTAGATCCACATTGGGATCATGAATGGCCTAAGATATAGTGTTAGCCTCTAACACATCTCATACTAAGTCAACCAAATGTAGGGCCTGCTTGCTAGGAAATGTATCAAAATCAAAAGTGACATTTTCTGGAAGATACATTTTAGCTTTAAATCTGTGTTAAAATGTCTTTGCATGAGAACAGGCCCTTAAATGCAATGCCTGCCCCTTCTCTTCATTCTTTCTGAATCTGAGCCTGTCAAGGATTATAGGACGCAACCTCTGCTGACGATAGATAAATAACTGACAGTATTTTAGCAGAGTTGTGGGGTTCTCTGCAGAGTAATTTGTTTTCTCCTTTCCACCGAGTCTTTAATGTTTTGTTATAAACATCTATTGCAAAGCACTGTTAATAGAAATGACTTATAGCCAAAGACCTTTGTAAAATAGACCACAGTGCTTTTTTCTCTGACTCTCTTCTTCCAAAATATCATCACGCACACTGGTTTTTCCCCTCCTATGTAAATGTTCTCTTTATTGAAATTGGCACAAAAAATATAATACTTGAGGGACAGAAAAAGGAAACTTGGAGAAAGACTTTGCATGGTTTCACAAATTCCCATACAGAGATGATAATTAAGTGTGTACAATTACAGTACCACCAAGCCATTGTGCTGCATAGCTCTTAGTCCTCAGACGCTCATTTTTCTTGCCCTGTGCGTTAACATCTAACGTAAGGTCCCACACTTACTGTTAAAGTTGAAATCTGGTCTGTAGCAGGTTGATAACAATGCAGCATTGGTGGTCTATTGAGGGGAAATGACATTGCAAAGCAGTCTCACCCCATGTGAAACAGAAGAAGGATTCCTGGACCTTTGAAGGTCCATCCAAATGAGAGCTGTCATACTCCGGTTTTCTTACAGCCCCGTGGTTGGCTTTATTTGTCAATATAAATGGTTAGGAAGATGTGATATAGAGGAACTGTGCCTTCTGTCCCTATCAGCCCAGTCCTTCTCCCCTCTTCTCTTCAGCTGGAATCCCATCTACAGGAAGCTCTTTCTGATGCTCCATAATACTTTTATCTCCATATATCTCTCATATCTTAATTATTGGCATATACCGTGTCCAGACATATTTATTTTCATGTTGTCTCCTCTGTTAGACTGTGAGCTTCTTGGGAAGCTCTGGTCAGAAAGATGAGTTCAAATCCAGCGTGAGACATTGACTAACTGTGTGACCCTGGGCAAGTTCCATAAGCAGTTTGCCTCAGTTCCTTCAACTGTAAAATGAGGGTAATAACACCTACCTCTTAGGATTGTTATGAGTTTCAGATGAGAGAATATTTGTAAAGCACTTAGCACACAGCAAGCACTTAACAAATGTTTATTGACTGACTTCGTGTTGACTGACTGACTTTATGTACATAGGTGACCCTATTTTTAAAGGACAGGATTGGGGGCAGCTAGGTGACGCAATGAATAGAGCACCAGCCTTAGAGTCAGGAGGATCCAAGTTCAAATTCAGCCTCAGACACTTAACACACAAAAAAACTAGCCTTATGACCTTGGGCAAGTCCCTTAATCCCAATTGCCCCCCCAAAAAGCAAAAAAATAAATAAATAAAGGACAGGATTTCTGATAGGCTGTATGATATACAGTAGCAAATAACAAAATGGAGGCATTCTTTTAGGTTTGACTAACATTCACTGACTATTCCAAAGCACTGTTGAAACTCAGAATTTAAAACAAATTTGCATGCCTAAAAATTAACCTGACCTTATTTTTTTATTCCATTTCTATACAGGTAAATTTATAAAAAGGTCTCCAGTGATCTTTGCTAAAACTAAAGGAAATTTCTCCATCCCTGTCTTCCTTGATCACTATGCTATTTTTGACAAAAGTCTTTACCTCTCTGATCTTGGCTTTCAGGAAATGTTTCTTCTGTAGTTTGCCCTGACTTTGATCTTAGGAGACATTGGAGCTAGGGCAAGGTATTTGTGCAACCTCAACAAAGTCTAAAAATTGCTTCTCCCTTTCCTTACCACTTCCCTGCCCTCCCCTCCCCGAGCCAAAGACCTAGAAAAAGCCATTTCTCCGGATCTCTCTGCTTCCTCACCTACTACTCACTTCTCAAACCCTTATTTCACATCTGGCCTTACCACTCAACTGATCCTGATACAAGCTTTCTAGCAGTCTCTTAATTGCAAGTCCAAATGGCTTTACCTCTCTGAAAGATCTGGCAGTTGATCACCTTCTCTTCCTGGATACTCTTTCCTTCCTGAGTTTTTGTGATACTGCTTGCACCTGGCTTTTTCTTACCTAGCTGACCATTCCTGCTCAGCCTCCTTTGGAGACCCATTATCCATTCCCCATCTCTTAGCCATGTGTGTCAGTCAGTGCTTTATCCTGGGAGATCATTGGCTCCCTATTACCTCTAGGATGAAATAAAAACTCCTCAGGTTAGCATTTAAGGTGCTTCACAATCTGGCTCTAGTCTACCTTTCAGATTCATTACTTTCCTCTCTCTTACCCACTCTGTACTCAGGGGTAGGGAACCTGTGCCTCAAGGCCACATGTGGTCCTTTAGGTCATCAAGTGTGACCCTTTGATGGAATCCAAACAGCCTCGAAGCCCCAGGCCTTCTAGGTCCTCAAGTGTGGCCCTTTGACTTCCTGTTTGGATTCCATCAGAGGGCTGCTCTTGAGGACCTAGAGAGCCATATGTGACCTCAAGGCCACAGGTTCCGCTCCCCTGAAACACACTGGTGTTTTTGCTGTTTCCTAAAATTAGCACTCCATCCTGCAGCTCTGTGGTGTGTCGTTGGCCAGGCTGATCCCCTCTCCTTGCCTCTAACTCACATCGTGCCTACTTCCCCAACATAACTAGCTAGACACAATTTTGTTACAGGGAGAGTCCAAGGGGTATCCAAGGAGATGATTGTGAGATAGATAGATAGATAGATAGATAGATAGATAGATAGATAGATAGATAGATAGATAGATGGATAGAGAGATAGAGAGATAGATAGATAGATAGACAGACAGACAGACAGACAGACAGATGTGTGAATATATGTATATGTATACAACCTTCCCTCAAGGCACAGTTCATGCTCACTGCCCACTGTACCTTTGCCTAGTCCCCTTAGTTATTCATTCTCTTTTTATCCTCAAATTGTCATATATATGTAAACACACACATATAAAATTCTATAATATTCCCCCCCCCACATTATACCCAGTAAAATGT
>CM053596.1:207514920-207532318 GCA_028646575.1 Pseudocheirus occidentalis
TGGAGCATGGAGAATGAGAGAATGGGAATGATATGAAATGAGACTGGAGAGGTAGGTGGCAGCCATATGATTTAAGTGTCATGTTGAGGATTTTCTTTTTTATTCTAGGTGCAATTGAATATGTTTGAGTAGGAGATGGCATAGATCTCTGTTTTAGGAATGCTAACTTGGTGACTGTCATGGTGAAAGAGATTGGAAAAGGGAAAGACTCAAACAAGAAAAACAATTAGAAGGTTATTACAATAGTTCAGGGGAGAAATAACAAGCATGAACTGGGACAGAGACTGGCTGAGTAGAGAATTGAGGATTGATACAAGAAATATTGAAAAGGTAGAAGTGAGAAAACCTGATAACTGATAGAGAGAAAAGAGTCAGGGATGATTTTGAATTTGCAAACATCAGTGACTAGAAGGTGGTGCCTTCAGCAAAAATAGGGAAATTTGGAAAAACAATAGATTCATAAGGAAATGTTAGTTTTTTTGGATGTGTTGAATTTGAGATGCCTTCAGGACAACTCAAACAATGTCCATTGGACAATTGGTGATTTGGGACTGGATTTTGGAAGAAATGACAGCTAGACTTATTGATATGGGGAATAATCTGTAGAAATATGCTAGAAATTTAACTGAATTTTTTTTTCTTTTTTGGGGGGCAAGGCAGGCAATTGGGGTTAAGTGACTTGCCCAAGGTCACATGGCTAGTAAGTGTTAAGTGTCTGAGACTGGATTTGAACTCAGGTCCTCCTAACTCCAGGGTTGGTGCTCTATTCAGTGTGCCACCTAGCTGCCCTGAAAATTTTTTATCATATCTTTAATATAGTACAACTGTACATTTTGTGGTTACTCAATAAATATTTAACTGATTAATAAAACAATTTTACAAGGAAATTATATAGCCAAAAAGAGACTATTTAAACAGTAGAATCTTTTACAAATAGACTTTTTCTTAGACATAATTATTTTAAAATATTATTTGGGTTTAAAAATATCTGTTTAATAACAATAACAGTATGTCAAGAGGTGATTTATTTAGGTTTTGTCAACTTTCTCATTAGTCTGGACTTCCTCTCATGTAAAGAAAGTATAATGATAGTTTTGTGTATTTAATGATGAACCCAAGTCATTGCAAGATCTTGAAGTGCTTTCTGAATTATCAGAAAAAAGATTAAATTTTTAGTGGCAAATCTATTTTATTGTATTCTAACTCTTTGAAAATTGATAATCCATATATGATAATGAACACCCCATTTCTTGATCACTGCAAATATCAGAATTTATTGCATATGCTCCCTCTGTGTCTCCTGCTGCTATAACTTTCCTCTTGCAATGTTTGCATTACTTAGTTCTTCAGATCCTGATTCTGGACTTCCCCAAAGATCTCTTTAGAACTTTATGTTTGTATAGACACGTGATAGGCTTTATGTTTGCAGCATCATTTCCAGATTTGATTCGTTCATTCTCTCATCCTGAAATGCAACTTTTTAAAAGATTTCCCTGTGGTACAAGCCCAAATGAACTGGTGGTAACTCAACAAATAACCTATACAACTGTGACATAAAGACCATGCTTTGAGACAGTCCTGCGGCTTAAAGGCGTTTCCCTTGGGAGGACGTAGGGGTCACCTATTGCCTATTCAATTTAGTTAGTCAATGCTATGTTTTCTCTTGGTTTGGTATTTATTAAACCATTGCTCAGTTGCACATTTTTCAGGAGGAATTTTCATATTTGTAGCTATGTTCATGCGTATTCATGTCTGAATAAGAAGCAAGGTGATATAATCCAACCCAAAAATCATTTTTTAGGTACCTGTAATGTGCAAGGTAGGGCATCATGAATTCAAGAACAGAGAACCTGCTTTGCTGAAAAAAAGACTAGGGTTCGAGTCCTGCCGGTGACACATGGGGGCTCTGTGACAATGGACAAAACACATGACCTCTAATCTGTTGCCTGCTGGCAACTCTAAAACTATAAATTACATACCTGATGCCAGTCTGCCTTGGTGAATGTGCATCCACAGAAGGAATTTCCACCGTTACAGTTCCTCACATAGGTGTGGATAGAAAGACCAGGTGAAAAATAGGTTATGTCCTCATGTAACTTAAAAAAACAAAACCCACTGGGTTGGCCCAGAGGCCCTTGGTTCAAATCCTTACCCTGCTGCTTACAAGCCCTGTCAGACTTGCACAAGCCAGTTACCTCCCATGGGCTTCAAAATTTGGGTCTGTGACCTAAGTAGGGTTGGATTAGGCAGCCTTAATGGTCTTTCCCACCTCTCCATTTATAACCCTTTTAACAGCCAGAGAATTCATGTACTTTGCTTTTTTCCTGAAGCCAAGATTTCACAATATATGTGAGGGTGCATCATACTTGATGGTAATGGTAAGAAACAGACTAGGAAGATTCATAATTGAATGTTATTATAGCATGATGGAGTCCAGAATGGTGGTGAGGCCTAAGGTTGCCACGACCATGTGGAGTTCTTTGCAAATTAAGCCCAAGATAAAGCTCTGCAGGAAGTACTTCGTGACCATTATATACCCCCAATATTTTGCAGGACTTTGTTATTGTTCAGTCGTGCCTGACTCTTTGTGATCCCATTTGGGGTTTTCTTGTCATAGATACTGGCAAAGTTTGCCATTTCCTTCTATGCTTCATTTTGTAGATGAAGAAACTGAGGCAAACAGGGTTGAGTGATTTGTCCAGGGTCACACACCTAGTGTCTCCAGCATTATTTGAACTCAGGTCTTCCTGACACCATGCCCATTCTATCCACTGTGTCACCTAACTGACAAACTGAGAGCTGGGAAAGACCTTAGCTTAAAAATTTCAAGTTCTCCCACTGTATCCGGGGCTTTCTCCAGGTGTCCTGTTCTATTTCTTGTCATTGGAGAGAGAATGAAGTTGTTAACTTTGCACAACCCTGCCTCACTTAAATCTGATTTGCTTGTAAGTCATGACATTACCGTCCTTATGTTTTTGGTCCTCTTCCAGAAAGGACAACAACAATCTGTGAGGAGTAACAGCTGCCCCACTGGGATCCCAATTCGACTTTTTAAGGCATTCTTCTCCTCTTTGGCTTTTTGAACCTCTTTTGCCATTTGAGTTAATGTATTTTTTAAGGTGTTATTTTCTTCAGTCAGGTTGTTGACTCTCTTTTCATGCTTTTCTTGCACCATTCTCATTTCTTTTCCCAATTTGTCCTCCACTTCTCTTATTTGGTTTTCAAAATCCTTCTTAAGGTGATCTATGGCTTGTAGACAATCTTCATGTTTCTTGGAAGCTTTTGGTGTAGGAGTTCTGACTGTGTTGTCTTCC
The DNA here is from genome assembly GCA_028646575.1 of Pseudocheirus occidentalis. NCBI lineage: Eukaryota > Metazoa > Chordata > Mammalia > Diprotodontia > Pseudocheiridae > Pseudocheirus > Pseudocheirus occidentalis. The sequence goes on from CM053596.1 coordinate 207,518,235, forward strand.
TCCCATTCCATGCTTTGATCCTTTTTGTCCCCAAACAAGGATTCTAGAACTTGATTGCTGTTGTTACTTTGCTTCCTTTTTCTGCTCATTTTGGCCAGTCAATTAGTTGCTTGATTTTTTAGCTCTGTGGAACTCTGCTTCCAGGGCGGAAAGCTCCGTCCCAAATTGCTGGGGTTTTCATAGCTGCTGGAGCTTTTAGGAGGCTGCTGCAGCCCCCACCAGCTTTGGCTCACTGAAAATGCACCCCAGGACCACCACCCAAGACCACAATCCAGATCCAGGCCACTCAACACAAGAGCACTTAACCTCTGAACGATTGCTTGCCCCACCCTGCAGTCTGCAGGCCAGGAGCTCTGAAGCAGCCATGTGGAGGTGGCTGCAGGGCCACACTTCTGCTGCTTCCTTGCCTTGGAGGCAGTTTGGCCGGACTGCTTTTCTTCCCCAGATTTAGCTGAGTTCCACTGACTTTTCACTTAATCCTTGTTTCTTATGGCTTGATAATTCTGGAAACTGCCACAGCTGCCACGGATCTGCTCTCCTGAAGGCTCCAGCTGCAGCTTGTTCTCCCCCCCCCCCCAAGCTGCGGTTTCAGGCTGGGCTGGTTTTGGCTCTCAGTGTGCTGCAATGAGCCCTTCCTGCCCAGCTGTCTTCAGCAGGAGATGTGTTTTCCTGTATTTTTATGTGAGTTTGGGGGCCCTAAAATTTGTTTAGAGTCATGTTTTATGGTTATTTGAGGTGGCTATGTGCCAGCTGCGGAACCTTGTTGCTTCTACGCTGCCATCTTACCTCTGCCCCAACCCAATTCTAGTTGGGCTATCCTTCCAGTTTCCCTCCTTCCTTCCTGCCTTCCTCCTTCTATCCTTCCATCCTTCCTTCCTCCCTCCCTCCCATCCTTCCATTCTGTCTTTTCCTTCCTTCCTCCCATTTCTTTCCTTCCTTCCTCTCCCTCTGTCCACATAGGGAATCATACCCTTTCCTGTGAATGCTCTGCCTAAAGGAATATAAATACTGCTGAAACTTTGCAAGGTATCTTGGGGTTTACAGGCTAGATTTATTTTTGAAGAACCTTGTCTTAAACCCAAATTCTCTGGCTCTCATTGATTAGTCAACAATAAATCCCAGCATTGTTCGGCTTCTGATGGCTCAGAGTGAGTGTAAATATCAGTTGTTTCCATTTTTGGCCAGAAACCCTGAGGGTCTTCCCTTCCCAGATTGATTTTTTTTTTTGACTAGGTAAAAGAGACCATTCTTTGCCTCATTTCTTACCAGGCTTAATCACTAAATAGGTGTTATCTCAGACACACTGAGATCTAGAAAAGACCTTAGCTTAAAAAGGTCAAGGTCTCCCACTCTATACAGGGCCTTTACCAGTGGTCCTGATTTATATCTTGCCACTGGATCCAAATGACTTCAGAGTAGAAAGTGAGGCTGATGACTTTGCACAGCCCTTCCTCACTTAAATTCAGTTCACTTGCAATTCATGACATTACCTTCCTGATATTATTGATCCTGGTCTTGGAGAATGAAGGACAAACAAAAACAACCCCTAATATTAATAGTGTATACTGATCGGCTCTATTTACAAATCCAAGACCAACAGACCTGCTAGTTGGTAAGATAACATTATACCTATATATGATTCAAGCTGACCTGGAAAAGGGCCTGAGTTACAACTTCATCTCACTTTATTGAAGCTAGACAGATAGACAACTGAACCTTCCAGGGACAGCAGCCCAAGTAACACCACAGATGTCAAGTGAAGACTCCTGAAATCCCTGGTAGAAGGGAGGAGTGTGTGGGGAGTGGGTGTTGACAAAACTCATTATAAACAAACACATGATAATGATATCAGTAGAGAATGACTTTCCTGACCACCTTCTTGATCCTTTCTCTGTCTCTAAAACATCCCAAAACAAACCTGCAGATGCACTCATTTATAATGTTTAGGTATATCAAAATAAAAGAAATGCATGATGGTGGGATAGTGGATAGAACTCAGGAAGACCTGAGTTCAAACAGTGCTTCATGCATTGATTAGCTTTGTGACCCTGGTCAAGTCATTTAACCTCTTTCAGCCTCGAGTTTCTCATCTACAAAATGAAGATCAGATTAGCACCTATGTAGCCAGGTTGTTATGGGATCAAATGAAATAACAAATGTATTTTGCAAAACTTTAAGCCCTCTATTGATGTTGGGTGCTACTTAAGGGTAAGTGAATTTTAAGACAGGAGGAAAAAGAAAAAGGGCACAATTTTTGTTGAGAATCTTTGTCCAAACTGAGTAAAACAAGGTTCTTTTGTGATTAAAACAAACTGAGTTGGAATGAGGATCTTTTATGATTAAAACAGGAAGGTATCATGAAGGAAATGTGTCCTACTTTCTTTAGCTTAAAATAATGAGGCATTATTTCTACAATGTATTGAAATACTTGAAGGTATAAATTTGATGAGAGAAAAAGACGCAACTCTACAAAAATAAAAACAGATTTAGGAGACATGGAAATATAAATTGTTGAGGAAGAGAGTATAGTAAAATTACTAGACATGCCTTATTTTTATGAATTGTCTTTAACCTAAAGGAAATGGTAAACTACCAGCTAAATAAAATAAAGCCACTGCACTGAGTTTTCTTTTTAATTTGTCACTTTGGGGCATAAGAATTTGGCATATTAAAAAGAAGTAGTCACTATATATAACCCAAAAACATTTGTTGAACTCATGAATTTTTTTAAGACTAGTTTTTATATTTTAGAATGTAATTCAGAGTAATGTTAGTGGTTTTTTTTTTCCTACCAATAACTTAGAGGAAGTATTCTGTTTTGCTTGCTTGCTTGTTTGATGGTTGGTTGCATGGTTTCTTTTGATGACGTAAGCAGAATTGAGCTACTCCTATCCCCAATGTTTATAATCCTGTGTACTTGCTCAGCTCTTAGGTCATCTTTAAGGGTTTCAGGTTTAGCTTGTCATTACATTAACAGGATTACTTATTGGTGGTCAGCATTTCAGGTGCTTGGGACTAGAGGCTAGTAAATGAGGCAAGGTGTTAGATATTAAGGAAGAATGCTCTCAGCACTTCTGTGTCATGTATAAGCCCATTTTCCTTAGAAGGGAAGGCATTCTTACAGATTCAGAGTGCTGGAATAGACTCTGAGAGGTCATGCCATCTATCCATCTGCCTTTGGGCAGACTTCCTTTAAGCCATCCAAGACATAAGAGAATCGATATTACTCTTAAAGATTTCTTATGAAAAATGACTTCATCCAATATCCAATCTCAATTTTAACAGCCTTCATTGTCAGGAGTTTCTTCCTTCTATCCACCTTAAATCCAAAATGTTGAAATTAATTTCGTTCCTTTTTATCATATACTCCAAATGACATAATACCTGGTTACCATTTTTTGTATAATAACATATTCCCTCCCACCCCAAACCCTTCTTTAACCACCCTTTGGTCTTTTCATCTTTAATGTAAATAATTACATTACTTTTAACCTTCCCTCATAGATCCTGTTTTTCAATCATTTAATTCTTTTGAGTGATGTCCTCTGAATCTTCTCCAGATTTGCCATGTTAACCTGCCCAGAGGTGGGCAGTGGAAAGCATCTAACCACCACTTAGTTTAACAAGGGAATTACATTGTAATGTGATCTGATTCTTGATAATTGCTACTTGTTATGCCCTTCAGGTTGGCACTGGACCATGGATAACAGTTCTCTGAATGTGGCCTTCCAACCAACTGCAAATCCATTCGACTTCTGGGTGGTCAAGACACATAAGGCAGTCCTAAAATTCTGTATATTATATCCATCCTAATTCCCCAAGTAAGACGCCAGCCAGTATCAATCATTCTTACACTGTTTCCAGGTTTTCAGTTAGATTTTCAACTAAATCAGCTTCCCAATTAAAAAAAAAGTTGACCATTTCTCACCTGGAAGTTCTATTCCCAGAGCACTGAGGCCTTAAAGATCAGAAGCCTACCTTAATTTGATATATCTTGCCTATTTCTTTTCCCAGTCCAGTGGTTTTTCCACTCAGTTAATGGAGTATGTTTACTTGAATATTATATGAACTGTTAGATTTTACAGGTAAAGACGTTTCCCTTTCAAGTTTGTAATTTCCTAAATTCTAATTCATAGACATTTTCCAGTTCACTCAGTATATGAAAATGAATACATATTCTATATTTAGTTTCTTATTGTCTCATCTACTTTGAAAAACAAGCAAACAAAAATATTTTCTGACAAACTAGTCTTTTTTTGGGGGGTGAATGGGGTGCATGGGGCAAGATTGTGATTTCCTTGATCATAAAACCAGTGCATGTCAGAGATGAGATGTGAACCTGGGTCTTCCTCATGCTTAAGGTCAGCATCTTCCTATGTACTGTACTATACCGCATTGCCTTTCAATAAACTTGCATGTGATATTTTAAGAAATTATTGAAAAAAATGTTATAACATTTAGGTTCCACTTGTCTCTGTTTTTGAGTTTTAATTTGTAGAATATTAAAAAAAAATGCGAGTACTGTTAGGCTCCCAGACAGTATGGTAAATAAGTAATGGTTCTCCTGACCTCTCTTTTAGGTGTGTATATTGCCAGTACTCTGCTTGGGCAATGAATTACTGACTCATTTCTCTTTCACTGCCTTTATTGTATGGAGTTGTTCATCCTTCCATTTTTGAGAGGAGTCCTAATATTGCTATAGTTTCCTGAAATACACTGCCTTCCATAAAATGTATTGATCTGATGGCAAATTATTCATGTATACCCAGACATGTCCACTAATAGTCATAGTCGAGGGTATGCACAATCTAACACAAACATGTTAAAAAGCCTTTCCCTTTGTCATGTTATCACATCCTTACTAATTTCATATTTATACAAGTAGTATTTATTTATGACTCTAAGCTCCTCAAGAACAAGAACCAAAGTTTGTTTTGTATAGGATCAACAAATGGGAAACTAAATTGCTAAGACTTGAAGTTGATGATTCGATCTCTCACCTCTTTGACTTTGTATAGACTGTTTTGTTTTGTTTTTTTGCTTCTAATGTGACCCTTCATTTAAATCTATTAGATGTATAGCTTATTTCAGGGCAGAGTTCTTGTGTAAGTGCCACCAGGAAACCTTTCTGATCCCCTTAGTCATTGGTGCTCTTTACCTTCTCAGATCACGTATATGGGCACATACCTGTTTCCATGTTATATCTTCTCTCCCTCACCAGTAAAATGCAAGATCCTTGAGGGCAAGGAAAACATTTTAATGTTGACTTTGTATCCCTGGAACCTGGCATATAGAACTTGCTTTATAAATGCTTTTGGATTGGGTTGGAGTATAATAAATTATAGGATTACAATATTATTTTCCCTGTTGAAAGCTGACCATTACAGTTGTCACCTAACCAGTAAACCGAAATGAAAACAACTTCCTTCCCCTGAGAATAAACGTATTCATGACAGAGAAATGTGAGGGGAATCAATTAACAAAACTGTAGGCATAGACTGTCATGTGATTATTATTGCTGTTACAAAACATATGCTTTTTATTAAGTGACACTGTGGAATTTAGATATACAAATCCTCCAAGAATTTGTGAAAATGAAATTATTCATTTTAATGGAAGGGGTGTTAGGAAAGGTACATGATGTTGTTGAAAATGAAATGTTATAATCAGATGAAACAAATAATTTGCTTAGAAATCATAAGAAAATAAAGATTAGAAGGCAGGTTCCTTTGAACCATCCCTTAACCCTCATTAAAGTCTGTTAAGACTCTCTTAAAACAGTTATTTTAAATTATTTTCTAACCCATTATTTAAAATCCCTGTTGAGGGTGATTCTGCAGGTTCCCTAAGTTCACTTACCCCACTGCCAAAATGCTTTTTAAAAAACTCAATCATATGAAAACATTCAAAGGACAACTAGCCATAGCTAAGAGAAAATATATAAGGATTTTTTTCCCCTTCTATCATCTTTATTGGCTATGCAACCAATTAGCTATTTCAGCAATATTCTGGCTGGCATCATTTGTTTGTTAAACAAAGAAGGAAAAAATTCAGAAACAAAAGAGCTCAAATATTTGTGATTTGTTCGTACTTAGAAATATACTTCAAACCACATTTCTCCAGTTGAATCATGATCATAGTCAAAAGCATTACTATGTCTGCTGGCCTTTTTTATTAATTTAGATATGTTTCTAAGATGAGAAATGATGTTACTTCTAATTATGGTTACATGTAGTTAATTTCCTTCCTTTTCTTAAGCTTAGTGTGAAAGGCAGTCTCTTCCCCCCCACCAGAAAAAAAAAGAAAAAAAGTGATGTAGCTGATGTTCCTGTTGCCATAGCAACAGATTTATTTATTAGGGGTTGAAATGACATGAGTTAATATACCACATACCTGCTGATCGGCAAACTCCCCTATTTCAGCACCAGTTGACAATTAAGTCCTGGACAGCTACAGCCAGGGGTTAATGTTACTCATTAGGAGAACTAGGTCATTACTGGGGAATCAAGGCACTTAAGGCAGCATGGGTAAAACACAAAATTCAGCATCTCAACGAGTGAGAGTTTTTATGTTAATTAACCTTATTTTCCTTGGTTAAAAAAAATCTTATATGCACATGACAGTGGATCAATTAATTGAAAAAAAAAAGCTAGTTTACTTTCCTCTTCTAGTTGTCTTCATTTCCTTTGCAAGGATTTCATTATTTTATGGAAAATTCTTATGTCTATATGATGAGTAAAAAGGGTATTAAAATTAAGAAGGGAATCATCATGGAAATCAGCTTTACCACAAGGGAATGAGCAAATAAAAGCCTTGGAAATGAAAATAAATAAGCTTTGCTAATACCTCACCTAAGGAGCAGAATATAAGCCCATCAGAGCTTGGAGATATTTAGAGGTACTTCTTTGCTTCTTTATTAAGCAGTTACATAGTTATTTGACCTTCAGAAACTGAAACTTTGGAGAAGTAATTCCAAATGGTTTGTAAACATTCTATTTGCAGAAAGCTGTATAGTGGTTTAACAAACAATAACTTTCCCAGTTCATAATTGGCTTTTTTTATTCCAATAAAATTAGATACATTTGTTGAAAGTTTTTATTAAAATGTCTGAGTGGGTGTTTTTCCACTTGATAAGTCATAAATAATGTATCAACCCCCTTCTGAAAGCTTTGTTTTCGTAGTTTTTAAAAAAGAGACTTTATGCTGAAAGGGGGGAAGTTTACAGGGTGGAAAAAGATTTACACCCCAGAATTCTATTTTATTCTCCTTGCAGTACTGATTCTATTGAAATAACTCCATGCAAGTCCTTTCATTTCTGTTTGGTAGCCCCTCAAAAGGAAAGAGAAATAGGAGATATAAGAAAAGATATAAGCTCTTCCCAATCTAAAAATATGTTTTGTTCCCAGTCCACAGTTTAAAAAAAAATCCATTTATTTTTGGACAGTAAGAAGTTAACACTTGAGCTTTCCTCTAAATAGCCAATTAACCACTTGTAATCTAATTTGTAATTTTTTCCCCCAGAAGCAACAGATCTCTATTTTCAGTTAGGCTGCAAGAAATCTGATTAGAACACCTGCCCCACCTTGTAAATTGAAGAAAAATTTTCTTTCCATTGGCATATAAATCCTTTTCTCCTTCTTTACACTTTGACTTAATTTATAACTATTATTGTTTGGCATTAAGTCTATAGAAGGTAAGGACCTCCAGATGGCACTTTCTGATAACATCATGCCCCAGAATACCATAGAACCTTCTTATGACCATTCACAATAGAGATGTCTTAACAGTCTACACTATAAAAACCAAATAGATGAATGATATTTATTGTCCATATGAATATACAAGCAACTCATTGACACAAACAAAAACCTATCTTTTATACCATGGATAAAAGGGTTGCAAATCATGGAACACTAAAGTATCCAAGGAATCAAAGTTTTAAGTAATCAGAACGGCAACAAAGAACCCAAGGGGAGCCATACAATATATATATTGAAGTAGGAAGTAGCATATTGTCATCAATTAGTTTTGTAAAAGATAATATCCATGAAATGTATGGGCAAGAAAGGCAGTAGACTGACTAGTCATGGAGGGCTGTTGAGTGGTGAACTTCCTGTTTACTTATTCTCAAAGAATGTTAAAGACCCAGAACCAGGGTTCTGGGATACATTTATGTGTATATATGTGTCTCAGCATAATTTGTTTCCTTTTAAAAATATTCTGAAAAGTGGTTCATTGGCTTCACTAGACTGCCAGAGGTGTCCAGGGCGCACGCGTGCGCACACACACACGCACACACACACGCACACACACACACAGAGTTATGAACTCTCTGACTTAGAGGAAGCCCTCCAGGATATTTACTGTATTGTCCATGGAAGATTTATTGGTGGACACAAACAAGATGAACCTAGGAGGAGAAAGTGCAGATAGGTTAGCAATCTAAAGTTTCGAAGGAAATATGTGTGTGTGTGTATCAGTGACATCATTGCTGTGATTGGAAATTAAGGCAGCAATTAACTTCTGGTTACTCAATTCAAATCTAGTATAACTTCTTATTTCCTTGTTTTTCATAAGACATGTGCTAAAGGAATGCCTTTTTGTCTTCATTCTCAGACATAGGCACTTTGTGAAATTACTAAAACTCCTCCTTGGACTTTTCATCTATTAGCCAAGGTTCTTGGAGGAATGAATGATTAAATATAGAAAGATATATATTTATTGTTTGTTACTGTCAAGCACTGTGCTGAATACTTGGAATACAAATAATAAGAAGGAAGACAATCCTTGTCTTCAAAGACCCAAAATCCTTTTCCTGAATTGGAGGTCTGATGATCTCTCTCTCTCTCCCTCTCCCTCTCCCTCTCCCTCTCCCTCTCTCCCTCTCTCTCACACACACACACACACACACACACACACCTATTCAAGCAACAGGTGTGTGTTATCTCCAGGATCTCCTTTGTTTGACTTTTAAAGTCAAATATATCTTGGCCCCATTCTACTTTTCCCATCTCATTATAGCCACTGAGTTGCCACCATCCCAAAGCTCTGATCCCTGGCTTTCAGGCCATCCTTAAGATTCATCTCAAATGAAATCTTTAACCAGAGAACTTTCCTGGTTCCCTATCCTTCCTCCCCATTTTTTGTCTTTTCTCTGAGGCTACCTTTCATTTACATTGTGTGTGTGTGTGTGTGTGTGTGTGTGTGTTTTAATCCTCTATGAGGACTGGTGTTTTGCCCTTTTTTTCGAACTCCAGCACTTAGTGCAGTGATTGGCAAAAAAGTACATTTGTTCTCTAAAAGGCATTCTAGTAAAGAGGGAGAGGTGTCCAGGGATATGGATTTTTTTTTTTGGAAAGTTAAAGGAAACAATAAGGAAATAAAGTGATGAATGACTGGAACCAGGTGGGCACCCATCACTCAGGAACCATAGGATATTGGCCAGTACTGGAAAAACCTAAAGTAAAGGAAACTCATAGTCATTGGAAAACTTCAACAGATGAATCCAAGAGATCATGTGACTAGCAAGATAGCAGACTGGTTGTTCTTGCAAACTTCTATAATCCTAAACTGCAAAACAAAGGAATCACATACCAGATACAGATTAAGTAGCTGAATCCATCAAAGAAAGATGTCAAATAAGACAACTCCCACACAAGGTGTAATTCACTGGAAAATTGTAATGCATAGAAAACCCCTTCAGCACCCCTATCCCACCTGACTCCACATAATTGCAAGGAAGTACAAGGAAGCCTACATGCTTGAGACTTGGTATGGTTGGAAATGAAGCTGGCAACTTGCTTTTGGTTACTCCATTCAGATCCAGTATAACTTCTTATTTCCTTGTTTTTCTTAAGACATTATCCATCTAGCTGTAGGAATCCCCCACAGCTATGACTCTGCCTGAATTGTTCTGGCTATGCAGAAAGTGAATCGACACTGATTCTGTCAAGACACATGAAAGAAAGCAACAATGAGTGGCGTAGATGGAAAGAAAGAGGAGATGGAGAATCACAGGCTACAGGGAAATAAATACTGGCCCTGAAGGAAGGGTACTAGAACTCCAGTTGAGATCAGCCCCATCTCCCTGGAAATTATTCAGGCAGGGACCTGTCCCCAGGTGACCCCCGGATCCTACAACATGAAGAGGCAAAGCCACCTAGCAGCCCGCTGAAGGGGAGAGAGGAGAGGAAGCAGTTATGTGCAGTAGCGGAAGGAGGAGAAACCAAACAATGAGTGAGGAATTCTAAAGGTGGATGAATTGACAGAGAGAATTTTTTTTAAATTAGCTCACAAACAGATAAACCAGCAGAGAGGATCATTAAGACAGAAGGCAGAATGAGTAAAACCTCAAAGAGAAGCCAGAGTACTTTGAATAATTATAATATGAAGGAAAATGAACCAATATTACCCGATGAAAGAAAAACTCCTGTGGACTCCCCAGAGATCATGAAACAACAGCAAGAAGCTCCAGAATGGTTCAAAAAAGAAATAAAACTCTTAAAAGAAGAAATTAGGAAGGAATTGAGTTTTTTAAAAATCAGAGCTAGAACACAGAATTAAAAAACATAAACAGCAGGCTAGAAAGAATTGAATACATGATATAAAATCTCTCCAAAGAAGCAAAGTTCTGAGAGAGGGAATAGCATATTTGGAATAGGAAAATACTAAAGTGGGGAAATTTTGTCAGAATGAAAGGAAAGGCAATAATCATGTTAAAAGAGCTCATGAATTCTCTATGAAAACATTGGAGATCCTGGTGCAGTGGATAGAGCACTGTGCCTGGAATTATGGAAGTTGTTGTGGTTGACGATTCATTTTGGTTGTGTCTTACTCTTTGTGAACCCATTTGGGGTTTTCTTAGCAAAAATACCAGAGTGGTTTCCTGTTTCCTTCTCCAGCTCATTTTACAGGCAAGGAAACTGAGGCAAACCAGGTTAAGTGACTTGCCCAGAGTCACACACCTAGCATCTAGACGCTAGATTTTTGAACTCCAGAAGTCTTAACCACTCCAGTCTGGGCATTTTATCTGCTGTGCCACCTAACTACCCCTAGGAATCAGGAAAGACCTGAGTTCAAATCCAGCCTCAGATACTTACTAGCTGTGTGTTGCTGGACAAGTCATTTAACTCCTGTTTACCTGCGTTTCCTCATCTGAAAAATGGGGGTGATAATAGCACTTACCACCAGGGTTATTGTGATGATCAGATGTGATAATATTTGTAGAGCACTCAGTACAGTGTAGCACGTAAGGAGTGCTTCATCATCATCGTCATCATCATCATCGTCGTCATCGTCATCGTCATCGTCATCATCATCGTCATCGTCGTCATCATCATCATCGTCATCATCATCGTCGTCGTCGTCGTCATCGTCATCATCATTGTCATCATCGTCGTCATCGTCATCATCGTCGTCATCATCATCATCGTCGTCATCGTCATCATCATCATCGTCATCATCATCATCATCGTCATCACTAGTTCAAAGGTACTAGAAGACCTGGGCACCTGGGGAGAGTTCTTGCTTTGTAAAAAGAGCATCTTTTTGGTGAGCTTGGCAGAAGACTTGTGTTGACTATAAGTACATTATGGCCTAAGGTCAAGGTGTCAAACACCATGTCCCTCAAGCAGCATTTTGCAGAATTAGGTTAAAATGTAATTAGAAAATATTTAGCAAAATAAACTAAAAACACATTAAAACATAGATAACATTGCATTTTACTAAGATGCTATGTGGCCATCAGGATGTTTATGTAATGATTAGTGGAACTCATTTCTAGTTTGATACCTAGAGTTGGGCCTAAGAGACCACACCAAAAATTACCTGATCTGAACACCCATATGGATCTGTCTTATACCCAGTGTCTATACTCTCAAGTGACAAGCTAAGGAAACTGTCATCATCACCCACGATTTGAATCTGTATCAATTATTAGAAAATTCTGTGTTCTCCCGTGTTAATACAGGCAAACTCCCAGCTCTTACTGGCATTATTCCTGTGATTATCTTTTGAGTCAAAAAGTCTTCCCTACTTCTACCTCTTCTCCTTGGTATCCACATTAACTGTACCCTTCAACAGTCCATATCCTCCTCTGCTCTCCCACTGAGGCTTCTGGAACCCCAACTCTATTTTTAACAACTATGCCTTCTTCCCACATCTCACACTTTCTGATTTCTGCTGCTCACACACTGGCCACTCTCTCCAGTACTTCATGCTGCTTCTTTCATCCCCCCTGACATGCTCAGCCAAAGAGAAGATAAGCATAGTCCTTGATCATCCTTCTCAGTTCCAAAATTTCTTTTTGCCACTATCACTTATCAATCTTTACTCCTTTAAGATTCAGTCTCCTTCCTCTATATCCCAGAGGTATCAACCAACCTCCAAATCCTTCCTTCTCCTTTTTCAAGAAGTTCTATATTTGACTGACATAATTTGTTTGTTTTTTCTTCCCTTCCCTTTTGCCAAATGAGCTCTGCCACTCTGGCATTCTTTTTGCCCTGAACCATTTGTCTTGCCAGTCCCTATTTCTTAAATACCTTGACTATCAGCCTTTCCTCTCAGGAAATATTTGAGGGGTAGAAAGGGCAGGCCTCAATCATGGCTGCAACACTTTAATATATTACTGAATAAGGACCTGTGCCACAAGTTCTGCTAAAGAAAAAAATTAATCGAATATTACCTTTTGTAATTATCAGTTGCACAGCAATTGGTTTATTCTTCCCTAACTGAATATGTCACATTCTCCAACATGGATATTCCATCTCCTCAAACCCCCTATACAATCCTATCCCCTTTCCCTATAAGCCTAGAAGTTCATTGAGTCCTACTTATTGAGACAATAAAGGCCATCCAAACTGTTTTGCATTTTTTCTCCATAAAAAGAGTAGCCTATACTTATTTTTTCTTCCTAAAAAGAATAGCCTGTACTCATTGCCTACATTTCCTTACTTACTCCATGCATATGACCCAGATCTACTTTTTCTAGCCCTAACTTCTCTCCTGACTTCCAGTCTCCATCGCCAGCTGCATTTTGGGCGTCTTAAATTGGATATCTCATAGACATTTTGTGCTCAGCAGGACCAAAACTGAACTCATCATTTTTCTTCCCAGTCACCCAGACTTACAATTTAGGTTTCATCTCAACTTTTCATTCAGTCACCTCCTATATCCAGTCAGCTGTGAAGTCTTGTCATTTCCACCTTCATAACATTTCTCATGTATGCCCCCTTCTCTTCTCTGCCACTGCTACTACCTTTGTGCATCTCCTCCTGCCTAGACTACTGCAATAACCTGCTGATTGGAGTACCAGCATTAAGCCCCTCCTCACTCAGTCTGACCTCTACTTAGCTGTCAATTTGCTCTTCCTAAAACTGTTTTACCCTAATTCTGATATCTGACCATATCGTCATCCTTTTCATTAAACTCCAGTGGTTCCTTGTTCCCTCCAAGTGCAAATTTTAAAAATCTTGTTTGGCCCTTAAAACCTCACTTGGTTCCTTCCTACCTTTCCAGTCTTATCATACCTTGCACCACCTCCAGGTATTCTATGTTCTAGTGACACTGGCCTCCTTCCCATTCCTCAGATATAACGCTCTATCTCCCAACTCTTACTGTCTTCACTGGCCCTCCTCATGCTTGAAATTCTCTCCCATCTCCTCTCTGCCTCCTGGTTTTCCTGACTTTATTCAATTCTGCGAAAATCCCACCTTCCACAGCAAGCCTCCCCCATTCTCCCTTAATGCTAGTACCTTCTTGCCATTGATTATGTCCAATTTGTCCTGAATATATTTTGTTGGTACATAGTTATTCACAAATTTTCATTTTCCCCATTAAATTGTGAGCCTCTTGAGGGCAAGAACTGCCTTTTGCTTTTTTCACATGCCTGGCATTTACCACAGCCCCTGGCACTAAATAAACCTGGACAGACTGACTTCTCACTCTCTTTCCATCTGTCTTCACAAGTCCCTCACTTGAATAAAACTGTTCTAAGGAACAGGAAGGAGCTACACTGTATGTAAGGAGAGAACCAGGAGGACCTTGAGCCTTTTTTTTTCTCAGACACCACCTGGAGATTGCACTTT
>CM053596.1:207532418-207550017 GCA_028646575.1 Pseudocheirus occidentalis
TTGTCCTTCTGGTTTTGGGACTCAGTCTTATGGTTTCTGAATAAAGACCTTGGTTCTGCCTTCCATGTGGAGAGTTTGCTACATTTTGTGATCCAAAACTATACCAGCATACTCGAACTCGGTGTCTCACATCATTCTCTAGTGGATTCCCTTCTGTGCTTTCTTTTTCCTCTCTTGGTTATTTCATCAGCTCCACTCTGTAGGATCACTTCCTTTCTCTATTCTGATGACTACCAAATCCAGCTTATCTCATCTTTAATTCTCCTTTCTCCCTCACCTTCAGTCTTTTCTGGATTCTTACTGATTCCACTTCCATGAGGCCTTTTACATCTTTTCCTCTCCCTAATATCATGGCCTCTATCATAGTTCAGACCTTTATCCCATCTCACCTCAGCTGTTACTGGGACGTCCCATTTGGTTTCTTTCTTAAAGGGTCTCCCCTTTCCACTATATCTTTCAGATACCTGAAGAAATAATCTTTCTAAGGTACATGTCTGACCATAATCATTTTCCATCTCAAAAATCTTCAAGGGCTCCTCACTGATTCTAGAAAAAGATAAAAATGTTTGAGAAATTTAAAGCTCTTGACAGTCTAGTTCCAAGAAACCATTTAAGGCTGATTGCAAAGTACTCCCCTTACTTAACACATTATATATTCCAACCAAATTGCCCTGCTAGCTCTTCCCCAATCTGCATGTGACTTTGAACAGGCCACCCCCCCATGCCTACTATATACTCTGTCTTTTCCCACATGTTTTAGAACAGTCAGCCTCTTTCCAGGTGCAACTCAAATGTCATATCTTTATCAATCAGCCAATGAAACACATTTATTATGTGCCTACTATGTGTGAGGCACTATTTTAGGTTCTGAAGAAAGAGTGATAAAGAGTGGAATAATCTCTGCTCAGAAGAAGCTTATGTTATTAACTACATGCAACGGGGAATTAAGAGACACAGGCACTGGGGTAGGGAGATCCATCTTGCCCTCCTGGAAAGTCAGAGGGGCGATGGGGAGGACATAGGAGAGAGCAGATTGGGGGAGGGGCTATACAGTGGAATGGCTGTTTTGAGGTGGTGGGTAGGGGAAAGATGGGGAGAAAATCTGTAATTCAATCTTGCGGAAATGAGTGATATAAACAAGAAAATAAATTAATTAAAAATTTTTTTAAAGAAGCTTATGTTATAATGGGGGAGATAATGAATACATCAATAAATACCTATAACATAAATTTGAATAAATGAATGAATAATAATAAATAAATGAATTAATAAAAACATATGCAATGTAGTTAAACACAAGACAGTTTTGGAGGGAAGGCACCAGCCTAGTTGGGGATTTCAGGAAGTGATTCATAGAGAAGATTGTGCTTAAATTGTACTCAAATTTAATCTGGATGAGAGAGACTCTGTGCTGCAGAGTCAAGGAGGGAGAGCATTCCAGGCATATGGGATAGCCAGCACAAAGGCACTGAAATGAGACTTGTAGTTGCATGTCTAGTATGGACAGACTATAGAGTGTAAGGGAGTAGGGGGTAATGTCCAATATAGGAATATGAAAAACTAAACAGGATTTTGTATTCTCTACTGATGTCAGTAGGAAATTCCTGGAGTAGGGTAATCACATGGTCAGGGCTGTGTTTATTGAGAATTACTTTGGCACAAGCGTGTAGGATGGCCTGGAGTGGGAAGAGATTTGAGGTAGGGAGATCAGTTGGGAGATTGTTGCAATAATTGAGGCAAGAGGTGATGAGGGCCTGAACCAAGCTGATAACTGTGAGTAAAGAGAAGAAAGGGATCTGGTGAGAGAGATGTTATGAAGGTTAAGAATGGCAAGGTTTTATACATGTACAGCCTGTATTGTATTGCTTGTCCTTCCAGTGGAGGTGGGTGACAAGGGAAGAACCAAAAGAATCTAGAATGTAAAGTTCTACAATCAAATGCTAAAATATATATGTGTATATATATTATAATAATTATTATTATTAACTACATGCAACTGAGAATTAAGATATATAGACACTGGGATAGGGAGACCCACCCTGCCCTACCAGAAAGTTAGAGGGGCATTGGAGGAGGACATAAAAGAGAGCAGATTGGGGGAGGAGCTTTACAGTGGGATCCCTATTTTGGGGTTGGGGGCAGGGGAAAGACTGGGAGAAAATTTGTAATTCAGGAAATGAATGATGTAAACAAGCAAATAAATAAAATAAATAATTACAAAAAAAAAGAATGGCAAGGTTAGACAACTAGTTGGATGCATGGGATAAAGTAGAGCCAGGAGTCCAGGATAATGGCAAAGTTATTAATTTGGGGAACTAGAAGGATAATAATGCCTTTAACAAAAATAGGGAAAGATGGAAAGAGGGAAGGGTTTGAAAGGAAAGGTAATGAATTCAGTTTTGGGAATGTTTAATTTATGATGTCTTCAGGACATCTTACTTAAAAAGTCCCATCGGCACTTGGTGTTGCAGGACTGAAACTCAAACGAAAGACTGGGACTAGAGATATATGCCTGGGAATCATCCGCAAAGAGGTGATAGTTAAACTCATGAGAACTGGTGGGATTACGGAGAGAGAAAATATAAAGGGAGAAGAAAGTCTGGGAAAAACCTTTGGGAACATCCCCAGTTAGGGGATGTGATATGGATGATGATGATGAAGCCTCAAAGGCTGTTGAGAAGGAACAACAAGATAGGTGGGTGATCAACCAAGAGAGACTAATGTTACAAAAGCCCAAAGAGGAGAAAATACCCAGGAGGAAAGAGTTGTCAGCAGTGTCAAATGAAGGAAATGAGGACAAAGAAAAGACTGTCAGATATATCAATTAGAGATCATTGATAACTTTGAAGAACACAGTTTCAGTTAAATGATGAAGCTAGAAACCAGATTGCAGAGTGGAAGAGTGAATGCTCACTTCATCAAATGATCTTTTATTTACTTATTTGTTGACATGCTCTTTCCCACCCCAAGCGTGTAAGGCTTAAGTTCTTCAAGGTCCATCCAGCTCAGGTATTGTCCACTCCATGAAGCCTTTCGTGACTTCTGCAGATAAAAATGTTGGTATTTTACCAGGATCTCACCTTTCCATTTTAACACATTTACTTTTCTGTACCAGTTATCTGTGTACATGTCTTTACTTTCCTGTCCTCTATTCCGTATTAGATTGTAGACTGCTTAAGAGGAAGTTCTGTTGTATCTTTGTATCACCTGTGCCTAATACAGTAACTGGCAATAAATAAGTACTTAATAAATAGGTATCAGCCCCAGAGCAAAGTTGCCCCGCCCTTTGTCCCCTCAATGGAGACCAGCAGAGAGAACAGTATTAGGAAATTTTGAAAAGAATAATTTGGTAGAAAACATCTGGTTAAACTTTTTGTTCCTTTAATTTATAAATTTATCACAAGATCATAATCAGTAATTTTATGGTATATATTACAAAGAACTTTACTATTTAACATATCACTTTTACCAAACATTCCTTTCAGATTAAAATAGATTTAGATTTTACTTCTTGACTTCATTCAACTCACCTCCAGAGAGAGAAATGAATAAATAAAGTCTTTATCTTTTTCTATCTTCATTTTCAGCTTTCTCAAAACAAGTACACACTGTACAGAAAAGTGGAATTGAGATACAGAGTGAACACTTCTAAGGAGCAGCATCTGCTTTGTAAATGTAGTCTATAAAAGGCTACCAAATGTCCCTTCACATTTTTTTATGATTGTTAGATTATTGCTAAAGCCGGATGGAGGCTTTTTTTTCCTTGAGTCTCTTACATTAGGCACCCACACTGTCAATATTACAAATTATTTGGGTGCTTAACAAGATGGCTGCCACGAGCCATCAACTCAGCAATGTCCATTTCATTTAAGGAGAATCTAATTTCATATATGCTTCAGAATTGTTATTTGCTGTGAGGTGCTTCTTACCTCTCAGACTGCCATATGACCAGTCAGATCACTGTTAAAGATTGCATGCCATGATTCCACCTAATGTCCCTTTTAAGATGCAGCCAAGTCCTGATTACCTGCTGTAATGGACCCAGAGTATAGCTTAGAAAATTAAAACCCACTGATTAGCCCAAAACCTCATGTACAAATTCACTCTGACCTTCTTCTCCCAACCACTTATTAAAATTGCTACCCTGTGATAAAAATGGATTAATCTGAGTTTGACTCCTCCTTTTTCCCCACTTGGAAGACGTACTGATGAATGATGACACAGCCAAGAGGCAGGCAGCAGAATGGAGGGAGGATGAACAGCAGGGAGGGCTAAGGAGTTTGAAAACTATACTAACTGGATAAACAATCCTTGACTAGTCTTGAATTTTTAATGCACATTTTTTGTTACTTTATGTGCGTGTGTATATAGGTGTGTATATATGTATGTATATGTATTCATGTGTGTATGTATATTTATATGTTTATCAAATGGCTGGGTGTGCCAAACTATAAGAAGACAACTGCAAATGATCTGCCAGAGAAAATAAAAAATGTTAAACCTCCTTATTCAGTCAGTCAGTCAGCAAGTATTTATTATGCACTTATAATGTGCCTGGCACTGTGCTGAGTGCCAGGGATGCGAAGAAAGCAAACAAACAAAACCAAACCCAGGCAGTACCCTCAAGGGGCATCTGTCCCAATGGAGAAAACAACCTATAAATATCTAGATACATACAAAACAGGCAGAGTTTATGAGGGTGGAAAGCATTAGTATCTTGGAGGACAAGGAAGGACTTTCTGTAGAAGGTAAGATTTGAACAGACCCTTGAAGGAAGCCAGGAGGAATAAAAGGCAGAGATGAGGGAGCAGAGCATCCCAAGTATGGAAGGACAGCTAAGGCAAAGGCACAGAGAGTGTAGACAGAACAGACAGTTCAAGGAAGTATAGGTAGGGCATTGTAGCTGGACCTTAGAGTGTGTAGAGAGGAACAGATAACTTCTAAGTCTGGAAAGATAGAAAGGTACTTGATTGTTAAGAGTTTAAACATCAAAGAGAGAAGTTTGTAATTGGTTGGAGGGCAGGGGAGAGGATGGGGTGACATGGTCAGAGCTTTGACTTAGAAAAATTACCTTGATAGCTAAATGAAGGACAAATTGGAGAGGGGAAAGACTTGAGACCACTTAGAAGACTATTACAGTGATTCAGATCATAGATGGTGAGGGCCTATTTTTAACAGAAATGTTTTCAACAGATTGGATGGGCAAAAATGCAAAAGCAAGTAATTGATAAGATCAGCTTCCCATTTCTTCACAGTAGGAATTAATTTTCTCTTAAAGGTATCAAAGCTGATTTGGAACTTGGTTGGCCCCTACCTCCTTAGTGAAATATCCTAGTCACCTAAGGGCATAAAAAGTTCTGCTCTTGTGAAATCAGAGCTCTCCAACTTGGTAGATTCAACTTGGCAGATTTTTGAAGACCACAGAAGTCACCACACCTGCCCTGTTGACCTGACACATTTCCATATGGAAATAAGAAAGGAGGACCTCATCCAGAAAAGCTGAATGTCACTATATCTTTGCTGCATATCCTTTTGGGGTTTGGGCAAAATAAAATTCCCTCTCTTGACATTTCAGTAATTTATGAATGCCTCGTGCCATGCCTGGTATTAGGCCTACCTCTAACACTATCACAATGTTTTAGTAGAAGTAAAGAAGGAAAAAAATGCAAATTTCTCAAAATCTTAATTACAATGAGTAAAATTTGAATAGATGATTTTAAACTATGAAATTATTTGTGGGAAGAAAATATATGTATGTTACCATTATGTAAGTGTTCTAAGTATACTGAGAGAGAAATATATTTTCAGGTTTACTTCATTCCCTCCATTCATTTATTTACCAAATAGTTGTTGAGCAACAACTGTTATGTGCAAAGCCCTGCCTTGATGCCTAATGAAACATATATATTAAGTAGGCATTATCTTCCTGCCAGAAATCTCCCCCTACTCCAATTCATCTTCAACTCAGTGGCTAAGGTATTTTTTTCTAAATCATGAGTCTGACCCTGGCAGCACCCTGCTTAAGGAGTTCCAGTGGCTCCTTTTCACCACCAAGATCCAATATAAGCTCTTCTGTTTGTCCCTCCACAATCTGGCTTCTTCCTATCTTTTCAGACTTCTTATACCTTACTCCTCTCCACATACTCTTAAGACACATCTACCCTGGCCTACTTTACCCTGTTTCCAGTCTTACCAGTCTGGAAAAAGCTGTGATTGCTAGCATAGTGTTAAACTGTATATCTGTTGTCCAAGGATTAGCTTAAGCAAATTTGGAGATATTCATTGACTATAGAGAGATGACTTTTTTGTACGATAAAGCTTGAAGACTGTCTGCTAAGTCTTAGTCAATGGTCTCCACCAATGAAAGCACATATTGTCAGTATATCGAGTTAGTTTGTAACATCAAAATATTTTATCTTATATAATATTAAGGTGGCATTTTGTTATGTAGCTTTTTTAGAGTCAACAAACAAGTATCTTGGGTTCTTGTATACTTTAAATCAAATGTGTCAGATTCCTATCAGACATATAGCTTTTAAGTGCAGAAGATTAAAATGCAATTGGAAAATGTTTCAACAAAATAAGCAAAAATATAACATAGATAATGTTAACTTGTCCATCTTTGTTGACTTTAGGGTCATTTCCACCTCCTTTACAAACACAGTTGAAATTGTCTTTGAATCAAAGAATCAAAGTTCAGGAACCAAAAGAAACCTCTGATTCTCTATTTAGTCAGCCATTAAACATTTAGTGAAGAATCAGGAATGACACCTAGGTTGTGAGCCTGAGGGACTTTGAGGATTTTGTTGCCCTTGACGATGATAGGGAAAGCAGCAAGGAGAGGGAGAGGAACAAGTTCAATTTTGGACATGTTGAGTTGAACATATATCCAATTTGAGATGTCCAAAAGCCAGTTTAGAGGTTAGGGCAGCATAGGTAAATTTGAGACTTATCAGCATAGAGATTATAATTAAATCCATGGAGGATAATAAGATCACCAAATGACATAGTATAGAGCGGGAAAAGAAGAGGGTCCAAGGCAGAATTTTGTAAGATTTCTATAGTTAGAAGACAAAGGAGACTTGAGGAGGAATAGTCCAGTAGGTGGAAAGAGGGATAGGAGAAAGCAGTGTCCCAAAAACCTAGAGAGAAGAAAGTATCAAGGAGAAGAGGGTGTCAGCAGTGCCAACGGCTTCAGAGTCTAGTAAAATGATGGAGGAAAGACCATTGCATTTAGCAGTTAAGAGAACATTATAATTTTGGAGAGAGCAGTTGCAGTGGAATGATGAGATCAGAAGCCAGATTGTAAGAGATTAAAAAGAGTGAGAGGAGGAAAAGTGGAGGCACCTATTTTAGACTGCCTTTTCAAGGAGTTTATTTGCAGAGAAGTAAACTGAGACCTCCAGAAATTAAATGATTTGCCCAAGGCAATACAGGTTGTAAACATCAAAGGTGGTGTTAGAATCCACATCTGATTTAAGATCTAGTACTTTTTCTACTATACTGGTTAATGTTACAGTCTCACTTTCATTGATAATGACAAGAGATTGTTATTCTAAATCTGTGAAGATCTTTTCCATCTTTTTTTTTTTTTTTTTTTGCTTTTTGGAGGGCAATTGGGGTTAAGTGATTTACCCAAAGTCACACGACTAGTTTTTGTGTCAAACGTCTGAGATCGGATTTGAATTCAGGTCCTCCTGACTCCAGGGCTGGTGCTCTATTCATTGCGCCACCTAGCTGCCCCACTTTTCCATCTTTTGTTATCTTCCAATTCTAGCCTTAATTGTGCTCAGGATTACCTTGCTTTGTTGGGTTTATGACTAAACTTTTTAAAAATTGATGTTAAGTTCGACTACTACTCAGTTTTATGTGGTAACAACTTATAATCGTTCAACATCCTTGTTCACAAGGTTTGTTTTAATTAATTTTTCATCAGCAAAAACTGACCTTTTCACTCCTCAATTGAGAATGAAAAGAAAACAAAACAAAACCCTTGTTACAAATATGGTTATCAAGCAAAACATTTCCTCACTGACCATGTCCAAAGGGAAAAAAAATACATATATACCTTAACCCCTCAAATTCCCATTCTTTGCCACTTCAAAAGGAGCTATAAATATTTTTGTATATCCTTAAGGTTTATTTTGCTTAAAACTAATCCCTGTCTTAATCTAACAACCTTCTAATCCCCCTTCTCTCTTGTCCTTTTTCCCTCCTGTTGTGGCTCTTGTTGGTAATGGGTTGAACAGGTCCTCAGCTAACAGGAGTGCACGTGATCACCTGGGGGGCGGAATGCAAGGGCTACACACCTGTTTGTAACAAGCAGGATAATCTCTCCGCCTTAGGGGTGATGCACGATTGGCTCTGTGGGGAGGGCATGGCCGGGGGAGGGGCCTTAAGGGGCCCTGGAGAAAGGACTTAAATACAGGCTACCCAGAGGCAGAGGGAGTCCATCGCTTAGAGAATGTAGCTAGAAACAAGTCCTGCGTCTTGAGTTTTCTGTGCAGTTGTTTCTCCCGGAGAAAGCAGGAGCCGGGATGCCTGAAGCCTGTTGAGGAAGGGTATAGGTGAAACCTATACATCCTGACCCCCCAAAACCGTAGCACCCTCCTGTTTCCCTGTTGAGTGTAATCTATTTCTCTATTCTGTGTGTGCGCGCGCATGTGTGTGCATGTACCTGTGTGTGTGTGTGTGTGTATCCTTTCCTCTGATCAGTTCTGATGAGAGTGAGGTTCAGGTGTCAGCTGCTCCCTTCTCTTCCTTCTGATTTGTATAGGCTTTTACTCGCTGGCTCCAGTTATGAAATTATCTTCACTAACTTGCTTTTCCCTTCTCCTTACTTTCAGTGTATTCTTATTCCCCTCTTTGAAGACCATTCTTTGAAGACCAAGAAGATACAGCCAAACCACATCCAGGGTCTTCTGTCTTATTAGAGTCCCTCTATGACAGTGGTTCTCAACCTTCCTAATGCCACAACCCTTTAATACCGCTCCTCATGTTGTGGTGACCCCCAACCATAAAAGTATTCTCGTTGCAGCTTCATAAGTGTAATTTTGCTACTGTTATGAATCGTAATGTAAATACCTGATATGCAGGATGTATTTTCATTGTCACAAATTGAACATAAAACACAGGTTGAGAATCGCTTCTCCATGACTCCTAATGATGATAGTGTTCAAAAAGGAACCATGTATTACCTCCCCATATTAAAATGTAAGCAGTTTGTTCTGGCTTTGTTCTTTATGGGGCCTAAATTGTTTGTGGTTCTTACTGTGGCGCCTTTGTTCTTGGATTCTTTCTTTCTTTCTGGCTGCTCGTAGTATGTTTTCTGGATTTTGTCTATAATGTTCCTGGGGATTTTCATTTGGGGAATTCTTTTAGCAGACGACAAATAGATTCTGCTTCCATCTGGCTCTCTGGATCTGAAAGATCTGGGTATAGTTTTCTTTTCAGATTTCAAGGAGGGTGTCTAGATACTTTTTCGTGCTCATCTATTAGTTTTGTAAACAAGTATCCGTATGTATGTGTACACATACACACATGTGTTCTAAATTAACATTGCGCTTGGTTGTCTGGATGGCAGATTAATCAGGTATTTGTTGACTAAGCTGATTTTTAGTCTCTTTTGGCCTCCACAATGTGGCAATTGATTTACATTGATTAAACTTATGAAATTGTTCTAATTAGTGCATATATCCTTTCTCCCATATCCTATTTTTGTCATCAATAACTTGTTTAAATAGGTCAGGTTGGAGTTGTTTTAATTTCACTCTCTATCTCACTGTCATTTTTTGTTCTTTCTTCTCCTCTTATAATGTTTGATATTTTCTTGAACAAGTAAATAGTCTGACTTTATAATGAAAGTTGAATCTGGAAGGATTCCCACAAGAGTTACAAGTCATTTCCAACCTGTTAAAATATAATCAGCTTGATTTATTGTGATGATATTCAGTACTCACTATATCCTGTGCCTTCAGATTATTTTCTTAAAGAAAATAACCATTATAAAATGAATATAATGAATTGTATATATTTATGTATAATCAACAAGTCTTTATTCTCTCTCTCCCCCTCGTCTCCCTCCCCTTTCCTCTCTTTCTCCTTCTCTCTGTCTCTCCCTCTTCTCTGTTTCCCTCTACTCCTCTGCCCTTCCTCTTTCTCTCCCTTGCCCCTGCCCCTTGTCTCCCCAATATCTCTCTCCTTACTAATCCATATTTTCCAACATTTTTGTCATGCTTCCATATTCTTACTTTTGCACTGAAGCCACCAAATATCCAAATATATGTTCATTAAATGTAGGTCTTCTTAAAACCTCCCTTAGCTTAAGTTTCCTTTAACTGTTTAAAAAATAAAAAAGGAAGAGGGAGTTGAACAAGTTGGCCTTTATGGTACCTTCGTGCTCTAATTCCATATCCTAGAATCCTTTATCCATAGAGAAATAAAAACAGGATAATTTGAGGTGGGAAAGAACAATGACAGTTTAAAAGGGGTGGGCATCAAGAGATGCTTTGTACTGGAAGTGGCATATGGACTGGACTTTTAAGAAAGGTAAGGATTCTAAGAGCTTGAAGTGACAAGAAGGTATTGTCTAGGCCCCTCTACAAAGATACTAATAGAAATTATTGGAGGCCCAGTTTGGGGAGCATACATATATATGGTAGGTCAGTTTGTCTGGAATGTACAGCTGGTGAAGGGGAATAATAGGAAATAAATCTTGGAAGGTAGTTTGGGACCAGATTGTGGAGGGCTTTAGAGACTGGACGGAGTTTCTATTTTATCCTAAAGCCATAGTCAGTGACTGAAAACTTTTGAATCAGGCAGTGAACATAGTCAGACCTGTGCACCACAGAGATTGTTTTGGCAGTTATTATCCTTCATGGAGGATGAATTGTATTGAGAGAGATTAGAAACAGGGTAACTAGTTTTGGAAGCTGTTGGGATAGTTCAGTGGACCTTTTGATTTTATATCATTGTAATTTCTGAGTATGTTCCCTCCCCTCGTTCCCTAGCAGGGAACCTTCCCTTGGAGCAAACGAAAATCATTAAGCAAAGCCTTAAAACCACAATAGCCAAATGCCTCCTACCCCACCTTTCTCACAAAAGGGGGTGTTTTAATTCCTTATCTCTTCATAGAACTAGAGTTGGAAGTGACCTCCCAAGCCGTCAACTCCAGCCTTTTAATTTTAGAGGAAGAAACTGAAGCCTAGTGAACTCAGTTATCTCACCCAAGGTCACACAAATAATTACCTGAAGGAATGAAAGGGTAATTGTCTTATATGAATTCACTAGGACACAGTGTACACAACATTATATATATATATATATATATGTATGTATTGAGCAGAAAAAAAAACAGAGAACTGCTTAAGTGAGAATAGATTTAAAGGCAGTTAATTGAGCCTTCTGTTGGGGAAATCCATCCCAGAGACACCTACAAGATTCCCACCTGTTCTCCTCCAAACATCTGTGGAGATTACACAAGAAGATTCTTATTGAGATCAAAATAGGTCATGAGAATTAGATCAAATTGGCCTTCGTTTTATTGTTAATTTACATTTTCTTTATTATTTTACTGCTTATGGATATTATTTTTATGCATAATTAACTCTGATGTATTTTATTTTGATACTTAAAATCCCCCATAGTACCTCCCTTTTAAGATAAAAGGCCAGGCAAAAGCAAAGCTTAGTTGGGAAAAGTTGGAAAAAAATTTAAAAGAAATGTTAGTTGATTTTATTACAATACCAAAAATATAAAATAGATTCTACCATTCTATTACATAGCACATATGCAAGACTTTTTTCTTTTTATAGAATAGTAATATTACTTCCATAAATGTAAATAAATTTAATGGACATATGACATGAGCTCTCTTGGGAAGCTTTCATTATGAAAATTAGAGTCCAATGTGAAAAAGCAGCAATAGAAACAAAATTCATTGATATAGCTATATTCCAAGAACAGATTGTGAGTTCAGTTTCCAGTGCTACTCTGTGAGATACTGTAAGAATCAACTTGGGTATTTGGGGGGAATCTCAAGAAAGTATCTGGTCTATTTCTCCTGACACCATACAGGTATATTTCTGAATAAAGTCTAGACACCTTGAGAGGCATTCCAAAGCTGGCAATATAAAACAAACGCTCCTTAATTTCTAATATAATACCCTCCACAATCTTGCTGCAGCCCACCCTGCATAGTGCAAATATATACTTTTAACTGACTGTAAATATTCTTCCTTCTCTTTCAAAAAACAAAACAAAATCCCAAACAAAAACAAATGAAATATAATTAAAGACATTTGCTCAAAATATTAGAGTAATGTAGAGGGAAAGGGGAAAAATGTTAGGACATCTGGATTCTAATTCTCACCTTATGTTATGATATGGCCTCTCCTATAGGCTTTCCTGCAGCCAAGTATTTATTTAGTCATATATCTCCTAAGCATACTTTACATAAATGAATAATTTCTCCTTTTTTCTTCTTGATGTTTTCTCTAGATAATGAAGTATTATTAAGTAATAGGTAATAAAAGTTGACCTGCCAAGAACCTAATTAGCCTGTATTAATGGTTGGAAATCTCACTAAAGAGAAATTAGTTGACACAGGGGATAGAGTGTTGGACCTGGAGTCAGGAAAATCTGAGTTCAGATATGGCCTTATATACTTAGTAGCCGAGTGACCCAGGGCAAGACACTTAGTCTTTCTTTGCTTCACTTTCCTCATTTGTAAAATGGGCATAATCATATAATCTCCTGCCTCACAGGGTTATTAGGAGTGCAAAATGAGATAATATTTGTAAAAATACTTTGCAAACCTTAAAATGCTGTATAAGTCCTAGGAAATATTAGCTACTATTATTTACTAAAGAGAAGTGATTCATCTAGAATTTTATAACAATCACTAGTAAATATAATTAGAATCCAGATGTCCTAACATTTTCCCCTTTCCCTCTACATTGCCCTACTATTTTGAGCAAATGTCTTTAATTATATTTCATTTGTTTTTGTTTGGGGTTTTGTTTTTTGAAAGAGAAGGGAGAAGATTTACAGTTAGTTAAAGGTATATATTTGCACTAAAAATTACCTTTTTTCCAGGTTTCATAATTTTGCATTTGTATTTTCACCCTAAAGAACAAGTGCCAGAAAGTCAGTGAAATCCTAGCTCATTGCTGAATCATAGTCTAGCCAGTAGTGAATCCCTGAAGCCAAACGGTGACTTAGAAAACTCCAAATCAACATTATCTGTGCTAGAGTGTATTTTCATTTATTTTGTTAAACATTTCCCAATTACATTTTAATCTGTTTTGGTCTGCAATAGGAGTTTGTCTTCTGCTTCTTCTGACAAACCTTTCTCCCATCTAGTACCCCAGCAGTTGGGTTGGAGGGCATTGGAATGAGTAATGGCTACCTTCCTTTCTCCTTCAATCTTTGGCCAACAATTGGCCAAGTATTTAATTTAACCTTTAGACTTTGAAAAGGACAGCGCCTTACAGAAGTCTTTAACAGCTTGGTTGTTGTTTTAATTGGAAAAAAAATAATGAAAAGCATAGTTGTTAGTTTTATTTGTCATACTTTTCTTGATTTTCTTTTCAGGATTTTTGTATGACGGAAATGCATGAAGGGAAAACAAACAAGTCCATAGGTGTCATTGATCTACTACTATGCACTTAAGTTCTGTGTAGCTTTATGAGGAATAAAATACAATTACAATTAAAAGACATTGTCCCTTACTCTAAAGGAGCTTAAAACCTAGTTGGATAGACAAATGTTAGGTTGTATATAATTGTTAAATTCCACAGCGTACATATAAAAGGGTGATATTTGAATACAGAGTAATAGAAAGGAAAGTTATTGCAGCCCATTGAAAGAAACAATGATCCACATCAGAAAACTGACTTTGGAGGTAAAATATAGTTATGATAGGGGACAGAAATATGCTTGTCATCTAAGTCTCCTCTTTGTGATAAAAGCTAAGGTCATAAAGAATAGACTACTGATAATTTCATTTTTCAAAAGTTGGATCAAATTTGAATATAATAACTCTTATTATATACTTCATTCTTATTCTACACTATGCTCACTAAGAAGGAGGAATTGGTTGGTTAAAGGGAAATTATGGACACCTCAGAAAAAAGTGACCATGACACCTTGTGGTTTGTGTTGGCCAACAAAGAGAATGGTGAGCGTAATCTGGGATATGCCCTAACTTAATGAAAGATTTCAAATGATGAGAGAAAATGAATAGGATATCATGGTCTGAGACTCCCAAAAGAGAGCATTCTAATTACAAAGTATTCCAATGAGGAAGAAAAAGAAATGTCTAAAGAAACTGATATGGCTGCACAGGAAGCTGTTCTGATGACTTCAGATTTTAAAAGATATGTGCAAAAAATGAAAACATGGAGATATAACCTAGGATAAAGACAAGTGAGAAATGGATTTTTAAAAATAGTAGTTCTAAAAATAGTATGAGAGAATCCAAAGTCTAATGAAAACCAAAACTTATGAAGAAATACAAGAGACAAAAAATAAGTTTCAAAACCAATTTGGGAGACAAGAAGAAGGAAGGAAGGAATATGTTGAGTGGAAAGATATAAATTAATTGAAGAGAAAGTAGAAGCATCCACCTTATTTTGCTCTATCTATTCCACTATTAAAATTATTTTCGAAACAAAAAGGGAGAGAAAAATGGTTTCTGAAGACAGGTAAAAAGATAGTGGAGAGTATCTTAACTGATCTAAATTAATTCAAGTCATGTTGTTCAAGCAAATTTTATCTCAATATGCTTTTAAAAAAATTTCAGATATGATTAATAAACTGCTATGGGTAATCTTTTAGAAATTACAAAGAACACCAGAAATTCCATGGAATTGGATATGGGAAAATACCTTGACTTTTCATAAAAGGCACACTGGATTATACAAACTATTGACTAGTGACCTTTATAATTATCCCTAGAAAAATCCTTGAATAGGTTTTAGAACACTTTGCAAAAGGGAAATGGTAACCCTCAAGAAGAAGAATGGATTCGCTAATAAGAATATTTCATATTTGTGTAGTTTTTAAGGTTTGCAAAAGACTTCAGGTTATCTCGCTGGCTAATCTCATCTTATTTCACTAAACATCTCATGCCAAACTTAACTCCACATCCTTGAGGGTTCTGGAACTTACAATAGATCAGAGCATTAATATAAACATGCAAATGTAATATATCTGGATTTTGACAAAACATTTGACAGTCCTGTATGTTTTACTTATTGATGCTGTAGGAGGCCTAGGTTAAATGAAATACAGTTAGGTGAATTCCCAACTACTTGAATGTACCAAGAGTATTTATTAATGATTGATAAAATGAGGGGTTTGGACCAAATGTCCTCATACATCCTGTTCAGTTTTAAATCTATGACCTCGAGTCAGCCTGAAGAAAGTTTTCCGATGGAAAGCCATCAGAATCTGTCAGTTTGGTATTAAACGTATTAAACTATTAAACGTATTCAGTAACTTAAATGAACACATAGGTGGACAATGCCGTAGTTGCTATGATATTGGAAATAGAACAGATGATTCCTATCACCAGTATGCTAACCAGCTGAACAGACATTTTGTAGTAGCCATTTGTTTGTAAGGAATATATATATATATACATATACAAGCAGTCAGAGATTATCTGTGTAGGATTTGATTAATTGTATATGTGTATATTTATCTTTAAATATATTTTGTTATATCTTTAAATACATGTTTATGTTTTTTATTTATACATATTTAAATTAACCCCACTGAAAGATTCTAAATCATGAAGGTTTGGTATATGGCAACTTTACTTGTTTATTCTAATAAAGTTTGTTACTTAGAGTTTCATCCTTAGCTGCACTGATTGCTGTGGGCTTCAAGGAGCACTTTGCTTCTTTTGGTCTTATAAATTGTATGTCTGTGTCTATATGTGTGTATGTGCACATATATATATATATATATAGTACATACATATATCCTTGCAGGTGATACATAAATACTAGTTATTATTATTATTATTACAAAGATGTTCTTAGAAGGAATTAAATTAAACAAAATATTTCATGACTGATTTGATTGTTAGCTGGTATAACCATTCAAATCTTCTGTTTGTTAGACCCTTTAAGAAAAGAGGACATGCATAATTAATACTGTTTATAAAACTAAAAAACGCAGCATATGTAACAACAAGAACACATCATTTTGAGCAACTCTTTACAGAACAGACATTCCATATTGTGTTCATCTTCCTTCACAATCATTGCCATGACAATCTGGTATGCTTAGCAGTTGCTGCTGAGTAAGGGAGACTGTATCATATAGGAGTTTTCCATGTCAGCCAAAAAAAACCACATCATTTTCTTTGGGTTATAGAAAATAAGACATGCCGTTTACAGCATTGTAGCATTTCCTTCACAAATTCATTTCTATTTTGGTCTCTTTAATCATAAAATGTTTGGAGTGTTTTGTTGGTGCCTTTCTCCTTCCTCCTCAGAAGTAGTATATACGGTCTCCTTTGTTTTCATCATCTGCCACCACCCCCATCCCCAAGAATGTAAGCGATTTAAGAACATGGACAATTTTGATTGTTAGGGTTTTTTTTTTCTTTTTAGAGTGTCTTTTACATAGTAGGTGCTTAAAAAGTATTTGTTGGATTAGATTAGACTAAATTTATTGAATTAAAATCCCTTTCAATTTGATTTAATTTCTTCTTACTACTGGATGTGCCTAGTATGTGCATGGTAGTGCAATGGATAGAGCACCAAGTCTAGAGTCAGGAAAGACATGAGTTCAAATCCAGCCTCAGACATCTGCTAATTGTTTGACCCTGGGCAAGTCCCTTAACTTCTGTTTCCCTGTTTCCTCAGCTGTAAAATGGAGATAATCATACTACCTACCTTCCGGGGCTGTTGGGAGGATCAGATGAAATAATAACTGTATAGTGCTTAGTACAAGGTGTGGCATATAGCGTATGCTATATAAGTGTTAACTCTTATTATTATAATTATTTTATTTTATTTCTATATTATATATTTTATTATATATAACATTATACATTATTATATATTTATAATTATATTATATTGTTTATATATTATTATATATCATTAGATATGTATTATTATAATTCAAAACTAAATATTACTTTAGAAGGTAAGATATTGTAGTTGTTTCATAGAAGGCTATATTAAAAAGGACATTAGAAACAATCTAGAAGAACTTCCTGTAAAGCCAATCAGCAGTACATTCCTGAGAGAATGCTACTGTGAAGAGCTTTTAAGATTCAGATTACACAGTATTAGTGAACACTCTGTTTATTCCATTACAAAATCAGATTCAGTACAATGTTCACAGTTTCAACAGTTCACAATATTATATACAATCTTCAGAACAAGGAAAGTCTCAATATTATATCTTATTACAGAAAGGAATAAGGAACAAGAGAAGAATCAGCTGGTTTCCCTAAGGGAGAAACCAGCTTCACATTTTAAGATTCAATCAATCAATTAACAAAAGGAATGACCTAGTTTCCCTAAGAGGGATTCAGTCAATCAATTAACAAAAGGAATCACCTAGTTTCCCTAAG
>CM053596.1:207550517-207566756 GCA_028646575.1 Pseudocheirus occidentalis
CAGCCAATAGCATTCTTCCAAGTCAACAGGGGAATTCACACCTTTTCACCAATGGACAGAGTTCTATACTTAGCCCTAAGCATCCTACAAATTGATTACCATTACACCTCCTATCCTAGGAAAGAATCTCTACCACCATGTCAAGTCATCTTTGTGCTGAACACTTTTAGTGACAGAGTGGCAGGGAACTATTTCATAAGACAGCACATTCAGTTTTTGCATGACTGTAAAGAACCGTTCTGTATATGGGTCCAACATCTGCCTCTCTAGAACACCCACTGAAGCTAGTTCTGCTCCAGACTAGAACAAGAGTTCTTTCTTTAAGAAGGAACCAGAAAGAAAAGTATGAAAAGAAAATTTTAGCAAAAAAGAAAAAATCTTCTAGTAATTCTTGATGGTTACATTCACCTCTGTTTGTATAATAACAATAACTTTTTTATGTCTGTTAAAGGGGCTTCTCTGTGATTCAGCTTTTAAAATACAGCTGTCAGTGTATGCAGACAAGACCACGTGACCTTTATTCTTGATTGCTTTCTAAATGTAGATCATTGTACTGTTCTCTGGGGCAGGTCTTCTTGCTCTTAGGTCCATGGACTTTAAAATACACACACACATATACATATATATAAATATATATTTATTATGCATATAATAAATATATATTTATATATATGAACAGTTTTTCAATATAATTGGCTTCCTTTTAATCCTTTGTATTTCATTTTATGTCTTTGTATTTAAAAGCATTATTCTGAGATGGGTTGCATAGGTTTCACCAGATTGTTGAAGACATCCATGATAACAAAAAGTTTAAGAAGTCCTGTTCTAGGGTTAGAAATTGTGCTTGTCTTTGAGGAACTTACCTTTCTTAAGGAGAAAAGATATTTGAAAATATGTAGAGAAAGAATAAAAAAGTCAGGCAATCCACATAATGAATTAATAAATAATGGAAGAATATTTTTAAGTGATGAAGAAGGATTGTTGAATAGAAGCATACTTCAGAATCAGGTGGGATTTGTTAGGGAATGCTAACTGGATTGGGTGAACTAAAAGTCAAAGAGGCAGTAGACAGCAAAGAAAGTGAGGAGGGAAGAGATTATTCCAGGTATCTGTCACTTTACAGATGAGGAAAATGAGGTACATAAAGATGAAATGACTTGGCCAAAGGCATATAGGAAGTCCTGGAGCCACTATCTGGACCAAGGTACTCAATTCCAAATCTGTTGTTTATTTGTTTTCTCCCAGACTGTATGATGCTAAATTTCATCCCCTTACCTTCCATTATTCACATCCTTCCAGTTATCAACCATGGACCACTGTCATCATTAATCTACCTTATCTACTTCCACTCCAGTCCAATTAGTGTTTCTTTTCTTCCCCATGACTACTAACCTTCTTGGAAAAGTTGTCCATACTAAATTCTACCACTTCATCAACCTACCTATTTTAATTGGGCTTTCCACCTTACTACATTACTGAGATTTTTCTCTTAAAGGTCACCAGTCACATTCTCATCACCAAATCTAACAGCCTTTTAAAATCCTTCTTGGTCACTACATATTACACTACTGACCACTCCTATCCCCTCTTGGCTCTTCTCCCAACCCTTAAAATTGTCTCTTCTCTTCTTTTGCTGACATCTTAATCATCACACCTGCAATGTGGTTGTTCCTCAAGGGCACGGGTCTGTACAGGGCACAGAACCATATCTCTGGAGGAGGGCACTGCTTACTTAAGGTGTTTCAGCTCTCCTCAGGTTGTGCAACACATCCAACCCACACTCTATGCTGATGTATGCTCAGGAACATGGTCTTCACCATCGATTTTTCTCTCTACAATCTGACAACCTTATTTCCTCCTAAAATTTCGACTGCCACATATGTGTGTATGTATGTATGTGTGTGTATATATATATTTATGTATATATACACACATATGTATATATGTATGCACACATATATAGTTAGCAATTCTGTATTTTTAACACTAGATTTGCATCTGTACCTGCTTATAGAAGATCTCTACCTAACTGTCATGCTAGCATTCAACATATCCAAAACCAGACTTAAGGTCTTCATGCCTGCTCTTTCTACTATGACTTTTGTCAAGTGACATAATCTCCTCTTGCAGAAAATTTGTTATTTGCTGTTTTTTTTTTTAATTCTTCCCATTCATCTTCAAATAAGTTACCGGAACTTCTCTCCTTCTACCCTCAATTCCCTTTCACTTTCCTAGTATAGCCCCTACTTGGAATTTATAGTAATCTGAAAACAGGTACTTTCTCTTTCCACTCATTCCCTTTTATTCCATCCTTCATACCACTTCCAGAATAATTTGTCTAGTCAATCTATCAGGGCATGTTACTCCCTTCCTCAAAAATCTTCATTGGCTCCCATTGACTATCAAATAAATTTAATACTTCTCTACTTAGTATTTCAGACCCTCTACAATCTGACACCACCTTCTTTTCTAGCCTCGTGTCCTATTATTCCCCTTCAGCTCACTCTACATTCCACCCCAGGTGCTTTCTTGCCTCTGTGTCTTTGCTTACACCATTCCACTTGCCTAGAGTATCCTTCTGACTGCCCACCAAAATGCCTGGCCCACCACAGAGACCTCCTTGATCCTTCCTGTTGTCTGGGATACTGATTCTTGAATCACTCTGATGCTCTTAGCCTGTTACATTGTTCATTTTAGTTCATGACTTGTGCCTCTTGGATATTTTAAGTTCTGGCACAGATACTGCATTATAAGCTTTGTATTTTCTCCAGTCTCCAGAACAGTACTCTGTAAATATAAGCATTTTAAAATTATAATTACAGCAAAACACATTTATATAGCAAAGAACTTTATATAAGTTTTTGCACATATCACAACAACCCTGTGAGACTGGTACTATGAATATTATTACTCCCATTTTATAACTAAGAAAACAAAGACTGAGAGAGATACAATAATTAAATCCTCTTCAGTCTCTAAATCTCCAGTCCTTAGACTGGAGTCGAAGTCTTGCCTTTCTCTAGGTCCCAGTATTGTTTCCATGGTGTCTTACAAATAGAAGTACATTTGGCAAATCACCAGTATGCCTCGTAAGAAAGAATAATGTTATAAGTAATCAATGTGGTCAATGCAGCTCTCTGGGAAAGTTCTTTAACTTCTTAATGTCCTCAAGCAACTCTTAAGTCTCGGTTGCAGAGTTGGCCTCTGTCCGCATTGGTAGAGTTCCTCACAGACCATACCAGTGAAATCATAGGTCCACTAAAAGATCAATTTAAAGTTAAATTAAATAATGTAATAATTATTTGATTCGTATGGCTGAGCTCTGGATCCTGTATACTTTCTAAATCCTTTAAGTCATTGTTCATGTTTAATATAACAGTGTTTATGAGAAGCATCCAGAAAAACCACTCCCTTGAATATTACCTTAAAGAGTGATGGCATTTCTGCCACCGCATTCCTCATTATTGTTTGAGAGTAAAACGAACCTGGTTCTTATGGAGCAAGGGACAGGATTCTGCTTAAGGAGTTATTGGTTAAAATAATACAATTCCATAATACCCCATAATCTCAGAAGATTATAAATATGATTTTAGATGTTAATTAGTAGATGCATTTGTTTTAATTCACGACACCAAAAATATTGACTAAATTATAAATTAACACATTTAAGGTTGCAGATGTCATTTTTCTTAAGATTTCCTGAATGACACAATTTTCATATCTCAGAGTGATTTGATCAACTTGCAGATTTGTTCTCCATCATTAGCATGGGAAGGAGAAATGCCATTGACGATAGAGCCACTATTTCATTATACAATAAGAAGGAGAGTAGAAAATTCCAAACAAATTAAAAAGCAAATATTTTAAAGACATCTGGTCCACATCTGTCTGAAATAAGATAATTTAAAACAGTGTAATTAAACACAAGAAATACTGTAATATTCACACCTTGGAATGTAGAAAATAACTCATTCCATTTTAATTTGATTTACTGAATTAGAGAAACTTTTACTCATTTATGTGTCCTTTAACCTCTCATTCTGTCATTACATGAAGACAGACAAGCAGCTAACATTTAAAAAAACATTTCCAGTATTTTTAAGATTGCTAAGGAAGGAATTATTTGTATTCAAATGGTTGAATATAAGGTTTTGCAGAGTTTATAAGTATATGCAGACTTTAAAGGGTTGTCTTTTTTTTTTTTTAGTATTTAAGACCCTCCACTTAACAACTTAAAAGCCCAAGTCCAGGATGGGGTAGGAGGTGGAAGAAACTCTCAATTTATTTTTGCTTCATCCAGTGCACTAAAGAATCAGATGCCTTCTATAACTAAAATACCTATTTACAGAATTACACTTCGGTACTTTTTGTTCTTTCTTTCTAAAAATGTTACTTGATTGTGTTGCTTCTACAGAAGAGAATTAAGGATCAGGAAGATAAAAAGCATCTTTTTTCTATTCCCATGTCCAGTATAGAAAGGATCATGATGATACCTAAAATGGTCATTTTTTTTAATC
The DNA here is from genome assembly GCA_028646575.1 of Pseudocheirus occidentalis. Classification (NCBI taxonomy): domain Eukaryota; kingdom Metazoa; phylum Chordata; class Mammalia; order Diprotodontia; family Pseudocheiridae; genus Pseudocheirus; species Pseudocheirus occidentalis. The sequence continues at coordinate 207,555,035 of CM053596.1, forward strand.
CCTTCCTCTTCCAAAGATATATCCTCTCAGGGAAATGGAAGACATATTTAGCTTTCTGTAATTTGACCTTTAGAATTTGAAAGGATAAGAAATTTGTCTGCAAAAGAAAAAGCAAGAAAAATCCTCAAAACTTAAGTACCATTAGGTTTTGATCATGAATGAAAGGTCTATAGAGATTTAAAAAAAAAAAAACCAAACCTGAATGATGGTATAATGTAAGGTTAGAGGTCAGAGAGATAAACTTGGGTTCTAATGCCAGAGGCTCCTGTACCAAAAATAGACTACTAGAAGAATTAATGCAGTCATAAATAAAATGCTTTTTTTCTAACATGTTTATACTAAGATAACACAAGGTATGTTCTATGTGTTTGTTTCTAGGGAACATGATAAAGATCCAGAAAGTTTTTTTAGGTCCCTACTGCAACTTCAGGAGGCAGCCTTACCCTTCCATGTATCTGTTCTCGGAGAAACCTTTACAGATGTCCCAGGTATCTCTTTTGAATACTCTGATTTGCATTTCTGTACATGTCATATGCTCTTCAATTGAATTATTAACTTTTATTGATTCCTTTTGTCAGGATAATCAAGAAGAGCAAAAGATTATGCAGTAAAATTAAATTTCAATTAAAAACACATTTAAGTAAGCATCCCTTGATTTAACTTGGAAGCATGAAGTTATCTATTTTATCAAAGATATTATTTTGCAAAAATCCTTGTTGTAAATAAAATGTGTAGCTCTAGGCATCTTAGCAGTTATGGGAATTGGGGATTTGTAATTGGATATAGAACCTTTCACCTCTGGGTTGCTGGTTTGAATTCTGCCCCCATCCATAATGACTGAAATGTCTTACCATCTGTTTAGTGACCTGTGTGAAAAGATTTTGCCATTTCCCTTATAATTTGGAGTGGACAGCAGTCCCTCTCACAGCTGGCACTATTCACTGCTCTTCTATTTTGCTGATCTTAAAAATGCACTCAATAGAAGCTAATGGTAGCATTAGAGAAGTTATTTAGACCATTAAAGTAACTGGACACTTTCAGTGCTACCTTCTTCAGTTTGCAGTATATTGGCAAAGCGTTTGATCTTTCATAAGCACTAGTATATATATTCTAATTTTTATATGATTATCCAGTATTCAGTTCAGGAAACATTTATCAAGCAATTGGTGTATATAGAGCATGGTGCTAGTTCTTGAGGGAGATACAAAATTAGATAAGACTTGATCCCTGCTCTCAGAGTTTATTGCCTAGGAGAGGGATATGACCAAACTCTGAAGTCCAAGAGAAAAAAAAGGTTGTTACTGACCAGAGGAATCGGCACAGTCTGATATGGCATTAGAATAAACTAGTCGTTTAGTAGGCATAGATGAGGGGTAAGGATATTCTAAACATAAGAAATGGCTCAAGTGAAGGAAGATAATTATGGAACCTCGAGATCTCTGAAGACCCAAAACTGAGAAGAAAGGAAGGTTACTCACAAGCTGCTTCATACAGGGCAAGGCCTTATCTCTTTGCATCAGCTTTTTCATCTATAAAACAGAGATAATGAAAGCTGAACAACTAAGGCTTTTTACCATAGAGTTGTTGGAATAATTAAATATGTATTGACAGATCTATCTATACATACACATACACACACATACCTACATACCTCTCTACATCTATATCTGATGACAGTAGCGATGGTGATGGTGGGTGTGAGTAGGTTATAACCTGCTATCACAGATGTCCTGTGTACAAGAAGAGTTCATAGAAGGTACCATCAGAGAGAGAGAGAGAGTCAGAAAAGGAACTGAGCTAGTCATGCACGGAGGGAAAACAGATGGACAAGCCCAAGACAAAATCAGTGACCATAAAATATTGGAAGACTGAAGTCTTTTAGAGAAAATGTCTGTTGTGTGTTGGTAGATCTTTTGTGGAGGATTTATGGGAGCACATGAAAAAGAATCATATTGAATGAGAAAGTGGATTGATTATGATCAGCGTTGTGGGAGGGAGGATTTATGTCAATGATATGGATCCATTAAATATCAGAGTTTTAGCATTTAAAAAACCTGTTTACATTTTACTGTTTTGAGACCAGCCAAACTGAGAACATCTTTACATATAATCTGACAAGAAGCCATATTCTGACAATCATGCTTTTCTCTTTTCTGCAACTCTCACAAGTCTAAATGTGCACAGATGATAATGGTATTTTTACAAAGGGATTACCAAAAAAAAAATACAACCCTCACAGAAACACAACAATTGTCAATTGCCCAAATTAAAAAGCTCAAATCACTTCAGGTCCTAGGTCTTAGTTATGTGTTTGCAGATGCTCTAAGTAGATGAGAATTTTCTAGCTTTGCTTATAACGTAGGATCATATATCTAGAGCTAGAAGAATCTTCAGGGGCCATATTGTCCAGTCCCCTCAATTTATAGTTGCAGAAACTGAGGCATAAAGAAATTAAGTGATATACCCAAGGTCACATAGGTCATAATACTGCAATGTAATCCGTTAATCTGCAAGAAGCGGAATATTGGCATTTTGCACTACCTACCCATGAGGGATGTGCTTTGTAAACTTTAAAATGTCACATAAATGTCATCGTTATCATTATTATTATTAATATTGTTATTTTGGCATCTCTTTCTCCTTTTTTGGACAGTCCTTTATTTTCCAGGGGTGGACACAGAGGTCTTAAGAAAAAGAAACTTACCTCTGAGTTATATTTAGGGCCCGTATCATCTGAGTTTGCTGCCCCAGCTATTGACACCCAGCCAGTGATATGTTAGGTTTGCTTCATACTTTTAAAAGCCTTATTATTTCTTAATTTTTTTCTGTGTAGTTTGTGGTTTCCAAGTTCTTACAGCATGAAAATAGTGTGATATGGTTTCTATAAAAGCTTTCTCCTAAGGCTTTTACAAAATATGTTTTATGTTACTGATGGTAGTTTATAGTCATAGGTATGAGTTCCAGCCCTGTTACTTTATATGAATGTCTCAGAGGATAAGTCACTTACCCAAAGTCACAGTCCAAAATTTCATAGAACTAAAATTTCTTCTTTATTCCCTAAATAAGAGGGTTTCCCATCCTTCCCCCATCCCTAGATTTAATTTTCTTTTTCCAGGCCAAAGCATAGTTTCTATTACAAGCCTATAGAGGACCAGTGCAAATAGATAGAAAATGAGGAATTTCATAAAATATGATAAATATAAGGTCTGACTTTTTTTTTACCTTTTTTTTTGGAGGGGGCAAATGGGGTTAAGTAACTTGCCCAAGGTCACATGGCTACTTTTGTGTTAAGTGTCTGAGGCCAGATTTTGAACTCAGGTCCTCCTGACTCCAAGGCTGGTGCTCTATTCACTGCACCACCTAGCCACCCCAGGTCTGATTTTTTTTAATACTACATTTTCCTACCCTTTAAAAAAACTAAATGATCCCAATTCAATTATATTAACCCAACCATTCTTCATTCCTCTTCTTAACTTTTAGTTCCCCAGAATATGGCACCTTCACCTCACACCCTCACACCACCCTCTACGTCAAAGAAAATATTCCCGTTTTCTATATTCTTGTCTCAAACTATGAAATCATCATCACTTTTATATAGCATTTTAAAGTTTGTAAAGCATTTTACAAATATTACCTCATTTTAACCTTACAACAACCCTGGGAAGCTGGTGCTATTATTACCCCCATTTTACAGATAAAAAACCTGAGAAAGACAGAGGTAAAGTGATTTTAGAATTGTTTAATTATAGTAGGCAGCAGACAAGCACTGCCAGCTCAGATACCATTTTGCAGTTTCTAAATGGAAAATAGGCAAGTCATATAGAAATTTAGTTAAGAGTCCAGTAATACCTTAAAGAATTTCCAGAGGACACATCCAGTTTCTTTGTCGAATATCTGGTCACCTTGGTCTTTGTTAGAATGCATTTTATTATTCTTCTGCCAGCATAAGTCTAGTGAGTGTTTTTTTCAGAAGTTTCCACAAACCAACACCTTTATGTTCAGAGGTGCCTCTGTTGGTGGTGTTACTGAAGGTACATATATGTGCAGGTAACTAAAAAGATTTATTCTTGATGGTACTTTACCTGTTCCTGCACAAAAATTTTTCAAGTCATTCTGCCATATAAAATATCCATGAGACTTCATTTTTGTGTTTGAAAAACAAATCTTGCAGCACCCTTTTTGCCAGTATTTTAGTTTTCACTGGTTCCCATGACAAGGTCACATTAGTGGCCCATAACCGTGAACTGAAATGCTTATTTTTTTTCCCTTAAAAACAACAGCAAATGCTTAAGATCTGAAATCAATGGAATGTGTATTCCTCAGAATTTCCCACAAATGGTCATTTTAAGCAAAATATCCTTTTCCTTGAGCAGCCAAAATCTTAACTTTTAGAGTGCTTTCCATATTTTAGACATTATAGCAGAAGGAATGCAGATCTCAGGGCAATTGATGTCATGAAAAGTTGTTGAGAAAATAAAACTTGAGTTAATATTTCTGCAGAAAGAGACAATTCTGATGCATCTTTAATTTTAGGTTAAGAACAATATTTGGGCAACTCCTGGTTTCTGTTTACCGTCACATAAGTAATCATTGCTGTCATAATTATATCTTCTTGTTTTGTAAGCTCTGTAGCAACTGTGTTTTATAACTCTTTACCGTTTCCCGCCCCCCACCCTTGTCCCCCGGATTTTCAAGGCAGTCTCTTTGTGATAGGATTCATCGTCAGTCTAGCTTGGTCATATGCTTTAAAGAGCCATGGTTAGAGGAAGATTTATAAGAGTCCGAAGACATTTTATCATTTGAATATTTTGTTATTGACTCTTAAAAATGGGAAATGGCTAAAAGAACAGACATCGACACAGACTTGAATTTCCTAAGTTATAAATCAGTCACCAAAAAGAGGAGACCAGAAGAACTTCAAAACTGTATCAGTCAGCAAATGCTCACTCTCCTTGCCAGACAGAGAGCTGTGTCAGCCAAAAATTTAAAACATTAACTTTTTTGAAAATATTTTGGAAGAGAATGGTGGAAGATTATGAACAAAATTGCCTCATAAAACATGAAGCGATATAGGTAAAAACAAGTATGCAGAAAATTTAGTGAAAGACCCAGTTAAGAGAATTCATCTTAAAGGCATTTAGGGATTAAATCGAATGAGGGCCACAGACAGATGAAATATGGGAAAGACCTATCAAATCTCTGGAAAAAAAACCAAACTTTTTTTTCCATCAAAATGAGGGGAGGCACCACATTTGGATTCTTAACACTGTAATCCCTGATGTGCCTGCACAGTGAATTAGAAATGGCATTAAAGGAAACAAGATGGGAAGAACCACTAAAATAGACCAGGTATACTCAGAGGAAGTTCATGCTGGAGGCAACACAATTTTGAGGGTCTTGAGGGAACAATTCTCAAGGTATCTAAAAGAAGGAAGGACACCAAAGGCTTGGGAAAAAAAATCTTGGACCTTATTATTACTAAAAAAAGGTAATTGAAAGAATAGCAATAACTACTGACCTATATACCTACTTTCCCATCTTTATAAAAATTTTGTGAGAATAATCTGCATACTATTCAAGGGGTATTAAAGGGAACTTCCAGGTTTTCACAAACAATAATCTGCAGCAGACCACATTTTACAGTCATTATTGCCTAAAAGTGACAAAGAAGATAAGATTCCACTGCATGTTATTTGTTAAAGTTTTTAGAAAGGATTTAAGTCAGTAAACTAAAATGCTGCCTTGAAGTTTCTCCTCCATTATCTATAGACATACAGCATTACTGTAAAAAAATAAAAATTGATGTTTTAAAAATAGCACCTGTTTGGGGGGTAGAAAATCGGGGTTGTTAAAAGCACTGCACAACTTCTCAAAAACAGCCCTACATCTTCAGGCCAATTTTAGGTTCAATTCATTGTCCATCTGTATTGCTGCCCAAGGTGTATGTACTAATGGATCTTTTTTTAATGAGTTTTCCATTCAGCTAGCTATCGTAATCTGGACATAGGCATTCTTCACTCACTTGATTTTTCCTGTGTTCCCACTTAGACTCTACTCTTTGGAGTGATTATACATCTTAACTAGGACATTCTACAGTATTCCAGGATTTGTTGTATTTACAGCTCAGTGACATCATCAAATAGGAAGAATCAGAGGATCTCACCTTCTATAGAAAATCTCTCTACTACTTTGACTCTGTATTGGACAGACTCAAACATGATGGTAAAAATAACGTGGTGAACATACATCTTTCTGTTTTATGCCACACTTCAGAGTAATGATCAAGAAGCAACTGGACAAGGTTTCCCTGTTGGTACGTTTCTCAGAGAATCTTGCATCATTTTGATTTATGCATAAGACACCTTGCTGGAGAAGAACCTTGAAAGCAATATTTTGCTCCATTAAATTAAATGCTTTTTTTGTCATCAATAAGCAGTAAACATTGAACCCTTACATTTTCTGTGTCTTGTGTTCAGTTGTGCAATTGTAAAAAAAAAATGTTTTGCTGTGCAACTACAAAATGCTATTTGCAAAGCCCAAGCTACTCTCTTCATACCTTTTTTTTTTTTTTTTGCTTTTTGGAGGGCAGTTGGGGTTAAGTAACTTGCCCAAGGTCACATGGCTAGTTTTTTGTGCTAAGTGTCTGAGGCCGGATTTGAACTCAGGTACTCCTGACTCCAGGGCCGGTGCTCTATTCACTGCGCCACCTAGCCGCCCCTCTTCATACCTTTTTCAAGAGATTTTGTTGATGTCTGTGTAGGCTCTTCATATACAGATGGGAAACTATGCATTTATTCATTGGTTGCTAAGTTTTTCTTGGTCATCTTTTTTATAACAATAAGATCTAAGATTTTCTTTCTCAGATTTTGACAACCTCTTTTTAAGTTACCCTGATAATTTAATCCGTCAAAAACTTTCAAAACTAGGTGTCTTCATTCCAGATTTCATTTGCTTCTCCTTGGCCCAATCTAGTTTCTCTTTTCATCCTTATTCTCTTTAGTGCTATTTCTATTCCTTTATACAGTGCATAAAAACTTTGCTATTAGGGGTCTAAATGTGGTGGTTTCACTATCACTTAAAAGTGGTAGTTATAAAAACCTGACAGATCCTCTACATTTTTTTTATTTGTTGTCTTCTATGTAACTATGCCTCTTGCAATGATGCCTTGGTTTGGATATCATAAGGATAATTCACATTAAGTGTATCTATTAACCTTCTGGTCTTTTCCAGATAAACAGCTATCTAGCCACAGCACTCCCACCTTGCACATATAGCAATGGTGTTTAAAGGCATATACTTTTAAAAATATTTTCTACTAGTTTTTATATTTTTAAAAGTTTCTGCCCAATATTTTCTCAGGGTATATTTTTTTTAATCATGATGCCAGCGTTAGTCATGATGTGTTAGTTATCCCTCCCAGCTTTGAGTTGTCTAATATTTTAATAAGCATGCCGTCTTCATTTTTATCCAAGTAACTGATTGACAGAGGCAAGCATGGGGATATGGGATGTTCTCCTCACTAGAGGCCTTCTTCCAAGTTGACATGAAACTGTTGGTGAATACTTTGGGCTCTAACCCTTCAACCTTTTCTGAATCTATCTTCCTGTCTAGCTCACATCTCTACCATTATTTCCACAATAATATGAAAGATTCTGTCAATGCTTTGCTAAAATCTAGATTCTGTAATTTTCCTGATTTCCCAACACAGTTGCCCAAGAAAAAGAAAATTTATAAAGCTTGACATAATTTGGTTTTAATGAAACTACCCTGCTTTCTTTTTTCGCTGTTTCTTCACCTTGTCTTTAATGATACATTTTAGAATTTCGCCAGGGTTAGAAATCAGATTCACTGGCCTGTAGTTTACAGAATTCACTTTCTTCCTTTTAAAGAAAATCCATGCTGATCTTTCTTTAAATATCTTTCACTCTTTGCATTCTTTCAAAGATCATAGACAGAAACCACTACTTAAACTTTATTTAATAAAAATCTATTTTCTCTCCTTCCTACTACTTACCCCCTCTGCTTGGTAAAAGGAAAAAGAAAAAGAAAAAGAACTCCATTGGAACAAATATACATAGTCAAGGAAATCAAATCCACTTAATTGGCCACTTCCAAAATATATGCCTCATTCTGTATATTTTGCCCCTCACGTCTCTGTCAGGAGGCAGATAACATGCTTTATCATCAGTCCACTAAAATTGTGGTTGATCATTGGTCAGAGTTCTTACGTCTCTCACAGTCATTAACAATGGTATTATTATATAAATCGTTCTTCTGGTTCTGCTCATTTTGCTCTATATTAGCTCATACGAGTCTTTCTAGGTTCTTCACAAATCATCCCTTTCATCATTTCTTACAGCACAAACAGTATTCCATTAAATTCACATACCATAATTTGTTCAGTCATTCCCAAATTGTTGGGTGCTCCCTTGGTTCCAATGTCTTTGCCAGTACAAAAGAGAGTCACATTATAAACTTTTTTGTACATTTGAATCTTTTCCCTTTTTCTTTGACATTTTTAAGATATAGGAATAAGAGCAGCATCTTTCAATCAAAGGGTATACACAGTTTAGTCATTTGTGGGGCATAGTTCCAGAATGCTTTCTAGAATGGCTAGACCAGTTCACAGCTCCACCAACAGTGCATTAAATGTGCCTTCTTTCTCACAACCCTTCTAGCATTTGTCATTTTCTTTTGTTGTCAACTTTGACAATCTGATAATACCTGCCACTTTTTCCCCCGAGTATCTTTGGATGTATTTCATCTGGGCATGGTGATGTGAAAACTTTAAGGCAGATTTGGGCTCTCTTACTATCTCCATTCTTATTTGTAATATCAGCTAATATCCATTTTTATTGTCTTTTCCAAACCATAGATTTTTCTCCTTAGCATAGAAAAAAAAAAGATGTGAAATAAGAATTGGGCATTCCATTCATTGTCATGTCTTTTGTATTGGAGGCAGAGAGACCAATTATGGATCCTTTATTGATAAAAGAGGTTTTATAAATTCTTCCATATATTATATTTTGGGAGCTCAATCAATCAACAATAAACATTTACTAAACACCTATTATAGACCTGGCACTGTTTAAGGGGCTGATCATATGAAAATTTCAGAATCTTGCTTAAATTTTTGATCAGGTCACACCACTTTCTCTTAGTTCTCTTATTTTTATGGCCAACTCTTCTTGGTTTTGCATGGTAGTTGTACCAGTTCCTCTTCCTCCCCTTTGCCCCTCAGTATGGACATCTCACCCAAAACCCTTTTCATTCTCCATCATATACTTTCTCCCTTTCTGACCTTATCTATCCATACGGCTTCAGCTCTGACTTCTACGCACATAATTCCTAACTGCATCTCTGGCCTCATACTCTCCCCAGAATGCTAGTCAAATATTTCTGACTGTTTGCTGCACATCTCCCACTTGGATACAGCACCAAAACATCAAAATCAGCTCGTGCAAAATGTAATTAATCTTTCCCCCAAACCTTACCATACTCATTATTTATTTTGGTTGCTGGTTCCACAATTGTCATTCATTCAGACTCTAAACCTTATAATCAACTTAGATTCTTCCTTCTGTCCTATCCAGCACATTTAATCAATTATTAAATCCAGCTGATTTTACTATGACAACATGTTTTGAATCTATCTTCTTTCAGACCTTCATTTTTTCATTAAGCATTAGTGACACTTTCTTCCTACTCAAAGTTTCTACATCATCTCCCAGTCCCATTCTCTTCTGCCACTATTTTACCTCTCTTACTAATTTTCAACTTGAATTAGATTTATATTGTTTCTTATCCATTTACTAGATGGCTAGATAGTACAATGGAGAGAACTCTAGACTTGAATTCAGGAAGCCCTGAGTTTGAATCCTGCCTCAGACATTTATTAGCTTTGTTACCTTGGACAGCTGCTTTATCCTCTGTCTGACCTCTTTTTTTTTTGAGGGGGGAAGGCAAGGCACTTGGGGTTAAGTGACTTGCTCAAGATCACACAGCTAGTAAGTGTCAAGTGTCTGAGGCTGGATTGGAACTCTAGTCTTCCTGACTCCATACCCAGTGCTCTATCTGCTGTGCCACCTTGCTATATAGAGATAGCTATTATTTTTTTAAAATATTATCATTATTATTACTAGACATTAAGCTTCTCAAAGGCAGGGAGCTTGTTTGTTTGTCTGTCTCTGCTCTGGAACTAGAACAGGGGATTTGAATTTAAAAGGGAAGGTAAAGTTGATCCCACATTTTCTCTTTTATTTCTGACCCTAAAGTCAGGGAAAGAACTGATTAATTCTTTTTGCTGCATATTTTTGAGTTCCGGATGTATACTAGTTCCTTCACCCTCATCATCACAGAATCTAAGAGCCTGTAATAGACTTTTTAGCAATTCTTTCTATGACATCCCCAGCAAGGAGCAAGTAGCTTTCCAGTTCTCCTGGAGGATCTCCATTGTCTTCATTAACGGCCTCACCTCATTTTCCACACAGTGTCTAAGATACATTAATCATTCAATCAACAAGCATTTATTAACTACTTATTATGTACTAGGTACCAGGGATATAGAGACAAAAATGAAAGAGAGTCCCTGCCCTCAAAGAGCTTACATTTCTAGGAGGAAAAGCATGTGTACACAGAAGTAAACACTAATTAATACCCACAAAGTAAATGCAAGTTGACTGTGAACTGAAGGCACTGGCAGGGTCAGAAGAAAGCTAGGTATTTTCTGGGCAGCAGTGGGGAAGGAGTGCCTTCTAGGCAGGGAGCACAACCTCTGCAGGGCAGTGGAAACAAACCTGGGATGCAGGACATCGCGTGCATGTACCGTACTTGGCTCAGCCGCCCTCTAGTTGATGGCTGCTCCCTCAGCTTCCCTTTCTTTACTATTACAAGGAGAGGTGCTACTAGAATTTTTGTCTGTATGAGCCTTTTTCTTCTTTCTTTCATCTCTCTGGCATATAGACCTGGTAGTAGAATTACTGGGTCAAAGGACATGCACAGAATAATGTCATTTCAGTGGAGAGTGTACCATCCCACTACATTTTAGTGCTACCTGTGAGGTCAAATTTGCCTCCTTTCATGCGTGTCTCTGGTTCACCAGTTATTATCCATACACGTGCATATGTAGACCATATATGCATAAGTATAGGTTGAATAGTGAACTAGAATGGAGGCAAATTTGACTTCACAGATAGCACTAAAATTATATATGTGTATCTACACATGTGTATATGCCATATACACATGTGGGCCTATATATACATGTATGTATATTGTGTGTGTGTGTATATATATGTATATATATACACACAAATATATACAAATGTTTATTCACATACTTCTCTTGAAAGAGGTTTGTTGAATTTATGTGTGGGCAGATTTCTCCTTTCCTTTCCCATTTCAGTTTAAAGTCTTCTTGAATAGGTTTTCAAGACTCCATACCTCCCACCCCCATGTGTGGGTATGTGGGTGTATGTATATGTGTGTACATTTTTTTAAACAAACTTGGTTACACAAACTTCATCCCATGTCAAAAGCCCATCAATACTGTATTTTTAGAAATCTAAACCCAGAAACTGAAATACTGTTCTTGGATACTGTCTTAGATGTCATGTCCACTGCCTTTCTCCGCCTAATCTACTACCTTCACCAGTAGTAGTGACTACCACCAACATCCCTAAAGTCTTAGTTTTCCATATGGGAGGTCATAATCCTTAGCAAC
>CM053596.1:207567256-207572256 GCA_028646575.1 Pseudocheirus occidentalis
TCCCATGTCAAAAGCCCATCAATACTGTATTTTTAGAAATCTAAACCCAGAAACTGAAATACTGTTCTTGGATACTGTCTTAGATGTCATGTCCACTGCCTTTCTCCGCCTAATCTACTACCTTCACCAGTAGTAGTGACTACCACCAACATCCCTAAAGTCTTAGTTTTCCATATGGGAGGTCATAATCCTTAGCAACATTTCTTTCTGGTAATATCATTCCTCTCCAGATGCATCTGCCAAACTGAGTTGTGGTTGTTGAGTCTCAGAAGGCTTGTTGTCACATTCAGCTTCATGACCTAGGAAGAAACTTGGCTTTGCTGTTGTTAGCGTCAAACAGAAAAATAACTAGCTCCATGCCCCTCATCACCAGCCACCCTTTTGCTTCTCTTCTTTCTCTTCCCGTCATTGGGTCACTTCTCACCTGTTGACACCATTTTCTAGACCATAAGAAGCAGTTTCCTACCCCCTCTGTAGGAAGGGCTTCATATACTCTTTCTTCTTTCCTTTTTATTCTTCTGCTCTTCAAGCTTCTGACACAAGTGACAATCCTTATAGTTCTGCATCTGTTAGATCCCCCCTGGCCTTCTACCGTAGATTTGGGATCTGCTGCCCACTGTCTATTTTCCCCCCTCTATTTTATAATAGAGTCATATCTTTTGCATCAAGCATTCCTCCAGTACTGGATAAATTAGATAGTTTTTTTTTCTTTTTGGAGTGGGGAAGGCAGGGCAATTAGAGTTAAGTGACTTGCCCAAGGTCACACGGCTAGTGAGTGTTAAGTGTCTGAGGCCAGCTTTGAACTCAGTTCCTCCTGACTTTAAGGCCGGTGCTCTATTCACTATGCCACCTAGCTGCCCTTAAATTAGATAGCTTTTCTCAAAAGTTTATCAAATTGTTAATTAGGGGCCCAAATTACAATAAAGTAGAAGTAGAACAAACTTTCTCTGAGTAGCTAAGATGATATGACTCTTTCCCCAAACCAATGCCAGTTTAGGAAAGTGGAAACAAAACCAAACAGGGCAGCCTGATGTAGCCAGGGGAGGAAAATCTGGGCTCAGGTGCCCCTCTGGCACATGCTAACTATGTGACTCTGGACAGTTGACTTTAGTGTCTCAGTGCCCTGTACAACTCTCTGAAATTATAAGCATGGTAATTATAGCAGGTGCTAATTTGCTTTAGTAAAGGGAGTCTCCTCCTGGGATGTTCCCTACACCAGAGTTGTCAAACACACAGTCTGTAGGCCCCATGTGGTCATAACACTTAACTACTGCAGGAACCAGATTAAAATATAATTGGGAAATATATCAAAATAAATAAAAATACAGTAAAACTTAGATAATATTAACATGCGGTTTTTTTAAAGTCAATATGAGGTATAAGGATGCTTCTGTTCTGTTTATTGGCCCTCATTTCTGTTTGAGTTTGACACCAGTGCCCTACAACAATTAAGTCAGAGGTCATGTTCAAAAAACACCCCCACTCCTGGACTCAATCTGATCTGCTCCTTTAGGACTCAAGTTTGGTCCATGGCCAGCAATTACACTTTGAACAGTTAGTATCCTCCTCACAAAAGAGTATGTTCTCCATGGATGATACTATACTTGAACAGGTGGCAAAACACTTCCTAGAATTATAGGAAACAGACTTTGTAAGTACTTATTGAAGACTCAGCTTCGAAGGATAAAACTCCTCCCTTAAGGAGTTTTCGGTCTAACCATTTTCTCCCAACAAAATAGCTCCGATGCTGGCATATTTAGTGTTATATTTGTGGGAGGAGACTGAAGAGGAAGAAGAGGACTTGATGTTCTTCTTCCATTCTCCCTTGCAGTGAGAAAAGCACTCTCCCCTCGAGGATGAAGGCCACCCTGCAGTCTTTACATACACTGGTGCTACATGGTACTGACAGAAATGCTACCTGCAGTTCTCAACAGAATTCTCCTTGTCCGTCCATACTTGCTTTTTAAAAAATTATGTTATTTTTAATTTATGGAATAAACAAGCATTTCCCCAACATAGCACAATCAAAAAGATGATTGCGCATGAAAGTACGAATCTATTACATATAACTTTGCTATTCCTTTCAAATATACAACAAAATTGTATAACTTTCTTTTTTTTCCTTCCCACCTCTTCCCCCCAGATGACTATTATTGAGCACAAATAGAGGTGTGTTTGTGTATACTTATATGTGTGTATAAGTACACACATATGTAAAATTATTCTATATACATGTTTCTATTTGACAGTTCTTTCTCTTGATGCAGAATAGTGTCCTTCATATGTCATTAACATATTTACACATATACATAAACATATAAATAAAATATAGCATATAATACTTGCTTTTAAAGCAAATTTCAGGTTCCTTTGTCATTTTTTTTGGTGGGTCTTGGACCAAATACTACAGAAAAATACGCATTTACAAGCCTGTGACCCAGATCATATAATATAATGAGATCTAGGTATCATTGGAAGAGACTTCTGATGATTCAGTCAAGCTGCTTCATTTTGTAGATGAGGGAACTAAGATCCAGAGAGATTAAATGGTTCACCTGAAGTCACACAGTCAGCCAACAAGCGTGTGCTGGGGAATGAGCATTCTCATACAAAGAAGGAACAAATCCCTACTTCAAGGACCTTATGTTCTAAAGAGAGATATCAACTACATATAGAAGTATGTACAAGATCACTGTGAGAAGGTAGTTTGGGAGGGGAGGAATGAAGAGCTGGGAAGATGAGCTTCATTAGAAGAGAGGGTTTCTCTGAGGAAGGAGCATGAGGCATGACCAGTTACAAATGCACAGAGATAAGAGATGGTGTCACATGGGAAAGGAAGATATGGCCACGTTGGCTGGATCACAGATTATGTGTATAAGAGAGTAATATGCTGTGAAAATGGAAAGGCACGTTAGGGCCTCTTGTGAAGGGGTTTGGAAACCCAAAAGAAATGTCCATTTTATCTTAAGGGCAGCACACATACATACAGGTAGTAAGCATCAGAGTAGGGGGTTTTAAACCTGGGTCTTCTGACTCCAAAAGCAATACTCATTTCTCTCATTAACTTGCTCTCTTAGTTTGAGGTCCTTCACCCACAAAATGGTGCTACTACTACTTTATAAGGTTATTCTTAAGCTCAAATGAAATAACGTATGTAAAATTGGTGGTGGTTGTCCCTCATTCTTGAAGAGGACCAAAATGACATTGCTGTGTTGGGGTCAAGATACAGTGTGGACTGGACCAGTCCAAGCTTGGAAGGCTCTACCCCAGGGCAGGCACAAATAGTCCACATAAAGATTTGGAATGGAGATGTCTCTACATTTGCACATATTATGTTTCTTTTTTAGCTACTGCAATTCTGAATGTCTGGAAAGTACTTTGCTTTTTTGTTTTTGTTTTTTTTTTGGGAGGGCAGTTGGGGTTAAGTGACTTGCCCAAGGTCACACGGCTAGTTTTTTGTGTTAAGTGTCTGAGGCCGGATTTGAACTCAGGTACTGCTGACTTCAGGGTCGGTGCTCTCTTCACTGTGCCACCTAGCTGCCCCTGGAAAGTACTTTGCAAAGGCCAGTTGTGATTGTTATAGCTCTGTCTACCTTGTTCCTCAATATTCTACAGAAGTATTGAAATGCTTCTATTTCCATTTGAGTCTATAGCTTTTCAGAGGCCTGTTCTGCTTGCACTAACCCTGTTAACTTGCTATTCAGAAGCCATTTCATTATTTTGCTATCATCCACCCTCCACACATATGATGCTCAATAGTGCTGCTCCATAATAAGCATGGTTTCGATGCAAGATTGCCTTCTCTACTGCTTGCACATTTTGGAACGGCGAAAAAATATTAACTTGATTCAACTCATTACTGAAAGGAAATTTTCAGCAATTTATCTTATTTATTAAATGTAATTAGGAGATGGTCATCATGGTATCATTGAAAGAGCACTAGATTTTAGAGTCAGAAGGACCTAGGTTCAAATCCTGCCCTTGAACAAATCCCTTAAACTCCCTGGGCCTCAGTTTCTTCATCTGTAAAAATGAGGAGGTTGTACTAGGTAACTATAGAGTCCCTTACAGCTCTCAAGTCTGTGATTGTTTGTGGGAATAATTTTAGTTGGAAATTTTAGTCTAAATAATAAATCTGGAGATAATTTTAGTCAGAAAATTTAGTCTAAATAATAATTCTGTAAATGATAAACAAATATTTCAGCAGAAAGAATATGAAGAATTTTACCTAATTAACAAACTTTTATTTTCTCTCCCTTCTACTCTTTCCTAACCCCCTCCTTACAATTAAACAATTTATTTCCTAAAATTATTTGTTAAAAGGAAAAAAAGTAAACATGTAACAAAGAAAACATATTTTTAGACGTGACCAATATGGGAACTTCTTTAACTTGACTGTACTTATTTATTATGAGAATTCCACTTGTAATAACCAACCTAAGTTTCCTTTCAAGATGATCCCCTTTTTACCATTTGTCCTTAAAGTTATTTGTAGGCTTTATGATTTAGCAATTATGTGATATCTGGGGCTAGCTTTAGAAATGAAATGATCAAATTATACCTATATTTGTGTTACATAATCTGATGGCCCATAGTGCCTAAAATTCTGTCATTAGAGATTGATTCCTTTGAATCATTAAGTTTTATCAGTCTCCAAAGTTCCTCTTTTTGAATACAAATATCCCTCTGAGGGATATCAGCTTCTTTCTCCATTAGGTTGACACTTAGCTGAGATCAAACCCCTTTGGGAGAGAGTTAGCAAGAGAAGGTAATGGGATGCTGAAAGAAGCAGTGGAGAGGGTTCAGAAGACCAAAGTCTGCTTTTCATTTTGTCTAGTGCTATCTCTGCAAGTTCCTCTAGGAAAGTTTCATGTTGAAAAAAAAAAGTTGCACTGAGAAAATTTGTCATTAGTGAAATTGATATACATGTATGTATGTATATGTCGTGGGCTGCTCAGTGTCCAGCACTAAGCATGATCGGAGATGTGAATAAGAAATGA
>CM053596.1:207577256-207622046 GCA_028646575.1 Pseudocheirus occidentalis
AGATTCATTATTGCTAGATAATGCGACTGAGAGCCTTAGCAGGCCCTACAGAAAAGTAATTCAGCCAAGCAAAATTATCAGCTAATTATATTTAGAATCAAAAGCCCAACAACTATTTGCAGATAAATTGTATGAATTGAAGTGAATAGATCTGAATATTAAGATTCATAGATTTAGCAGATGATTTGTTAATTGGAATAAAAAGGTCATTTACTAGCCATTTTTACAATAGATCAATTGGAACCCTATTTATTATTTAACTGGTAACACATATGAATTGAAATGATGAATACTTGTATTATTTTCATGATATGATACTTTTCTTCAAAATGCCAGAAATGTGCAAAACTTAAGATAACACACTGTTTAATTTGCTACGAAGTCACTTCAAAACCAAAATGTTTATTTAAATAGAGTTTAAGCTTCAGTTATGGACGTAGATAGAAGAGAGTGTAATTTTATAATTGGATGGTACAGAATTTTTTTTGTATTGTTTTGCTGCATGCATTACAAATAAAATTATCAGTAAGGTAATTCACCCAAAAAAGAATATCAATCTGAGATTTGGGGATTTCCCCCAACAACAGAGTGCTAACATTTCAGTCTTTTATGATGGAATTTTAATTTGCAGAGCTTTTGGGGAAAGGGATGATACATATCCTCATTTACTAACTCAAAATACAACCATGGCCTGAAATTTTCTTCTGGGAAACCAAATACTTCTGTTCAAATCTATTACTTAAGAGCAGATAGCTTATGTTCTCACTGAAATGCCTGTGACCTCACTTTTTTGCTTTTGTGTAATTAGAAGAAAATACTCATATCCATTTGCCTTCAGAACTGGCATACTGTTTAAAAGCTAAATGCTTTCAGATAAAGTGAATGCTATTGTGCTTTTGCTAATAAAAAAATATTGCAGAATTTGGTATTCAATACGATTGTTAATGTTTGAAAGTACAATCACAATGCAGTTTGTGTTATGATTGCAACAGGAATTCCTGTGTGCTTACAACGAATACATAGAAAGTACTCGACATTAGTTTCGACTCTAAACTAGCAATCAGTTACTAGCTTCTCTGTTCTTTCTGTCATTCTGTCACTCCTATATGAACTATTTGTCAGTCCTATAGAACAAATTTTGAAACTGCCTATTTTTCAAAACTTTGCAGCATCAGCATAAATGCAGTTCTTTTCAACTAATTTGAGTTAATGTAATGAAATGGGGAAAACATCACATACTTAAAAACAGTTTAAATTGCATGTGTTTTGTCACTGTAAATAAGCAAGGTAAACATTGACTTGACCTCAAATTATTCCTGAGTTGAAAAAAAAAATCTGTAGTTCAAAATAAAATTCCTCCTTTGGTCAGTGTTTTGGATGCAATTCAAAGTCTCTCATAAAATAAACATATTTAAGAAGTGTTTTGAATTTCACTGCGTAATTTCTAGCCAACAGAAATTACAGTGGTATCTTTAAAGTTTATTATATGTCAGATCAATAGCCATTATGCAGAGGGGGAAAAAAACTAAAGAAAAATGCTTTCTTTTCTATTTAACCCTTTCAGCCAGAAAAGTGTTACGTGAGAGTCACTTCCCCATTAGTTGTCCTTGGGAAGTTCCCATCATACAGTGAAACTTTCTGACTTATTTGTACAATAATAAAAGTTTTCCCTTTTGGTATTATGAGAATCTTGATGGTTACTAATGAAAGCACAGTGTCTACGAACCAGTCCAAAGGAATCTTGACTAGTGATTATGAAAAAGGAAAGTTTTACATTCTGCATGATAATGAAGTGATTTGAAACATTAGGTTAAAATGAAAATGTCCCATCCTAACAGACTATAAAACCTTTCTGATGCTTTTAGAGTAGCTATTAAATGTTAACAGTTTGGGGTGGGGTGGGGGAGGAAGTACAGTCACATGTGAGGCTGCTATTGTATTTAAACATATTTGAAAAATGAACATTCTAGGCTTTTGTAGCATTATTAAGAAAAGCTGTCCATACTTTACCATGTTGTTACATGTGTTTATCTGCTGATTATAAAATGTGTTAAACAGTATTTAAAAAACAAAAAAATGCAGAGCTGCGCTTTGATTTATTCAGTGAACAAAACATATGCTGTTGGTTCTGTTCTATGAAATTCATATATAATCAATAAAATCTTTTAAAAGAGCAACTTTGGCATTTAGAAGTATTTGACTGCTGACCATTTTTCCTTGTCCCAACTAACTCTTAGTTTATACAGTTAACGTCGATGGACAAAACAAGTTTCTGATTTAAGTTATTAATGTCTTGTTTTCTGTTCTCACCCACCCTTGACCCTTTCCCCCCCCTTTTAAAAAATGTCTTTAGGTTAGAAGCTGTATATTGTGGTTGTTACCCACTGTGTCCCAAAGATTTGGTTTATCCGGAAATATTTCCAGGTAGCTATTTTTAATGTAATTTCTTCTTTGTTGAGATTTAATACATGATTCATGCTAAATTATAAAGTTTGAAAATAAACTTAGGCAAGAGCAATTGTTTATTTGGCAAGTCAACATGTTAGTGTTAAGGAAAATTTTATGTGTTTTAATACATTAGAGTAAGCTTATATTTACCATCTGTTCTTTCAAGATAACAAAAAAGCAAGTTTTCAAATAGCATTCTTCATTGTTAGCATACACATCCCATAATGATGGATTTTTATAAGCAGGTCAGTGCTGTTGCAATAGCTTACAGATTTTTAGGAAATGATAGACACAGAGAAAAATGGAGAACTGGAAATCACTCCAAATTATTTAAACAGTTTAATGGTTAATAACATGCAACTGTTGTACAGGGTACATACAGCTCTACTACCAGTTCTTTGAAAATCTCATCACTAAATGTATCACATATGCATTGTGTTACATTAGAATAATGTATTTTAATCACCCAAAGGAGATGTCTAAACAGCACAACTACACAGTCTTATTTAGCATTAAACATCCTTGTGAGCTGAGGTAACCTTATAAAATCATGCTTAAATAATGTAAAACATGAGGCGGCACAGAGCAATATGCATTTTTAATTAGTAAAGTGACTAATATCGAGTGTGTGCTTTGAGGTTTTTGTTTCATTAAAAATGTATCTGTTTTTCCTGCAGCTGAATATCTGTATTCTACACCTGAACAGCTTTTTAAAAGACTTCAGAATTTCTGCAAGAGACCAGATATTATAAGAAAACATCTTTATAAGGTAGTTGTTGAGAATAGATTTACGTGGTATAATGCCATATTGAAGTACAAAGAAAAATCTTTTTTTAAAAAACAATTAACATACTAATGTTTAAAGGAAACATGCTAGGGAGGGATATTAGTTGTTACACTAAAAAGGATTAATTAAACTGGATGCCAGTTGTATTAACCTAGGTCTTATGAAATACGTGCACTTAATGCACGCTACATGCTTTTTAAAAAATTTATTGTTTTCTGAGATGACTGTCCTTTACATTTGGACCCAGGAGGCTTATAAAAATGAACCTGGATTAATGCAACTCATTAGTTTAAAAGGAAGTAAAAGAAAGAATCTACAATTATACTAATGAGGATAAGCCTTTCTTCCTATCATAATGAAATCTCCAGTACTCAGAAATCCAGGTGAATGACATTAGAGAGTGCAGTTGCCTCCTTTCTGAACTATTTGAAAGATGGTTGTAAAGGGTCTAATACCTACTATACGTTTTGACAACAACAAAATTTTCTAAACTACATATTCTAGTTTAAATATGTCCATCTAAACAAGAAAGGAGATAAAATTTTAGATATCAGGCCTTCATGTTCATTGTCTAATCCCTCATTCTTAAATCAAGAATCAAAATTTTTTGAAATGGCAACATTTTAAATTCTGCTAAAATTCTGAGCCATTGATCTCAGATAAATCTCGTTTATGAGTTTGATGGTGGTGCTAGGCCATGAGTAATACTTTTTTAAAAAGTCTTCCAATGTGATGTCTTGATTTTACATAAATTCAGTGTAGTTTGCAGTCTACAGTTTTATAATCTATCATATTTTAATTTCCATGTGTTAATATGTAATCATGACACATGGAATACAGTTGTTTGGCTTTTCCTCACTTTTCCTTTTCCTGGTCTAAAAATACATATTTACATAGTTAGATATCAAAACAAGACTTTGTTTCTGCAGGAAACAGTTAAACTTCAAGAAAAAAGGAGAGAACCAAAAATGCAATTTAACACCCAATTTCAAGCTCATTATCTTTCATTGTCTATTAACTTGGCAATGGTTCAGAAGGTAGCTCATAATAGTTTAAAATGCTGACTGAACAATTCCAGTGCTCAGCATTACTTCTTGAGTCAATACTATGGTATAGTTAATACAAAGAGGCTTCAAAGAAAAAACAGACATTGAAGGTTTACCTTGACATTTCCTGATTCTTCAAGTACAGGAATAGTTTTGTTTGTATTATTATATTAATACAAATAAACTCAGGGATATTATACTACCAAATATGTACTTTATGAACATTAAGTAAATGATAGAATGATTATTGATTCAAATGAGATCAAATTAGGCAATATTTATATATTGTACATATATATAGTACAGGGCCTGGTATCAAGTGGGCACTCAATAAGGGCTTGTTCCTTTCCCTTGTTCCCCAATGGGTGTGTTTTCCCAAATATGACACATCAATGGATACTGGATATATCCAGAAGCAGATGATTCCTTTCCTTCAAGTAGTTTATTGGTGAGTTATTTTTAAATGAAATGCCACCATCAAAATAGAGCAAATTATCACATTGTTTCAGGTTAGGCCTTATTAACCCTGTTATTCTGCCTGTGGAAGTGTTAAACCATTTAAGAAGTGACTCCAACAAGTTGCCTTTTAGCAATAGGAGAAAACATTTCCAGTTGAAAAGTTTTAGTGCTGCTACTCCTATGGTACCATGACAAAGCTAGAATGTTCTAGAATTGTTTTCCAAATATCCCCTGAAAAGCTCTGAAAGAGCCTCACTGTACTGATCTGTGGTTAATGCATTAAAATGGTATCAATAGAATAGTAATGATATCTTAGAAAATATCTCATTGTCATTTTGTGTGATTCATTGGTCAGAATTTATACATATATATTTTTATAGAATGTATTTTTAAAGATATTCTTCTCATTTTTAACAGTTTTATGAAGTTGTCGTTCATGCAGATAATTTTCCAGTAGTGTTTTTGTTCATCTTTCCAGCATATTTTCTAGATGGCTTGCCAATGGATATATCACACTCTCTCTATACCTGTCTATATCTCTCTCTATTCAAATCAGTCTCCTTCCTAGTTATCCATAATACAGTTTTATATATGTACTTGCTCATTCTACTCCTTTTATATGTATGTGGCATCTGATTTCAAGTGTAAAACAATGAAAATTTTAAAATCTAAATTACGCTAGGCACTTGAAGTAACTGATAGCTTCTCAATAGAAACAACTTTTCAGAAAACTTTTTTCTGTAATAAGACATAGAGAAAAATTCAGCATCCAACACAGGAGTTATCACTGCTCACATCTTTTGATTTATTCGCTTTGCCATAACAGACGTAAACTTATAAAATGAGAAAAAAGCACTCTGTGTATTTCATTGTTAACATATTTGTCAATAATATTTTTAAAACATGTTTTGTTAGTGGGTACATTTACAGAGTAGTTTTACTACTAGAGAGTTGATTTTCCCTTTCCCAACTACCAAAAAAAATTTTTTCTTAGCAATTTTTATTGTGGAAATAGAGATTCTTGGTTCACTGTGTAAAATAATCCATTTTCTTATCCTTTAAAAAATTATACATGTCATTATTTAAACTGTAGACATTCAGCATTTATAGTTTCTGTTATAATGCGAAAAGATCAAAAGATAGCTAAAAGCTCTAATTTTATCTTTTTTTTACTTTTATAACTTAAGACTTTGGCAAAAATTTTATTTTTATGATTACCTCAACTTTCTATTGTACATCATCCATATTGTAGGTTAAGATTTTTCATATGGATGAGTTAGGATGAGATGGGCTTGAATTCTTCTTCCTTTTTTTCTGGTACCCCTGGTTTCATTGGCATAGGATACTCCTGATGAGGACACTCCTTCTGCCAGTGCAGGTCAGCATATTTTCTCTAACTTACAGTCCTAGAGAGTCATTTGGAGCATTGATAGAGTAAGTAATTTGCTCTGGTACCCAGCCAACATGTCATAAAGGCCCAACTTCAACCCAAGTCTTCCTGAGTCAGAGGCCAGCTTTCTACCCTCTAAACCACCCTTATTCCTTGCTGTAACTTAAGTTAACAAAACTTTGTATGTGTTATACATGAAGTAAAATTTTAATTTAAAAATAAAGTTGCTTTGATATAAGTAAAGACATTATCATAATAATCATTTTAATGGGAAGAAACTAGGTGGAAATATGGTAGTTCTTAGTAACAAAGGAATCTACAATATACCATTATATTCATTACCTACCACCTATGATGACTTTAGATATTGAAATTTTTTAGCGCGCGCGCACACACACATATACACACCCATGAAATGTTCTAGCATCTTTAAACAAATTTGACACCAAGAGAAATCAATGTGTCAAACTTATCCAATTTCTCTTCAAGTCTGTGTGTAAAATTACTCATTGTCAATTTGACTGCAACCTTCTTGTTGTAGTATATGTCTTTTCTTCAGCAGATTACTGGGAATTATGTTTGACTACATCCTTGTCATTTATACAGACTAGAATTCACTATATCAACACCACAAATGTCACTTGTAACCCACACTTCATTTAAACACAGGCTTCTGAGAGTAAGCAGCAAAGGCATTCCTGGAATAAAGTAGAGGCAAGTCAATTGACTTACCTTATCCTAACTATTGCCCACCTCCTCTAACAACCAGCAAAACTACTACCATGATGATTTCATCTGGAAAGGTGACTTTATTCATAGAAAACACATAATAGTGTTAACAGTAATATAATAGAAAACCTAAAATTGGTGAATCTTGGAATGCTTTTGAAAAATGTATTGTCCCCACTGCCCCATGATACCATGGTTATACTTAAGATGAAAAAAAAGTACAAAAAAGTTGTTATTTTCCTAGAATCATAGAATAAGTCAGTAGCAGACAAAGGTTAAATCTGAATACTATGAGTCTTTTCACACTGTAGAAATACCCCACTTTATTTCTCCACCAAGTGGGCATTCTGGATATGAATACAAATATCTTAGCTTTATACCTGAATTCTAGTGTATCATTTTCCTTGCAATTTACAATATGGCAGCCCCTATTCGCCTTTAGCCCAGTTCTTCCTTTCTAATTCTTCAGAAGTTCAACAAAACATCTTATAAAGCTTCATAGGGGAAAAAAATACATTAGCATCTAGCTTGCTACAGTTTGGGGGGAAATGAATTCTTACACTCTTGCATAAATCTGCTGTCCAGCATGGATTTACATCCTAGCTTCAAGTTGGAATGACTTCCAAGATAAGTCATATGTCTTTTAATTACATCACAGCATTTCTAACTGGACCTTGGCTAAGCTTTTTTTTTTTTTTAACCAAATAGTGAAGTTCCTTGAACAGCTTGGTCACTGCAGGTTTGAATTGAATTTGAGCTGACAGTTTAGAGGTGAATGGTGTGTGTCCTGTTATTCTCAGGAGTCCTCCAAATTCACTACTTTTAATAAAAAGGGAAAATTAAAAGCCTGTGACACTTTAAGACCTACTAAAAACTCACAACTGTACAAGCACAAATTAAAACAAAGTCTTAATTTCTTTTTTTTTTTTTAAAGTAAAGCAAGAGGGAAAACTTTAACACAAAAAAATGCACTCTTTGAGGGTAAAGAGGCTAAGCCTAGGACATTCTTGACCTTCCTCCACCATTTATATATCATCTATTTTGGGATAAGATTCTTTACCCCATCTACTTCATATATCAGAAAAAATAAATAAAAGCAACCTATCTGCATGGAATTTTTTTAAAGGAAGTTATTATGAAACAATATATTTCTTTCATAAAATTTATAAGCATGAAATGCTTTATAAATGCTTTGGCATTTAACTTGTGCCTACGCTTAGTTCAAAGTAAAAATCCATATTAGTTTTTTTTTTAATTTAAAGAAATAGAATATATACTGTGCTTGTAAAAATTAAAAGTTGGATGATAACCTTCTAATAACCGTCATCCCTAACGCAGGCCAGAAAATAAGTATGCAGCAAAATTTACCCATTCGCAAGAGTAGCTTTTACCTAAGGTTGTGAATACAGTTAGTTAGACTTTGAACCAAAGACTGGGATTTTCTGAGCTAATTGGAAGTCAGGCACTGTTAATTTTGGAGATTTTAAAAATGTAGTTCATGCAAATCAAACCTAAAATTTGCAGCATAATTTTTCAACAGTCTTTTTGTCTTTCAGTAGTAGTTAATGATCCTTCATTTTTCCTGTTTTTTCTTTTCTTTCTTCTTTTTTTTTTTTTTTTTTTTTTTTTTTAGGGCGAAATGGCTCGATTTTCTTGGGCAGCACTCCGTGGTAAATTCAGGTCTCTGCTTACAACAGAACCTAGAGAAGATTTGTGACAGATGGGGCTAAGTCACAAACTTGCAGCCTAAGGCAGAATCTGTAGAACTTTCCAGAGTGTGCCCATATTTACCTGATCAGAGAGAAAAGAAAATCTGCAGAGGAAGCCGAGCCTGGCTGCTTGTCATAGCTGACACAGAGCCATCTGCCACAAACCTGTGGCGGCTTCAGATCTCCAATCCCTGCCACCACCCCAACTCAAATTAAATACAGATTCCTAGAGACGTTATGATGGTTACACATGTCCTCGGCATCACATGCAGGAGACTGTTCAAAAAAAAATATGTGGCCTGTTGTATAACCGCACTCATGTATCCCATATGTGGTGCCACATTGAATTTCCGGTTGAATCTGTTTTTATCCTTTGTACTGGATGACATGGTGCCTGAATTCTTTCTTTTTGCCGACATGATGGCAGCCAAACTGGAGCTTCAAAGCTTGCACTTGGCTGGGTTTCTACCTAGGTTGCCAGGTTATCATTGGAGCCTTATTGTGTCCTCAAAGGGCCACAGGGCCTGAAAGAAGAATCAGAGTGCTACTGGACTAATTGGGCAGCCATCTATGACTTGTTTGTGGGCAAAGGGCTGCTTTAGCACTTTTCTTTTAGCAAATTAATGACTCTCTGGCACAGGGGTTTTTAAGTGAAGGTATTAATAAGGGGTCTGGCAGGTATTCCCATGATTCACAGAGTTACATTTGCATTTAATTAATCTTAAAGAAAGCGGCAAGATAAACAGCTGTAATTCAAACTAGCATGGGAAATATGCTGTGTGGTGCCATCTATCCAATAAAATGAAAGCTGAGCCACTTTTATTTTTTTTCATGGACCAAGAACAGATAACAGTTAAATATTTTCTAATAAAACTCATAATTTTAATGTAAATGTTCATAAAAATCTATATATGCTGATAAAGATACAATCTTTCCAAGATAAATCGCTCATGATTCCAACAGTCAATCTGCTATATTTGTTGATGTAAAGATGTTTTGAAGATTCAGATTGTAGAATAAATTTTTAATAAAGTGCCCACTGCAATTCTTAATTAGCATATCTCATTCATGTATAAGATTGTACATCTATCTGTATGTTTATCACTGTACGCTTCTTTGTGTCAGAGTCAATGAATACAATTGTTTCTTTATCTGATGAACAAGAGTCTGTATAAAATATTATGACAATCCCAAGATTTTCTTTGCATTCTGGAAAGAAGCAGGAGGTAAACATTTGTAGTCATTAAGGTAAAGTCTGTTGATTAACCATCTTCTGTTTATTGACAGGTGAGCTGCAGTTTTTCTGGCTTTTGAAAATAGATATTTTCCTCCTGTATTATACCGAGGTATATAGGGAACAGGAAAGGAGATTTGCCAAGCAGGTCCAGGACATGGTGACTTGGGGTTCTTGCAGTTTGAGAAAGCAGAGGTTAGAACAGGCAATGGATGGAGTAAATCCCCCAGGTCTAGAATAATTAGGCAAGTATCAAACATCATTCAAGTCTGGTAACACAGGTAAGGTTTCAAGGAATGGGAAAAGACTTTTAAGTTAAAGAAAGGCAGGAAGGGTTCCAGAGAGTCCAATGATTGGGTCAAGGAGTTCAAGTCCAGAGAGTGTTAGGAAATAGAAACTCTAAAGTAAACTCCATTCTACAACAAGAATTGTGCATTCTCCCCCTCTTTTACTGCTCCTCTCCCCCTCCCATGTAGATAGCTTTGACCCACAGCTATGAGGGGTTAAAATAATCGTGCTGGGATTCTGAGGAGCTGGGTTCTACCGTCACTAGTTATGGAATCTGAGCAAAGCATTTAACTTATCTGAGCCTCAGTTTCTCCATCTGTAAGGGGTTGGATTAGAAGATCTCTATAAAGTCCCTTCAAGATGCTAACATCACCTAGAGGCTTTTACTTTTTTTTAAACTGGTGCTTATTACCAAATGAATTCTCTCTTTTGAATCTGAGTTGATCTGCAGCAATAAAGTCCAATGTCTTTTGATGTCAGCTGCTTCTTCCTCAACAATTTTAATTTAAACTCTGATCTCACAAATAAGAAGCTGTGCTTGATCTATTGTATTATATCAGCAAGAATTGAGTGGACTGAGATTATACTGTGGAAAAGACAGTTTTCCATAGATGTTTTTCTTAAGTATAAATATTTAAATGTTTCCCTACTATCAGAGTACATAATTTCAGAGTAACCTGTATATTTCTCTACATGTATACCCATAAAGCATGAATCAAACTTTGAATTTAACTGTACCCGGAATTCCCTTGGGACAAAAACCTACATTAAGAGCTAAAACTGTCACTTCCTCTTAAACTCATGCCATTAAATCTAGGTATTGATGTGCATAAGCAGTAGAACATTGTGCCTTTATTTGAGTCTGCATATTCTATGAGCTATAAAAATATATACATTTGAAGATATCAATATCCAAACTTTGGAGGCATGTGTTTGCATTACTAGTGTATACATATACATACACACATGAATGTATATATTTTACATACCTACCTGTGTTTATATATGTATGTATATAAGGTAACCTATTATAAAGCCAGACCTGTTGAATGTTGTCTGTTAAATAGAGTTGCCCTAATGCTTTTATGGAAGTCAACAAATGTCAGGCAATTGATTGGTACTTGAGCCCACAACTTTTAAAGTCCCATTCCTTTCTTTTTTACCCAGTAGAGCAGCACCCCCCTGTTATTCCTTGTGCTGCATGTGTATGTTGAACACAGAGGTCCTGAAGTCCAGTCATCTTAGAAACAGAAGGACTTCAAAGTTCTACTCCAGTAACCTTTCTTTGTGTTGCAGGAATCCTTTCTGGAAGATCTTTGACAGGTGCTCATCCCAGATAGTCTTATCACTTGGGAAATCTAAACAAAGGCTGCCTGGACCCTTATCTAGTATTTTGTAGAGGAAATTCTTTCCTAGATAAGGACTGGACCAGCTGACTTCTGAGGTCCCTTCCAATTCTGAAATTGTGAGATTCTGGGACCTCCCAGCTTTATTCGAGGGGGTGCGTGTGTGTGTGATTATTTTAAGAGTGAACAGTAAAATGTTTCAGTTTTTTAATTTCAGTGTCTATAAAAGTCTACCCATTGCTTACATATCTGAAAAACAAGCAATAATGCCAGGTATAGTGGCACATACCTATAATCCCTACTACTGGGGGAGACTGAGGCTGGTGTTTGAACTTGTGAGTTCTGAACTGTACAACAGCAGAAGGGCTAAAGCCAATCAGGTGTCTGCATTAAGGTGTCCAGGGTAGGATGGGGGGTGGGGTGGGAGAGGAACCAGGCTCCTGAGGGACAGGTAAGTCCAGGTTGGAAACAGAGTAGGTCAGCTTCTGTGCCAGTTAGCACTGGGCTCAGCCCTGTGAGTATCCACTGAAGAAAGAGTGGGGGAGAAGAGAAGAGAGGAGAAAAGAACAGTTGAAGAGAAGGGAAGATGGGAGAAGAGAGGAGAAAAAGGGAGGGGAGGAGGAGGAGAGATGAAAGAGAGCAAAAGGGGGAGAGAGAGCAATAGTGTAATCATGCAACAAGCAGTAATACCTTAGGAACCTGACCTTAGCTTCTCTAATAAGCAATGAATATCTCTGGCTGCATATTACTAGGATAATCAAAATCATGCTAGGTTCTTAGTTATCTATTTATTTCATGTTGATCAGGTAAACACTAGCCAAAAGATGAATGTAGTACCTGGCCCTAAAAATTGTTCACTCTAATCCAGCTCTAACAGGAAAAAATAATATCTAAAAAAAAAAAAACACCCTCGGTGTGACCTCATGTCCTTCAGATCCTAGAAAAGACAATAGGAATGTTCCAACTGCCATCCCAGTATATAATAAAGGTCAAATCTATAAGGTACTCAGAATTTTAACCATAAAGAATTGCGGAGATAAATTGCAGCACCTTGAATTGCATCTGGAAGCAGATTTCATTTTGTTGAAGGTGTTATTTATATTTTGTATTTTAAAAAGTAAAATCTGTTTTTGAAAAAGCATCTGTTACCCAGAAATATTTATGAGCTACAAAAGATATTTTCATTTAAATCTCAAGATATCACTCACGAGTGATATATTTTCAATACCATAGCCAGAACATCTTTTAATGTCAATATATGTTATGAATCCTATGCCATTGATTATTATCAAGATATTCCCTAATTGCTTTTTCAAGGCAACAAATGGACAATTATGAATTGTTTAATATTAGAATCTTTGTGTGCTCATAATTTTTAATACTAAAATACTACGGATTTAGGCTTTTTAAAAAATAGAAGTCAAAGGACCACCCTTCACTAAAATCTAATTTTATTTCATGGTATGAAGTTGACCCTGGATTTTCAAAGGCTATGCCAACAAGTCTCACAAAAGTCTTATAAGGCTGAAAAGGTTTCCCATTATGGGCCCAGCTGTGAATGGTTTGTCTATTGTCTGAGGAACAATCTAAGTAGAAGCAGAGAACATTTTTAGCCATATTAATGCATGAAGACTAGCTTCCAAGGTGAAGAAGAGGAACTGTATTCTGTAGCCAATGAGGAAGTACTTATACCAAGAGAATCATAGATCTAATAAAGAAAATATCATGGGAAAGGACATTATTCTTTTTTAAAAATGTATAAACATCTTTTTTCTGTTTTTACATAACCTAAAATTATTATTTTCCCTTTATCACGCATAACAGACTTTTAAAAAGAAAATAAAAAAATAAGAAAGTAATCAGCAAAACCTACCAGTATG
Source organism: Pseudocheirus occidentalis (assembly GCA_028646575.1). Classification (NCBI taxonomy): domain Eukaryota; kingdom Metazoa; phylum Chordata; class Mammalia; order Diprotodontia; family Pseudocheiridae; genus Pseudocheirus; species Pseudocheirus occidentalis. The sequence goes on from CM053596.1 coordinate 207,590,573, forward strand.
TTGAAATCAACAATGGATATAATAAGACATAACCATAGATACACACACACACACACACGTACACACATCTTTGCAGAAGAGTGGAAGGGTAATAAGCTTGTTTCTTACAGATTTGGCAACATTCATTTTATGTTGTTCCCATTTATGGTCTTATAGTCATTGTGTAGAATGTTTTCTTAACTCTGCATACTTCATTTTGTATCAATCCATATAAGTCTTTACATGCACCCCTGTATTTCTCATATTCAATATCTCTTCCAACACAGTAACATTCCATCACATTCACCTACTATAATTTGTTTAGCTCTTCACCTGTTAATGGGAGTCAACCACTTTGTGTACCGTTCTTTGACAAACATCTGTTAAGTGATTGTTATGCTAAAGTGTGGAAGTTACAAAGAAAGGCAAAAATATGGTCCCTGCCCTCGGGATGGGAGAGACAACAGGCAAACAACAATCTGTATATGAGATATATACAGTGTAAAGGGGAGGTGATATTAAAGGGCATGCACTAAGAGAAGAGGAAAGGCGTCCTGTGGGTAAGAGTTGGGAAAAGGAAGAGCATTACAGGAAAGGAATGGTCAGAGAGAAGCAGAAGCAAAGCTGGTGTTGCCAATCACAAACTCGGAAGGGAATAAAACGTAATGAAGACTGGAAACAGAAAAGGCCCCTGGTTGTGAGGGCTTTAAACGAAAAAGATGTTAATATTTGTGCCTGCAAGTAAGAGGAAGCCACTAGAATTTACTGAGTACAGTGGTGACATGATTAGACCTGCACTTTAGAAAGATAACTTTGGCGGCTGAATTAAAGATAGACTAGAGTGAGGAGAGGTGAGCCCAGGAGACCAGTCGTTGGGGCTATGGAAATAGTCTCAGTGTAAGGTGATCAGGCCTTCAGCAGGATAGTGGCAGCATGAATGAAGATAAGGGAATTTATACAATGGATGTTGTGAAGGCAGTTGGCAACAGACCGGATATGTGGAGTGAGTGTGAATGAGGAATTAAGGTTGACACAAAGGATGCAAATTTGCTTAGCTGTAGATGGCAGCACCCTCAAATTATGGCTATAAACATTTTGGTATTCATAGAGCAAAAAAACAGTTGTGTGAAATTTCTTTTGAGGTGGAGAAGAGGAAATGAGTGACTCAATTATATCATTTCTCTGCTTCTCTCGTACTCTCAACAGTACTCAAATGAATCTGTAGTTTCAGTGATTCAAGAGTTTGTGCAGACTGCAACCCATCCAAAGGACCTGCCTAACTCATGGAGTCCATCCAATGTGCTAGAGGTTTTCTTTGCTTCCTCTCAACATCACAATGGTGCCACCTGTCTGGCTGTCTCCCTGTTGATCTCTGTTCTTGCCACATGACCAGTTCATCTTCTCTTCATGTAACATAATTCCTTGATCACCTATGCTGCAGTGCCTCGTCATGACATAGAGTGAACCTGAGTTCTTAAAGGTTGTACTAGAAGAGTATAAAGGCAGGTTCTGCCATATGGGAAGACTTCTAGTATGGCCCCAGTAAATCTGTTTTCTAAGGATCATAGTTCATGATTAAGTAGAATAGCCACTTAGTGATAAAATGGTTTTTGGCCATGGTAAGCTATGAAATAAAGACAAGTTTAATTGCCTTTAGTCCCCTGGCCAGCACTCCCCAAAAATCTATATTTAAATGTGATATAAAGTAAATGCAATCATTTAATGTCATAATTTCAACTAACATCCTTATAAGAAAAATCTTAAATAATTAAAAAGATGGTATTATCTCCATTTTACAGATGAGAAGACTGATAACACACTAAGATTCTGAAGTGCCCAGGGTAAAACTGTTAGCAGTGTATCTTCTAATGCACAAAAAAAGCTCTAGGACGGCAAGGTTTCTTAATGGTTTATGTGTGAGTGTAAGAGATGGATCCTTTGGTAATCTGGTGAGGCCTATAGACCCCTTCTGAATAATGTTTATTGCCTACATTTGTAATTGAAAGAAATATTCAATTTCAATTAAAGATGAACAAAAATATTTTTTCACCCCTGACAGTCAAGTCCTGCTCTAGGAAGAATAATACCTATTGTTGCCACCTACCCTTTTCATAAGTTTTTGTGGGGTTTTTTTGTATGTTTGTTTGCTTTTTGGAGGTGGGAAGGCAAGGCAGTTGGGATTAAGGGACTTGCCCAAGGTCACGAAGCTAGTAAGGGTTAAGTGTCTGAGGTCAGTTCATAAGCTTTCTATTCCACCTTATCACCTCCAGAATAAAGTACCTCCTAAAGTCCTCCATGCCTTAGTTCAAACCTATATTAACTTTACCTTTGTGTGTTTTCAGCCAAAGCTGACTATTACTAGTAAACTTCCCTACCCCACAAACACTACTTGTTGAAGGCATGTGAATCCTTTTTAAGTCCTAGGAAAATGCCTTCTCCAATGAGTAGTTTTCTGACATTCACCCTTCTACAGACTAGCCACAAACATGTGGTCCCCTCCTCCCCTGCTCCCATTGCAATATGTAAGGCAGTTATCTTTTCTGTTAGATGACACCCACAGTGTGATCTACTCACAGTGCCTAGCACACTGCCATGTGCTAATTCCTAATAAATGTCCTCTCAAATTGCACTGCATGCCAATTCTTACAGAGAAGAATGAGGAGATAGCATGAGATTACAGCAAATATCCTTCAGATGCTCAAAGCTTAGGGCATGCCTGCCCCCCCCCCCACAAATCCAAACCATGGAACGGGCCAAGTCTTTCTAGTTGCTTTTTCTTCCCATTTTTTCAGCATTCTCCACCCTAGCCTCACCCCACCCTTAAATCATCAAATGCTATTACTGCCTGGGCTTACTATCAGAAGAAAAGTGATTTAAGAAGTCACTAACACATCTGTATTTTGTGAGATATTTTAAACATGTTCATTTGCTCCAGAATTTTTTCATTTTAAAAGACCAAAAGAAGAAAGACCTGAAGGAATATGATTTTATATTCTGTGGCAAGATGAAGAGGAGAGAAAATGTGGCTGCAACTGAGCTTCCCCTAGTGCCTCTTTATAGGCAGAGGACCTGTTTTCTTTTTTTTTTGAAGACCCCAGTTTTCATTCCAGCCACTTGCTCCCTAAATGACCTTTGCCCTGTAATGGGAGACAATATAGGCAAGTGGCTTTTCCAAATACCCAAATGTCTTGCCTTATGTCAGAACATCAGCCCCCCAAATTATCATCTTCAGTGATAATCAGAATAGAGAGTAGTGACTCATCATTGCTATAGTAATGACAAGTTTACACTTTGCATTTATGTTTACATTTCATCCTGATGAAGTGTTGAAGATATTAGTCCCATTTTGCACATGAGAAAACTGAGACCGGCTTTCCCACATTTACTCCTGTTAAATATGAGATATAGGGATGAAGCAGAAGTCTCTCAGAACTCCAAGTCCATCACTTTTCATGACAGGGCAGTGCCTCTTTGGAAGACAAGGAGAGGGTGCTTTTTAATCAAAACTCAGTTACAGACAGTGTAAGGCAAATACAGAAGGCAAGAAGTGCCTACTTTTACCACTCAGTCACAGCTGTGGAAAAGAGGCAGAAGAAAAAAAGCAAAGACCCAGCCAGAAAAAAAATTGGGGCCAAGGGGAAGTGAGTTGCCTGACAGGCCTAGGGAATTGGCCACCAAGGTGGGGTTCAGTCTTCCCATAGGAAAAAAAAAACCCAGCATTATTAAAAGAACGGACCAAAAAAACTGCTCCCATGGAGGATAACAGTGCTCTCAGGCTGAGTCATACTTCCTCAAGCCCCAGGCCTCAGATGGTGGTCCTGTTCTCTCCATTTAAAGTCCCAGCCTTAGAAGCCTAAGACAGCTCTCACAGGAATCCTGGAACTGGAGATCAGACCTTGACTATTTTGGCGATTCATCACTCAGCCTTATTCCTCTCACCCCAAAACAAGAGCCACAGATTACTTAGAAATTGCAGGATGCCCATGGAATCCCAGTTCCACATGGAACTGATTTTTTTTTCCAATGCAGGGAAAAGGAGGGAGGGGTAATTTAGAAAGAAAATGATTCAAAAGCAGTGTTAGTCTGTAATTCATAGTGAAATTTATGCCTGAGATATGAATTTCTGAAAATAGGGTGTCTTTTTTTTAATGAAAACACTGACACATCCTTAATTATAGAGCAATAAATACCAATGCTATATTATCTTCTGATATTTCCTTACACAGATAGCAAAGCACGCAGCTGTTTTTGAAAACTGATAATCAAGTACAATATAACTATATTGCATCTTACAACACACCCTTCATCTAAGCAGCATCATAGAGCACTTAACAGTGAGAAATAGAACTGCTTATGAGTAGAAGCCTAACTGAACAGATTAGCTTTGAATTTTAACTTAAGGATCTCAGTCAAACCAGAATTCTCATCCTTGCCAGGAGAGGCATTCCAAAGGCAAAGGGTATGCCAAACAAATGCCTCTGCTCCAGCATTATGGAGTCAGTACTGGGAAGCTAGCATAACATAATGATCAATCAGGAAAATATAAAGCAGCAACCATACAACTGAAATATACGTATAAAAGTTGTATATAAGGTATTAATAAGTGCGATTGGAGGGGGGAGTGACGACAAGATTTAAACGAATTAATATAGAATCTGAAAGCCTCATTTATTGCTGCCAGCAGCAGGAAAAGAGACAAACACGGTAAAAGGTGAAGTGGACAATTGTGGGGGGTAGGGAAAGAAATGAAGGTGAAACGAGGTCGATATGTTTCTGAAGTAAGAGGGAGGGGGGGGAAAGTATAAAGAGACAGCTGCAATTACTAAATGTTACATTAAGGAAGACTGAAAGCAAGGCAGGAAGGTCTGGGTATTAGTAAAGTAGATTAATGTTCTCTTTGGGTGTTTCGAAGTTGCAGATTTTGATTTATTTGGTGCATTGGTTTTATTATGAAATTCTTAATAAGGGAGGTAAAGGAGGAACAAGTAGTGAGTATTTAATAAAGTCTCTGAAAATAGAAAGTCGATACATATAAAGACCTTTTTTTCAAATAAGAACAAACTTAGAAGTCTGCAGCTGTGGACAGGTAAAGAGTAGCATAAAAAATTTAGTTGGAAAGAGTAGTTTGGTTCACAGGAGAACCAATAGGTTCAAAGAAATAATCAATTTCCTAAGAAGGCCAAGCCACTTTTTTGGAGGTGGGTTATGTTAGTGCCCCGGCCTTTCTTTAGCCCTTTAACAAATAGTGATTTGGGTATTCAAAACCACCGACATGAACATCATTTATTAATAAAAACTTAATCCTGCTTTGTCCTTTGGTGGGTGGTAAAAACATGTAGTAACAATTGGCTCCAACCCCTGCAACAGGATGATCTGCTCAAACACAGTAAAGCTATCAGGAAAAAGCTCCCAATTTGCCCTTGTTTATTCTACTGAGTGATAATGCCAAAAAAAAAAAAAAAAAAAAAAAAAGGGGTGTGGCTAAACCACAGAGAAGCTGGATGCTAAAAGCCAGAAAATCTTTCAGATATGCATAAAAGAAATAAAGGATTTTTAAAAGATCTATGACTTTTGATAGGTAAGCAGGGAAGCCTTTTCCTCTACAATAGGGAAACTCAATCACACTGTTTAAAATTCCAGAGCCAAATGTTTTCATCTGGTAAATAAATATATCAAAATAAATGGGGTTAAAGTATTTGCTGGGCCAATATTTTTAAATACTGTTCAAATCAAAAATATAGATCAGGTGTTCTTTGATGATCACTGATAATCAGCTATTAAATTTGAATATAAGCTGTCTTCAATTGGGCAAGTCAGTTAATAGAGTATGCAATAAGGCAACTTGAAAAAATTTTTAAAGTTACTTTTGGGGGCAGCTAGGTGGCAAAGTGGCTAGCACACCAGCCTTGGAAGCAAGAGGACTCAAGTTCAAAACTCGGCCTTTAGACACTCACTGGCTGTGTGATCCTAGACGAGTCATTAAACCTCCTCCCCCCCCCTTGCCTCCAGGGGGGGGAAAAAAAACTATTTTGGGGGTTGAGGATGAAAAGCTTAATTTACAAACAAAGAGTCCATTTATAAAGAGAGAGTTAAGTCCAGGAACCTAACCCCATGATCTGGATGCCCCTTAAGCCTTAAGAAGCAGGATGGCTTTGGGATCAAAAGGAAGTGGGTTTGAATTTCAGGTCTTGTTACTTCTGGTTACTTATTCCTTGTCACTAGCATAGCAAACTGAATTATCTCTCTGAGCCTTAGTTTCCCCATCTGTAAAATGTCCCACATCTTGAAAATGAGATAGATGGTGTAATATTAAGAATACTGGCCATGGACTCAGAGGTTAGGAGGTCAAGTGTGTTGCCATGCGCAGAATGCTGTACTTGGAGGCAAGAAAAACAATTCAAATCTCACCTCTGATATTTAATAATTGCATGTGTGGTCCTAGGCAAGTCACTTAATCTCACTGAGCCTGTTTTTTCATTTGCAAAAATGAGATGGGTTAGACTTTCCATCTGTAAATCTATGATCCCATGATCCTATGGCTTCTAAGGTCTTTTCCAAATTCAAAATTGTAAATGGAGTAGGGTAGCTAAAGTCTTGTTTATGACAGAAATAGAATGTAATTATAATGTGGTAAAATCTAAATACTTTGAAGGCAGGGATACCTCTATATGCCCCAAACCAAAATGACCAGCACGCAATAGGCAGTTAATGCCCATTGAATTAAACTAGCATCTTAACAAATTGCTGTCAAAATTACCAAATATTTCTAAATTTAAATTTGTTTGAAAAGATATTAAAGGATGTATGAAAGGATAAATCAAAGGCTTGCTAGGGTAGCATTCCTTCAGAGCGAATGACAGAAAGTAAAGTGATTTCTCTAAAACTTCCAGCCAAATATGATAACTCTAAGCAAAGGTCAGTGAGGGTTTTTTCCGTCTCTTTGCTATCAAGGGAGCTCTCCCAGGAGAATACAGGCCAGTACAGAACGGAACCATGTTTTTCAGGCCCCAGGAAAAGAAAAGATGGAGATCGGTTTTTATTCATTTATAAAATAAATAAATAAAAGGAAGGAATCCTAACAGCAATGTGGACTGTGAAGCACTCCATTCTCTCCTCGGCAGCAGCAGCGGCAGCAGCAGCAGCAGCGGCAGCAGCGGCAGCAGCAGCAGTGGCAGCAGCAGCAGCAGCTTCCACATCGACAATAACGTGTGCTAGTTTAGGGTCGCTTGCAGCTATGTTCTCTGGCTTTCTCATCCACTTGGCTTTTTACACTACATCCCTAATGCTCTGACACTAGGCCAGGAAAATAGAAGCTACACCAATACAAAACTCAAAATCAAATGGGGGGGGAGGGGGCGAAGGGAATTTGACTGAAGAATATAATGAATTGCTATAGTTTAAGCACTTTATTTTAAACTTAAAATGTTTTATGAGTAATAATTTTTAGCAAAATATGCTTGAGCAGAGTATTAATAGCCTTTTTCTTTTCTTTTTTAATTTGAGAGAGAGAGAGAGAGAGAGAGAGAGAGAGAGAGAGAGAGAGAGAGAGAGAGAAAGAGAGAGGTTCTCTAGACCCCTGGGTACATCAGCAAACTGTCCTCCTACACGATGGAGCGTGCAGCTGCAATTTGGCCCGGGGCACCACCTACCCACAGTCACTATCTAATGCATTTTACATTTGCACACATTATAAAAAGACACTGAGAGAGAATAGAAGAGAGGGGACTATTTTTTTTTCCAGCATTCTGTTTCCTTTTGTAGCGTCCGTCAGCTGACACATGGAAAATGTGGTGTAGGGTTTTCTTTGCCTTTAATCTGTAATTAAGGATTCCGGGTCTGTGGCTTTCTACCTCTTTTTTCCCTCTCCTCCCAGCTCCTCTCTTTATGCCCCCCGCACCCTCCTTCAGTCTCCCATGTCCCCAGTGTGTTCTCCCATGTATCTAGTGTGTCCTTTAACAGCTACTTCCCAGGATCAGGGTACTTGGGGTGACAAGTCCTGTAATAATCGCCTGGCCATGCCACCCAGGAGGGAGGCGCTGATGGGAAGTGGGGGCGGAGAGGAGGGGCCCTGGGCTGGCCCCTTCCTTCCTTTGAAGTATCTTTTACCTCCTAAATGCTCAGCTTAAAAAAAAAAACAAACAAAAAAACCACCTCTTTTTTTTTTTTAAATGAACGAGTTTCCTGGGGATGAAAAACCCGCGCGATGGCAGGAAAAGAGAGGGAATCCTTTTCTATTTGACCTCGAAGAGGCCGAATTTCAGAAGTATATACACCCCTCCCTCCCCCCTTTTCGGGAACAGGCAACAAAGTTACCGAAAGCCACTAAGGGATAACCAAGAGCGCACGTAGACGTGTGACTGTTGTTCTGTACGGGGAGAGACGCGTCTGGGCATTTTCCAGGGGGCTCCGCTTTTCCTAGTGGAGTGGGGGAAGGAAGGATCGAGCGAGACGGGTGGGGGCGGGGGTGCGCCCGTCTTTGCGGGAGGGGAAGACAGAAGTGACACAGCAGTGTGTCCGCGGGAAGGATGCAGGTTGGTGGCTTGCAAGGGAAGCCAAGGAAAGGACAGAGCTCTGGGGGCGGGAAAGAGGGAGGGTGCACTTGGGGACCAGTTGCGGTAAGCCCGGGTCTCAGCAGCCGCAGTAGCTGCTTCGGCTTCGGCTTCAGCTGCAGCAGCCGCCGCTGTCTGGTTTCCCCGCTTCCCTTTCTTTCCTTCCCAGTCTCCGCAGCACCCACCCCCGACACTGGAATTCGGCCGAGCTTGAAGATCCGTGGGGGTTGGGGGAAGATGGGAAGTAGATCCTTCTCCCCCTCCATCCGTGGTGACCACGAAAAAAAAGTTGTACCCCATTAGAAAGTGTTGGTGAGATCACTACGGGAATGGGGGGTTGGGTAGGGGGAGTAGACGTGTTTTTCTTTTCCTTTTTTTTTTTTTAAAGACTAAAACTCCCCCTCTTTCGGCAGTCCTCAACATGAGGAAGAGTCGGGCTGAAGGCCGGAGAATTGGGAGGGCGGATTGGGCATCGCCCCATCCAGCTGCTGGCAGCAAGCGACAGCCGGCCGGGCTCGCAGCGCGGAACTCTGGCGAGCGCACACGAAGCACACAGATACATACAGACGCGCGCCCAGCGGCCGTAGGTCTCCAGTTTTGCCCTTGCAATTTTTTGGTCGTAGTTTTTAAGAACCCACTTTCTGTATCCCGGAAGGATGCGCAGCCTATTGCGTGACGGAAACTGTTTATTTTGTTTTTTCCACGCAATTAGTAATTTTATTTCACTTGGATCCCCATTTTTACCCATTTCCACCCTCTGTAGGGGAATACAATGAAGCTGTTCTGTCAATGCAAATTCTGGCACTACAACATTCACTCTATTGCTTTCTGCTGAAGGGGGGGGGGAGGGAGGGCGGCGTGGGTACGTTGGCAAGCTGCTGAAGGTTCAGCAAGGGAATCTACCCTGACATTTTAAAATACCTCTTTCTCATCACTGAAGGCTATACAGTGAGGATTTAATCGTTACAGAGTTTTGGAAGATTCTGATGTGCAATTAAAAAAAAATTAAGGACACTTCTCTTCATAACCTTGTCATTTACTTTGGATTGTGAATTCAGTTTCTTCTTGAAATTGCCAACCTGGGACCTGAGGAGTGGGGTGGAGTTCAGTGTCAAGAAAAAGGGATTGGGCAGTATTTGGAAAGGAGAATATTTACAGTCATTACCTTGATTTGTCACCCACTTAGGCAATCTTGATACATTTTGAATAACTTGGAAGACACGTTTAGTGTATCTTTAAACAATTTGTGAATTAATGAAAACAAAAAAAATCCACTAGTATGACCATTTTTCTTTAGGTATATGTTTGTCTGGACAGTATTAGGAAGCCTGGGTACAGGAGCAGTTTGCCTTTTGCTGTGCACGGGGCTATTTTAATCTTCCCAAAAGATTTTTAAATAAAGAAAAACAATTAAGCCAACAGAAGTTCACACCGATGACTGACCAAACATCCTGTACATTAAAGCTATGTGAGCATTTAGACAAGAGCAGTGGAGGCTTCTTTACCCTTCATTGAATATTGTGCCATTTGGGATTTTCCCTTAGGGCTTAAAAAATCTTGCAAACTATAGGTTCAAACTCTGAGTAGGTGTTGATGTTTGCATAAAATGTGAGAAAAGTTTGAGAGCAATTTAAAGATTGAGGAGGGGGCCTGGGCTCAGCCTAACCTTGAGAACTCTGAACCAGAGTATTAGGGAATTTCATTTGGAAAGAAATGTCAGTAAACAATGATAATTAGTCCTTTCAAAAATCATAAAACTGATTAAAATATCTGATGCGTTATTTATTCATCACAGAACAGATTTGCAAATCTGGAAATACTGTTTGAAAATCAAGTGTCTCATATTTTGCAAAGAAACCAAGCAGATGTGTCTGTCTCCCTTAAAAAAAATGCCCCAAAAGGGTTAAATTAAGAAATTTTAAAAAAAAGTATGAGCAAATGGCATTCTGTTTGAAGAGCTGATACTTTTTTTTCCTTGTCTTCCTAGCAATAATGCCAACAAAATATTGGTATCCTGAAAATATTTCTTATCCTGAGTGCAAGTGTCAGACTGAATCCAGTTTGTCTAGGCATACTGAAATTGTGGGCACACTTTCACTACTCTGAATGCTGAGGAGCCAATGAAGGGGGACGTCTTTTAACTCCATAATAGCAGGTTACATAGTAAATGAACACTGATGGTCAAATAGCCAATTATGGTATAAATATCCGTTGTTTACAGAGAGGTGTTAAATGAGCCTTTAGAGCACAAAGGATCAGACTGTCTAAGCTACAATTTGTACTTCATCCCATTATGTCTTCCCTTAAAAAGGCCAGTGCCATGGTAGGTAATGTGCTCACAGAACATACTTCTCTCTGTTGATTTTAGTTTGCTTTATTTCAATGCACACTGTTGTTTACTTTTTAAAATTTAAATAAATGTCAGCATTGTATAATTTCTATGTTAACAAAGCAGTGAGCAAAATCCCTTGTATGTTTATAAAATATTATTGTTTAATTCACATAGTTTAGAAATTCCAAATGTTGAGAATAGGAAGAAGGCCAAATACCATCTGTTTATAACTATGATGCATCGTAATATGTGTACTTTTAAAAGGAGTTTGGTCAATCATGCCACTATTTTATCTGCTTAGAATATGCTGAAGATTTAAAATGTAATTTACAGGATAACTCTTGGTGCATTGCGTCCAACTGTGACTAGAAGAGAAGTCAGTCTTTTCCTTTCTATTTTTCTCAGATTAATCATGTAGCAGCCCCAATTAATGGGTCCGTTAATTGTGTCACTTTTTGCTTAGCTTCAGGATTCTTCTAACTTTGGCTCAGTCTGGCTCTTCAATTCTGATAAAAATTCCAAGGACATATAAAACAAAACATTCCTAACTGTGTCTTTCTGCCAGGAGATAGTCACTTAAAATGGGAGGCATGGTATAGTAGCTAATAATTAGCCAACATCAGCACTGAGAAATTACCTGTGAAATTTCCATTGGTAATGAGTTGAAAAATAACATTTTACACTCCCTATTTTAAAATAGTGTATACTTGTCCCTGAGACGGAGTTTGATTTAAGTTACCTTTTATTTCAAGTGCATCTAATTGCATACCAGACAACAAAGGGAGTGTACTTATTTGCTTAGATGAACAGATTTCTTTTGGTTATAAACTCAGGTTGTTTTAGTTAGTAACCCTTTAGCTACCCGAAAGTTGGAGAGCCCCAGAACAATTCTTAAAATTCCCAAGGAGAGTGAAACAAATGTGAGAGACCAGAGTCCTGTTGGTGTCACTGGACCTTCAGCTTATCACAGCTGCCATTCATCCTAGTATTGATAATAATGCTTGGAGTTATACAGGTGGCTTATGGAACTCACACGTGGGATTTCTGCCCTAAGGAGGAGGAAACCAGATGAACCCAGGTAGCCCGAGAAGGTGAACGGCAAATTTGTTATAACAATGGGTGGATTTGTTGGTACAAGGTGATTGTGGATCATTAAGAAGAAAGGTGGATTCAGAATCAAGGCCTTGCCTCCATTCCACACATGGGAAAATGAAGACAAAAATCCACAGGACCAATAAACTGACGGGTGCGGAATGTTTTTCTTCTAATTGAGTGGTTTCTGAAGGAAGTTTAGTAATAGGACTGGATAAAGTTGGTTGTGTATTCTTTGACCATGTCTGTTTTTTCAAACTTCTTAGCTTTGGCTATTTATAATTGCAACAGCTTAGATAATTTAGTTACACAGAATTAAGAACATTGAGGGTACCTTGTCTCCAGCAAAGCAAGCTGACCTATATTATTTCCTAAAAACTAGTCATTAGATTTTAGAAGTCTCTTTCCTAGCCACGTTTCTTGCCCCAAATAAATCCCCTGGGGCTTTGTGTTGTAATCCTGTTCTAAGGCTTATTTTGCCATGAATTATAACAAGAAAATGCCAGACCTATTTCCCCTAAGTAATTGTGGAAGTACACAACCACAATACTAAAGTTTAAAAAGAAAGAGATGAGAAGATTGAGGGGCCCTTGATAGAACTAGTTTGAATGAGCCATGCCAAATTAACAAACCACAGACTTTAAAAACACCTCCAAAGTAGTGGGTAATAGCTGTTTAAAATATCATTTTCTAGGTCAGATTCAAAGCTAAGACTGCTAAAACTTTGTACAGAGATATTTTTCATTCCTTAGTGCAACCCAGATCAGCATGGCATGGCAGATGAATACTAGACTTGAATTCAGGAAGACATGAGTTCAGATCCTGCCTCTGACAGTTACTGGCTGTCTGACCTGGACAACCCCTGAACTTTGGGTTTCCTCATCTCTAAGTTGAGGGGGGTCAATCTACACAATTTCTAAGGCCTCTTTCCAGCTCTAAATCTATGAACCTGTGATAAATACTTGTAAGCTACTTGTTCGATATCAGAAATGGAGGGGACTTCTGAGGTTGTCTCATTCCCTTTTTGCACAGTAGAAGAAAGTAAGACCCAGAGTAAGGAAGTAGCACATGAAGGGTTGTAAAGTTTAGTTCAACAAACACTTATTACTGGGAGTAAAGCCCTAAGTGATGTACTAGGTATATAGCACCAGAAAGGAAGCACTCTCTCACCTTCAAAGACCTTACATTTCAATCTTTTTTGGGAGACTGGAGGTAAGGGGAGAAAATACGACATGTACATAGATAATTAAATACATAGTGTCCCAAAAGTCTTGGACTAATGCTTTCAGGACACTATGTACATGGATACATGAAGAAGGATATTAATAACAATGGATCAAAAAAGGCCTCATATTACAGATGGAGATGAAGGTTTAAGGAAGATAAGGAAGGATTCTCAGAAATGAAGGTATGGAGTGAGGTCACTTCAGGCGTTGGGGATTGGGAGAGAGGAGAGAGGGGATAATTCGAATATAGCCAATGCAAATTCAAGAAGGCATGCAATCAAATTATTATCTTAAGAATTATAGAATTGAAAGAATAGCTTGTAGTCCAATTTCAGGGGTACACAGAGGATGAAGATGACGGTCAACAGTACTGTTATTTGAACCCAGAACATGACTCCCAATAATAATTGGGATAATTGATTACTGATAATTGATTAATCCCAATGATTGATTATTTCAGTGTAATGGGCAGCCTCTCATTCAGTTTATTATGGGAGTAGCCAAAGAATAGAACTATACATACAGTCCATGTCCACAGGCAAGCACAGCTATTACTGGAGTGCAGTGAAGGGTGGGTAAAATTAGGGAGGGATCATGCTTCCTTTGGGGACAGTCCAGAGACTTGTAGCCCCTAACCTCAGGCCTCATAGTCTACTGTTCTTAGGCTTGTAATTTGACCCCACTCCCTTGCCTGAACCCAGGCTGCCACCCTCAGGATCTTCTGGTGATGGCACCCCTCATCCAGGGTCCATCTCCCCCCTACCCATTCCACCCACCCCCTTGCAATGGGTGTGCAGCACACCCTCCAAGGGATGGGCCATCAGCATCTCTCAGTACTATACTGCCTCTACCTTCTATTCCCTCCAGATCCTCCCACTGTTTTTGTTCCAAGTGAAATGGTTCCTAGTTACAATTCCACAGTCAAGGAAGGAGCTTATAATATATCTGAAAAAATAAAACACATATATAAAATGTGCAAGTCAAAACACAATAAAATATAAGATCATGTGGTGCAAATTTAGTTGTAGCCTGTAAAATGTTAAGTAGAGGGTGTGAATCGCTATTTATGTGCTGTTTTTTAAGGTACTTCCTGTAGTGACCATTTCAAATACCAGAAAAAACCCCAGACCTGCCATTTTGAACTCTTCAGTTCTTGTGAATATCTGATCATGTTTCAAACGTATATAGGCACTTCAATTCATATTGCATAAAGTGACTTGGAACAATGGAAAAGCACTTTGGAGGCAGATGATATATCAACTTCGTCATTTGTTAACCCATGTACTCTTGGGCATATCACAACCTCTCAGACCTCAGTTTTCTCATCTTGGAGTACTAGGATCTGGGTTTCAATTCTATCTCTGATGCTTACTACTTGTGAAAGTCTTGGCAAGTCACTAAAGTTTTGGCTCCCTTATTTGTGAAATGTAGTTAGTCATCTTGGCCTGGGATGTCGCTTCCACCTCTGAATCCATGATCTTTCTATCTGGTGTTTTAAAACATGAGAGGAATACACACACATGTGCACACACTCACACACACACACACACACACACACACACACACACACACCTTTACCCTATGAAGGATCACTAACCCAAATAATTGAAGTCACAACAAAGGGGAAAAAATTTTTTTTAAAAGGGAAAGGCAAAATGATTAACTCATGTACCTTTAAAATGTAAAGCAGAAAATATCAAATGCAATACATATAACATAGAACATTTCTAATACATATAACTATAATTTGCTTTTTATATTATGACCAGTTAATTATGGGATGTGGGGAAAGGGAGAGAGAGAAAAAGAATTATTTGATCCTGAGATTTAAAGCAGCAAGGGGCATTGGAGACCATGTTGTGATTTATTTTATCCCCTGTTCCTATAGCACTGCCTCCTTTGAAGCTGGAGCCACCTAGCCTTCACCTATTAGTCAGACCTACCTCAGATCCTGGTATCAGTCTTGACCCTAAGCCTCAGGAGCTTCAGGCAAGTCATTTATTGGCTCGTGATTGAAGTAATGTTTTTACTAGTCCCAGACTGGCCTTGATACTCCAGTTCTCGTAACTAGGCTCCTGCTGTCTTCTCTTGTGCCTGAATGTCTATGTCCTTTTTCACCAGTACTGGATTCTTTCCTTCTTCTCCCAGTGAATGGATTCTCTGTCCAATACCTCAGTTCTATCAGTGGTTCTAGTTCCTGACTCCTAACCCCATTTTCCTAGAAATTAAATTGGCATTGTCTTTTGAAAAACCACCTGATCCTGACCACTTACCTGACTCTTAGATCTTTGCCTACCCAGTAGATAATTTGGGATCTTATACTTAGTTTAGGTGTTTAGTTAATAGCCTTTCCCTGGCGTGATGTGATGTTTTCAGACTTATTTTGAAACTTTTGTCCCTATTGCCTTTCCCTAGAATAACTTAACTTTGGTGCTTTCCGTGTTCACACCCAGAATCTTTGCTGGATGGTCAAATTAATCAGCAATCAATCAATCAATCAGCAGGCACTTATTTAGTACTTAGATAATCCTGTCTCTGTGAACTTTTCCTCTCCTGTTCTGTTTAATTCTTGTCCATGTTTTGAAGCCTAAATCAAGTGTCATCTCCCCTCTGAATCCTCATGGTCAGTTACCATCCCTCTTAGGCATGGCACTTTGTTTTGCATATGTCTAATAATATACTTAGCCTGCATATGACATTATATGTTGTAGTTATTTTTGTGACACCTTACTAGATTAAGTATGATAAAAGCAGAGTGTCGTTTCATTTAAATACTGCATTTCTCACAGTATCAGCACTCTCCATGAAGTAGAAAGTTACAAAATATTTCCTAACGTGCTGCCACTCAAAAAGCAATATTGACAAGTAGTAAGGATGGAATAGAAAAGAAAAGAGGGTTAAAGGTAGAGAAGGGAAAGTTGAAAGAAAATCAAAATAGACAAAAGAAATCAGGGAAATGGGAAGGAAGAAGACAGGATTTAGACAAAGAAGTGCACTAGGGTTTCTTATTTCACCAAGTCAACACTTGTAGCCACTTGACTCCACACCTGTAAATTTAGTGCCACTTTTGATACTGAGAGCAGTGTTGACTTTAGGACAAACAGATAGAAGGATCCCTAGTTTAATTCTTGTTTGGCTCAGTACCAAGCAAAGACTGCTGTTGACTGTGAGTCACAAGTCCATTTCTGGCTAGACTTAAAGCCTTGAGTTGTATTTGTGGCAGGCCCTGAATTTCAAGGTCCTAGCTTCTTGTGGTAGTTACAGATACCTGCTACTAGGTCCTCTGCATACTGCAGATTGGGACTTCAGTCAATCAATAATCATTTATGAAGTACCTTCTGTGTGCCAGGCACTGAGGATATAAAAAGGCAAAAGACAGTCCCTGCCTGCAAGGAGCTTACAATCTAATGAAGGAGACAACATGCAAAGAAATCTATACTAACAAGTTATATACAGGATAAATAGGAAATAATGAAAAGTGGAAAGCCCTGGAATTAAGAGGGGGTTAGGGAAGACTTCCTGTAGATGGTAGGATTTTAGTTGGAGCTTAATAGCCTGCTTATTTATATGTCTTTCAAAATACAGACATATTTAGGGCAAAGTCATTCTTCTGCCATTGGTAGCCTTGTCCTGTTTATCCCTGTTAAGTAAAGTCCTTTCCATCTGACTAGCCAAGAGGATCACCATCACTTTGTTGGCCTCAACTCCATCATGGCTTTGTCCTCTTTCCTGCTTGCTTCATCTCTTCCTGAGGCCATCTTTTGATCTTTGAACTTTACTTCAACCTTGGCATATGCCATTAATGCTCTTCTGGTCCCCAAACTGGTCTCATAGTTGATTCAGCTTCTCTGATTCATGTCTTCACATGCTCATTCCTACTATGATAGATCTCAGGGCCATACCGTTATAGTTCTTTTTTTTGTTTGTTTTTAAACTCACTTTCAGGTGGTTCAGTGGATAGAGTGTTGGGCCTGGAGTCAAGAAAATGGCTTCAAATCTGGATGACCTTGGCCAAGTCACTTAACCCTCTGTTGGCCTCCATTTCCTCATCTGTAAAATGGGGATAATCATAGCATGTGTCTTACAGGATTGTGGAGAAGATCCAATGAGATAACAGTTTGAGTACACGGTAGGGATGATATAAATGCTATTTATTGTAGTTGTTACTTTTATTACACGGTCTCCCAATGCTGGTATAGCCAGACCAGTACCATTCTGCTCTCTGAGACTCAGTTCTGACAGGAAGAAAAGGTAAGAAGAATCCAAAAGGAAGGTCAGTAGGAATGTTTTATAAAAGACAAGCTTTCATGCAGCCTTCTACTATTCACATGGGCTGCAGGCATCTGTGTAAATTTACATTTAATATTAAAATTGCTTAAATTTATAATTAGCTATCCAACAATTTGGACTAGTCCTTGTTATATTCAGAAACAACTTGTATACTTTTATCTTTGCACTAAGTTTTGTTTTTTAAGTGAATGTCTAATTTTGCAAAGAATTACAAAGGTTTCCCACGTATCTGAAAGAATAATAGTGTATTTAGAAATTTACTCAGAAACCTTGGAGACATCAGTCAATTTATTAACAATTGTCCCTTTGACATTCAAAATCCGAAGATTTGCCTTATTGTCATTTTTTGTGAGATCATAGCACAATGCCTGAAGGTTACATATAAAACTAAATTTATTTCACAATCCTGAGCCACTTCTTTAAATTAAATCCAGTTTTTGGTCTAGTTTCTTAGTGAGAATAATATATAGTAGAGGAAGAACTCTCAGTGAAAATTGTCCTTAATGAAATTTCTGATGTTGCACTAAATGGAATAGCCACAGAGAGAAAATTATTCTATGGCCTGTAGCTGTGTGACCAGAAAAAATTCCCAACATGTGCTACCTCAAGTTAACTGTATAAAATTAAGATTATACAGCCCACTTAGACATAAGAATCTCTGTCCCTGAGTTAGACCTTCATTCTTTGAACTAGTCTACACTACCCTTGAGGCTGGACAGTATACTGTTTCGCTGATACAGGGTATACCAAAAGTCTTAGTGCAATTGTAATGTTGCTGTATATCCTAATGCAGTTCCATAAACCCAAATATTAAGTATGTTTTAATTCTAGAATATGAAAGATATAGGTAGCTTATACTTTTGAAACCAGCATTAAAAAAATCCTTTTTTTTTCCTAAATTTATTTTTTATTTTTTGCCTTTTTTCTTTTTGGAGGGCAATTGGGGTTGTGACTTGCCCAAGGTCATATGGCTAATTTTGTGTCAAGTGAGGTTAGATTTGAGCTCAGGTCCTCCTGACTCTAGAATCAATGCTCTATTCACTGCGCCACCTAGCCGTCCCCCCAAAATACTTTTATCAGTGGTGATGTGTTCCTAGTAAGCTCATTTCTGGGAAAACCTTATCAACCTTCAGGACGCTATCAGCTTTGGTACTGCTGTACCTCATCACCACCCTATCTCCCTTTGTTCCTTCCCCAGTCCCTTCCTAACCCCATTTTTCAGTTTTCTTTTTTGTGTTGTCTACTCCATTAAATTGTTAGCTCCTTGAGGGCAGGAACTGGTTGGTGTTGTTTTTAATGAATGTCCCCAGTACTTGGAACAGTGTTTAACTCGTAGTAGGCATTTAATAAATGTATATTAACTGACTGAAGAGGTAGACACTGATGGTTCTATGGGTAGCATTCGGCTAAAGTCAACTATTTAGTTTAATGCAAGATAAGCACACTGGCTTTGAAACATTTTCTTTTGAACTCTTTTAAGAGACGGGGCTATGCTCAGGTGTACCTTTATTTTTCTGAGATGACTATTAGGCATTTATAATGATATCATTAAAATAAAGATAAAGACATTCTGCAAATCAACTCAAGTTCACAGAATTTTAACAACAAAAACAGTACTATGTCATTATGGTACAGACATAGTCTCAACACTAGATAATATAAAAAAAAATTACCTACAATTGCTACTTTCACTTCACCAGTTTACTCCTTGTCCCTTTGCAGTCTAGCTTGTAACCCGCCCCAACGCTGCCAAAATTGTTCTTTCAGAAGTTAGCAGTGGTCTCTTAATTCCTAAATCCCATAGTTTTGTGAACATTCTTTCTTTTACAAGCAGTGTTGTCTCCAATTTACTTGCTCCCAACATCTAAAAGAATATTCCCTTTCAACAAGTAATTATTGTCAGGCAAAACAAATCAACTTACTGTTCTCAGTCCTCAACCCTCTTGACATCTCTGCAGATTTTGAC
Organism: Pseudocheirus occidentalis; assembly: GCA_028646575.1. Lineage (NCBI taxonomy): Eukaryota > Metazoa > Chordata > Mammalia > Diprotodontia > Pseudocheiridae > Pseudocheirus > Pseudocheirus occidentalis. Next base: position 207,610,007 of record CM053596.1, read on the forward strand.
ACTGGTGGTCCTGCTGTTCTTGGACACCCTCTCCTCCCATGCTCTCCTCCATTGGTTTCTATAAAGCCTCAACTTTCTCTTTATGTTCTCTAACTGACTACATTTTCTCCATCACATCTGCTGAATGATTATCCATTTTCCACTTCCTAAGCATAGATGTTCCATAAGACTTTGCCCTGGGTCTTTTTCGCTTTACATAGTCTAGTAGTGATCTAATTAGCTTCCATGGATTTAATTATCATACATAGATGACACCCCCATCCCCAATTATGCTTTCTAGCCCTATTCTCTCCCCCAAATTCCAGTTTTGTACATCACTTGTCTCCTGGATGACTTCCATGTGAATGTACTGTCAGCATTTCAAATTCAGTGTGTCCAAAATGGAACTCATTATCTTTCTCCCTTTTTCCAAGCTTTTCTATTTCTGTTGAAGAAATCATCATGTTGTCAGTCCCACCAGTTTGTAACCTTGGAATTAACCTTGGAATTATCCTAGAAACTTCCTATTCCCTCATTCCCCTTTTCCAACCAGTTGCTAAAATTATTTATTTCCGTTCCACGAGATCATCTATCTCTTTCTCTCTAATCAAGAATCTTATCACCTCTCGCCTCAACTACCATAAAAGCCTTATAATTAGTGTCCCTCATTTGTAGTCTCTCCCCATTCCAACACATCCTTCACAAAGTCACAAAAAACCAATCTTCTATAAGGACAAACTTCATCTTTCACTCTGTCACTCACAATTTTCAATGACTTCCTATAGCTTCTAGAATACAATTTAAGGCCCCCTACAGTCTGACGTTGACTTATTTTTCCAAATTTACTTTGTATTATTCTGTTTCGTGCATTCTTTGTTCTAGGCAAAATGTATTACTAGAATCCCCCTTGCTTTTTTCTTTAAAAAAAAGAAAAGTTTTGTCAATATTCTTTCTTTTACAGCAGTGTTGTCTCCAATTTACTTGCCCCTACCATCTAAAAGAATATTCCCCTTCAACAAATGATTATTGTCAGGCAAAACAAAGCAATGTATTGTTCGGACACGTATGCCTTATTCTGCACCATCAGACCTCTCATTTCTGTACATTCATACAAGGCATACCCATACATGAAATGTTCCCTTCTCACCTCCTCTTAAGAAACTTTATCTTCCTTCAAGGCTGGTTCAAGTTCCACTTTTCCCATCATACCCCACTAGATGATAGTGTTTGCTCATCCCTCTAAATTCTCCAGATTTGCCACAATGTACGCAGTATTTCTTACCACCCTCTCCCAAGTTGACCTTAAGTTGATTTAGGACAGGGACTGTTTTGATTTTTGTCTCTGTATCCTAGCATAGTCCTTAGTACATAGTTGGTATTTAATATATAATATGCTTGGCTTATAAGTTAGGCATCAATTATCTCCTATCATTAGCATAAAAAGATCTCCACATACTTTTATTTATGTTATAGAAGACACATCAGAAAAACAATGCTGCTGATTAGAGTGTTTACAAATTCTTAATTTCAAAATTTTCTAGGTAAGTCCAGCTGTGATACCTTCCTATGGCTGGAGTTTATCTTAAAGGCATGCCGGCAGAGTCCAATCTCTTTCAGGTCCTACTTATTTAGAAGAACTTTTAGTCCGAGGCTCTTGGCTGAGTGCATTATCTATCTTAAGGTCAATACCCTAGCTAAATTTGTCTGCTAGGACCTTGGCAATCAGTAGAGACATTTCTTTGGCCACAAGAACTCACAAAAACTATTAAAGCATAAAGTGATTGCAGTCTATATTGACAGAATACCTACAGTGATGAAATCACAGATCTTTGGAGGTATTGAATCCATTTCAAAATACTGCAATTAGTCACAATTACATGAAGCAGACCAAATTTCTCCATCTTCAGTACCTTTCTAGAACTCTAGACCTTATGAGAAATCTACCATGAGAGAGAAGTTTTTAAAAATTTCCCCTTTGGCAGATCTCTTTGGCGTGCTTTCTGCATCATGTCTGCCTCCTCTCCCTGAGGCCACAAGCACTCTCAGAAGTTCTACAACAGCACAGAAAATTGCAGGGAGGTACTGAAGCTTTGAGAAGATTGGAGGAAGACCAGAATGTCAGATGTAATCACCATATGACTCTCCCTCTTCCTTTGCCCAGCAATTAGTTTCTCATTAAACCCTGTAGATTGTCCCATCCTAATCTCTCTTACATATATGTCTGCTTTGCCATTCCTGCTGCTACTTCCCTACTTCAGTCCCATATTACTTTGTACCCATTTTTTTTTGCAATAGTGTCTCAGCAAATCTCTGCCTCCAGCCTTCCTCTATTCCAATCTATATTTCACAGTACTGTCACATTAATCATCATAAATTAGGTACAGAATATTTGATAAACTCTTCCACAAAGACATTCCACAATCTGGTCTTGACATACCTTTCAAGCCTTCTTTCCCACTATTTCTCATATAAATCTGCTCTGGCCAAATTGATATGTTTACTGTTACTTGAATTTACTTTATTCTTTAAAGTTTCTGTGCCATTCCTTCCATTTGAAATACTCTTTTTCTCCATGTTCATCAAAATCCCATTCTTAAAGATGTAACACAAATACCTCTTCCAGCATAATGTCTTCCCTGATCTTTCTCGATTTTGGACTTGCATACCTATTACTATATGGTATTCATATGCCATTTGTCATTTATTTTGTTTTATTACACACATGTACACACACACACATACACACACAACCCACATGCAAACACATCTCTATTAACTTACTAGATTTTAAGTTCCTGGAGGTTAGGTACTATATCTTACAGATTTTTATACCCACAACAGAAAAGTATCATATGTATAGTAAATGCTTTAAAATGTAACTGACCAATGTTTCCAAACTCTGATTGTTGGTTCTCCAGTAGCAAAATAATTTAGTTTTCTTTGTGCTGACTAGAAACCTTATTCAGTAGAAAGTCATCCTTGTATTTTGAACAAGCTCAAAGACAACTTAAGGGGCTTTAAAGACTACCAATGGTCACTAAATAACCAAATCTTAGGCTTGAAAGTGGACTTGAGGTCATCTAGTCCAACTCATAACTGAACAATAATCCCTTTTGCAACATAATCAGGGATTTTCTTGACAAAGATACGGGAGTGGTTTGCCATTTCCTTCTCCAGCTCATTTTACAGATGAGGAAACTGAGGCAAATAATGTCAAGTGACTTGCCCAAGGTCACACAGCTAAGAAATATCTGAGGCCAGATTAGAACTCAGGAAGATGAGTCCATCCACTGTGCCACCTAACTACCCCCTAATTAACTGAAAAAAGTATTGTGTCCTTTGGTTTAGTGTAAATGGTTATTCTAAAGGACACATTCTTTTCTTTTAAACAGTTTAAGCTTTCTCCCTTTGTTTTAAATAAATAATTCCTTTTGTTTCAATAAATATCTTCTCCTTTTGTGCTCAGAAAAAAAAGACCAAAAAGAGAGACATAGCTCTGGCTAGTCACCTATAACTCAGGAAGAGAGAATATATTGTTGTTGGAATTGTGAGAAGCACATGTCCATCACATACTGATGGTGCATAGTGACTACCTTGAGTGAATAAGCTACAGTTTACCTCTCTGTCTGTATCCTGCGCTGGTTTATTTGAGCAGTTACCAGCAAGAACCCTTAAAATTCTCACAACTTGGTCCTGATTCTTCCAAAAGTCAGATGCTTTTGATATATCCTTGTTCCCTACATCTCCATGATTCAAGGATAAGGAGACTTCTTTGGCTAAATCAGAGGTTCCCAAATTTCAAGGCTTCCTTATTGTCTCAGTAATTTTTTCAGTGTCCCTCACCCAAAAGAAATACCTAATAGTTCATTTTATTAAATAGTTCTAAACACTTAATAAATATGTGCCAACAGTTAGCAAAAATTTGGGGAAAATGGCACACATAAATTGAAATAAAAAACAGTTAAGATGTAATTAAGGAGAAAGTTTCAAGAAGTTACTGCCATAGTAGGTCACTCCTTGTCTTACTGGTGTTACTTTACTTCCCTCAAAAAATTACAATATTCCCAGTGCCCTTGTGCATTTCCTGGGGCATGCTGGGATGCAATGCACAAGTTGTGAACTCTGAATCTAGGTCATACCATAAATAGGGGAACAGAGAACATTTGCACCAAACCTAAAAATAACCAGGTGGCCCAATCAACAGTGAATTCTTATGGGAAAACATCAACAAAAGTCACATAGCATTTATTTATCATAATCATGGCCTCCCTCATTGGAGCATATAACCATGTTAATGGGATCATATAACCGTTTGTATATCTGAAAACAGAAAAGACTGTGGCCAGGAGTTTTCAGTCCTGGGTTTTAGGTATGATTATGAAACTTGAACTAAATCACATGTCCTTGGGCAGATCCCATGACCTCTGGGAGCCTCAGGTTTCTCATGTTTAAAATTTTGTTAGTGCTTTTTAGTCTTTTTAAGTTGTACCCAACTCTTTATGAGCCCATTGGGGTTTTCTCAGCAAAGATACTGGAGCAGTTTGCCATTTCCTTCCACAGCTTACTTTATAGCTGAGGAAACTGAGACAAATTAAGTGATTTGTCCAGGGTCACACAGCTAGTAAGTGTCAGAGGCCAGATGAGATGAGTCTTCCTGACTCCAGGCCCAGCACTCATCCATCTTTGCATCAAGCTGCCCTATGTATAAAATACGCATAATAATTCCTGCCTATTTCACATTAACAAGGTTATTTACAGGAACAAATGAGATAATGCATGTAAAAATCCATTGAAAATTATGCAAGCATAAAGCATCACTGTTATTATCATAAGTAACAATGATATTCTACAATTATTGGTAACTATCTAGAACATTGCTTGTGTAGTAAGAGAGTCATCCACTGTACTCCATTCTTCTCATAGTATAAAACAGCTACCAATAGAGATGTATTTTGGAGAAAAAAAGAAATTTTCCAGCATTAGAATACCTACAGCAGTGCACAAACAGAAAGCAACAACAACACATTACAACTGTTTGGGTGAAAAGTAAATGTGTATGTTAGGTGAAATTAGGAAGATTTGGTAGCTTATGCCAGGATTTAAGAAACCTGTCTATTTTCCTTATTGAGGACTGATTACATTCTCCTTGTCTGGCTGGTTAATAGGGCTGGGATTGTGGGGGATTTGGATAGATGTTTTAGTCAGAGGCATTTGGCCATGTTGTATTAATTATGTATATTTTAAGTTTTGTACAGGGTCCAGATGGGATTCCATTGGGTCTTCTATAAGTTATAAAATAAATAAATAATGGTAGGACAGTCTCTGAAATACAAAAATTTAAAAGCTACTGTAGTACAGGACTGCACCTGGGAAAGCAACCAAGAGTCTGCCAAGCTAAGTCTCATTCACCCAAGCCCACCCTCACACTGCTTTCCATGTCTGGTGAATAACCCAGAGTGACAAAGGAATAGTTTCTCTTCTGATTTCCATCTGCAGCTGAAATAGGCACGAGGTCAACAGATGATAAAAGATGTTCTATAAAACAGCACATTGAAGAGAAAACCTCAATGGGGATTTCAGATACTACAAGGTGTTAAAAAATATCACTTCCAAGCGAACTTATTTGTTGAAGAAAAATAATAGATGTTGGAGTTTTATTCTATAACTCATCTGACATATTTTTTTGTCTAGGTTTTTATATATACTCTTAGGAAATCTGAAGTGTCATAGCTGTAGTCATGAAAACTTGCTTACATGTACACACACACACACTCACACATGAAAGCATAACTAAATGAACAGATTTATTTGCAACAGTCACTTTCCCTTAGATAGTTTAGTTCTTAGGAACAATCTGGATGCAGAAATGTGCCCCAGCCATAATAGATGAGTCTAAGATGGAAGACAATTGATATGATGATCAGAACTGGCATCTACCACATACAATACAGTCATGTTGTAATACTGTTTGATGCAATGTAATGTTTGATCCATTTTGAGAGATTCCTATCAGATCACATCAAACAATATGATACAGTCTCATTGTATGGAATTATGGCTGCTGTCAATCAGCATGTGACATAATCCTTAAAGTGCCATCTTGGGGGAATGGCAGAATGGCCTTCAATTATAGTTATATGTGCATTAATAAATAATTTATTATACTACATCCATTCAGATCTTTTGATATTTCATTTATCACCGTTTCTCTGATGACTTTCTTGTATAGCAGTACAGTGGTTTAGAGCCTTGTGCTAATGAAGTCAGGCTTGTAGCTTTGACCTGTAAGTGGGTCAGTTAGCTTTGCACACTGGGCATCTGACTCCAGGCAACTTGCAGATGTGGGCTTTTTATAATAAAGGAGATTGATCAGGAGCATATGTATGGATCAATGTATAGCTATTCTTGCCACTGGAAAATCAACTCAAAGCACATGCTCTCCTGGACTACTGCAATAACCTTCTGGTTGATTTCCCTGCCACCAGTCTCTCACCATTCCAGTCCATACTTCTTTCAGTTGTCAAAATGATCTTCCTAAAGTGTTAAGTCTGATTCTGTCACACCCCTCTCTACATACACTTTCAAGAAACTCTTGTGGCTTCCTATCACCTCCAGGATCAAATATAAAATCCTCTATTTGGTGTTTAAAGTCTTCATAACCTGACCTCCACATATCTTTCTCATCTTTTTCCATCATAAATTCCCACCCCACCCTCCCTCACTCTTTAATCCATTGACACAGGCCTCTTTGCTGTTCCTAATGTAAGATGCTCCATAGCCTAACTGGGCATTTTCAGCAGCTGTGTTCCTTATCATCTCCACCTTTTGACTTCCTTCAAATCACAGGCAAATCACACACCTTCTATAGGAAGTCTTTCCTGACTCTCATGTCTTCCTTCTGTTGATTATTTCCAGTTTATCCTGTATGTAGCTTCTTTGTACACAATTGTTTGCATGCTGGTTCCCACTTTAGACTACAAGTTCCTTAAAAACTAGAACTACTATCTTTTGAGATAAACTATGTTAAAGTCTAGAGGCAGGAATGTTTAGGATAAAGCTCTAATAGTTCAGTTTGATTGAATTAGAGAATGCAGGAAATTGATTGAAATTAGGCCAGAAAAGTAGGATCAATTGAATCCAGTGAAGATTATCATGGGCTCGAGTAGAGAGGAAGACTGTGAGGTAGGTAAAGAAGTAATTAAAGTCCTAGTTGACAAAGTTTTAAATTGGTTAATAAGAACTATAAATTTCAGAAAGGAGAGATTATTGAGTGATAATGGCACAGAAAATACCTAGAAGTAGCAATGAGGAGCAGAACATATACCAACTTGTTCTCCAGGATGCATCATGAGAAAGAGCTGTTGTCAGTGATCTTTCAGGAAACATGGAGAATGGAAGAAGTGCTAGATGGAGACAAAGAAATGTACTGATTGAAGAAGAAAAAAAAGTATCAGGGCCATGTAAGGTAGGGCATAGAGGAAAAGATGAATTCTTGTGAAGGTGACATCAACTTCTGGAAAGATTCTAAAATAGATTTTTAAAGGACGTTGTCCTTTAAGAGTTATGTCATGCTATTTACCAAAATAATTCCACACAAGATTGTATTATCTTAGCTAATTTGATATGATACTCATCTCTTGAAACTGATTAAGTGTAGATTGGATGATTGTGAATACTCAAAAAAAAGTAATCAATACAAAACAGTGTGCATTTAGTAAGAACAAGTCAATAGACTAATTTCATTTTCTTTTTTGATAGTCTTGCTAGATAGAACTGTAGTTAATTTAAAATGAAAAAGGTGGGGCCTGTAGTTTGGGATAGTAAAAAATGTCTCTTCTCTAAACTCAACATCTTCAGTTCCTTCAGCTAACCACCATCCTGAGTCAACCATCATCGTGGTTCCTGGTTCACAGACCTCTTGTCATTCTGATTGTCCTCCTATGGAAATACATGATCATATTAATGTATTTCCTATGGTGCCTAGGACTAAACACAATCCTCCAGATGTTGTTTGATCAGTTCATAATACAACAAGACTCTTACTTCCCTTATGGTAAGAAGGCATTAGCTTTTCCTGAACTGCTTTATCACATTGCTAACTCATATTGAACCTGAATTATTGAACTGTTGAACTAAACCCCTCTGATCTTTTCATATGAACTTTCTAGTCAATTCTCTCCTATCCTGCACTTGTCAATAATTTTTTACATCAAGTATAGGACTTTACCTTTAGTTCAGTTCAGATCTACATTAATGGAATGAATATGTAATGGAAATCAAAGATGTTTGCTATGTTAATGTAACAATATAGTGCTAAGACTATGTCTGTTATTCCCCACTTCTTTTCTACTTGCATATTTTCTTTATAATATCTTTTATGTCATTTCTTGTATGTAAATCATTCTTATTACTATCACATAGACTTATCACTGTAGATCTTCCTATTTTCCTTTGAAATCCTATACTTCTAATTTTTCTGAAATTTATGATCTACAACTAGAGGGTTACATTTTTGAGGTACACTTTATTATCATGTGTTAATAAAATATTTTGACCTCTTCATTTCCAATGAAATTTTTTTCTGTCTTACTATAACTGCTAAAATATCTATCATTGTACTCAATTTAAATAGTGTTTATATACAGCCCCACTTTGTACTTGTTTTAGTGTCATTATTTTATGTAATATTATTGTCATTTTCTTAATGTTCTTATTTTTTCTAATTTTTAACTGAATTATTGTTTAATATAGTTATGTGATTTTTTGTTCATGTTGTTGTTATGCAGTTTTGATTTCATTGCATTGTGACCTGAAAATATATACACCTAATTTCTGTTTTTGATTTATAGAGTTTTTCTGTGATCTAGTATAGTACTGATTTTGGAGAATATTCCAAAAGAAATTGAAAAGAGTGTATATTTGGTGCTTCTCTCACTTAGTTCTCTTCATATATCTGTTAATTCTAATTTATTGATTAATAAACTAAGACATGTGATCTCTTCAGATTTGACCTTTTATTTATCATAGTCTGACAATAGAGTGTTGAAGTCACTTCCTGGTACTATATTAAATTTAACATTTTTGCTTATTTCTTTTATATTACTGTTAATATTTTACAATTAATTTAACTGTCAAATGGTTTGGTGAAGGTAAACTTAGAATGACCATGTATCTGCTATTCATTTTTTAAAACCAATATCTAATGCCTTTGTCTATTCTTTTGAAGTGTTTTGAAATCTTCTTTTCAGATACCACTATTGCCACTTTTTCTTTTATTGAACTTTCATTATATAATTTAAACTAATCTCTTAATTTAAATTTAAACTTTTCAGTTTAACTTTTTTTCCTATAAACAATATATTGACAGTTTTTGTTACTTGAGTAATTCTGCAGCTCTTTTTCTTTTAATGAGAGAATTTATCCCATCCACATTTATTGCTATGAGCAATACATTTGATTTATCTACAAACATTTTCCTGTTATTCTTGTTGCCTCTATTCCCATTCCCATTCTGCTGAATAGAGCAGGAGGAATTCATAGAATTATAGTAACAGAATTCACTACAAATCTATGTTACTGAATCTCAAATGGGTCCTCAGTGCAGCAAGGAAATCATTTTATTCTTCCATAAATAATTTGCAAAAAAAATAATAATTTGCCATCCCAGTGCCTGCAGTTGCTATTCCAAAACCTTCTGTCTTCTCAAGCCTACCATACTACCTCCTTTTCCTGTTCTAGTTAAAAAAAAAAACAACTTTTGTCATATTTTGTTGTGAAAAGACAGACTGTTCACTTTAAACTCTCTTTTCTCCCCTTTTCTATTTCTCAGAGCCCCTTGATGTCATCCCCCATTCTCTCATCCTTGGATGAAGAGATAACCTTTCTCCTTGCAGAAGTCAGCCTCTACAAATACCCTTGATCCCATTCCCTCCTGTTTCTTCAGATAAACTGTCCTTTTCCACACTCTCTCTCAAACCTTTGGTTTCTCCCCATCTACTGGTTCCTTCCCCATTGCATATAAAAATATTTAAGTCTTCTTATCCATAAAACCCCTCATTTGACCACACTGCTAAAACACTATCACTCTAAATATCTCTTCCCTTTCTTAGCCAAAATCCTAGGAAGCGTAATTTATGTTAGTTGCCTCTCCTTTATCTCGTCTAACTCCCCTGCTATTGGCCATCTTGAGTGTGATCTCATCATTCATTTGAAACCTCTCTCTTCAGTGATCTCTTAATTTTCCAAAAACTGATAACCTTACCTCAGTTCTCATTCTTTTCTACTATGTACCATTTGATGTTGCTGATTACCCTTTCCTCCTACAAAATCTCTCCTATCCAGGTTTTTATGACACTTCTTTCTAGATTATCCTCCTACCTGTCTGACAACATATTTTATCATCTTTGCTAGATAATCATCCAGATAACTGAGGCTCTGTCTTATTCTCTCTCTTTTCTCTCTGTATTCACTTGGTGACCCAATTAACCAAGGTAGTCTTGGGTTTAAGACAGTTAGAGGCACAGTGGATAAAGTGTTTGCCTTAGAGTCAGGAAGACTCTTCTATATACCATATTGGTATAGATGATTCACTTCTATATACCATCTTGGTACAGATGATTCACTTATCTCTATATTCAACATTAGTCTCTCTCCTGAATCTAACCCAGAACACCAACTGCCTAATAGACATTTCAAACTGGAGTCCTATAGATATCTCAATACATCCCCTCCTCCTCCCAGAAAAAAGACACCACCCCTCAAAAAAAACCCCAGAACTTATTATCTTTCTTCCAAATCTTCCAAGCTTCCTTATTTCCCTTGAGGGCAAAATCATCCTTTTGAGTCATTGATGTTCACAAATTCCATATCATCCTTTATTCCTTACTCTCACTCATCTAAGATACCCCATCAGTTGTCAGGTCCTGCCAATTCTCCTTCAGTAACATCTCTTGAATCCATCTCCTTCTCTGTTCACACAACCACTACTGTAGTCTAGGCTTTCACTTTTCATTTAGGTTATTAAAGTAGCCTTCTGATTGGTTCCATATATAAAACCTCTTGTTTCTCTAATCTATTTACTACACACTTATCCAAAGGGATTTTCCTAAAGTGTACATCTGGCCATATCACTCCCCTACTTATTAAACTTCTGTGACTTCTTGTTACCTCCAGAATCAAGTACTAACTCCTCTTTGGCATTTAAAGTCCTTCACAAATGGGTTCCAACTTACCTTTCCACCCTTGATGCAGGCAAACTGGCCTTATTCTTCCTTAAACCCAGCAGCTGATTTCCGTATTTGTGTCTTTTTACAGGCTTTCTCCCATGCCTACAATTTACTCTGTCTTTGGAATCGATATTTTCCTTCAGAACTCTCCTTAAGAATCAGTTTTCCATGAATCTTTTCCTGATTATCCCAAGTGATAGTACCTCCCTGTAATACTAATCAATTTATTAGATACTTAGGGCTAAGTAGATCACATATTTAGGGCTAAGTAGCACCTAGTAACTTAGGGCTAAGTATAGAACTCCTCCATTGGTGAAAATGTGTGAATTCCCCTGTTGACTTGGGAGAGGGCTATTGGCTGAGACACTCCCCTGTTGACTTGGGAAAAGGCTATTGGCTGAGACAGGGGGCCAGTGCTGTATATAAGGAAGAATTTTAGAGAGACAAGACAGAATTTTTGGATTTTGGCTCCTCAGTGAAGGAAGATACGTGGAGACTAAAGTCAGCTGAGAGGGAGAGAGTGTGTTCCTCTCCCAGTATCTGAAAACTGATTGAAGACATGAACAGGATGGGACTTTGTTTGTTCATGGCCTGGCTGATCCTTGAGTTCCAGGCAAGAGAGGTCCTGAAGGGTTTGAGGTGTGCTGAACCCTGTGAACTTCAGCATGTGCTGGGGATTGCCCTGAGGACTGGAGGACCTGGGAGCTGTTCGTCTCTGAGGACTGGACGAGAGCCTGGCAGCTTTCAGCTCCTGAATCTAGGTGACTGTCTGGCAGATTCAGGAGGGAGCTGGGACCAGGGAAGAGGATCCAGGGAATCAGAGAGACTACCCAGAG
>CM053596.1:207622546-207644046 GCA_028646575.1 Pseudocheirus occidentalis
ATAGATAGATAGATAGATAGATAGATAGATATACATACATATGTAATATACATAAATGTATTGTTATTGCTCAGTCATGTTCAGCTGCTTGTTACCCCATGGACCATGCACACCAGTCCCTTCTATCCTCCACTATCTCTCAAAGTCTGCCCAAGTTTATGTCCATTCTTTCCATGATAATATCAATCCAAATCATCTTCTACCATTGCTTTTTCCTTTTACCTTCAACCTTTCTCAACATCAGGGGCTTTTCCAATAAGTCTCAACTTCACATTATGTGGCCAAAGTATTTAAGCTTCAGCATTTGACCTTCCAGTGAACAGCCTGAATTAATTTAAGTTATTTAAATATTGACTGATTTGATCTTCTTGCTCTCCAAGAGATTCTCAAGTCTTTTCTAGCACCACAATTCAAAAGCATCAATTCTGCGACACTCAGTTCTCCTTATAACTTAACTCTTGTAGCCATATATATTGCTACTGGAAAAAACCATAGTTTTGACTATATGGACTTTTGGCAACAAGGTTATGTCTCTATTTTTAGTATGCTGTCCAGATTTGCCATATTTTTCCTTCCAAGGAACAAGTGTCTTTTAGTTTCATGGCTGCAATCACCATCTGCAGTGATCTTTGAGCCCAAGAATATAAAATCTGACATTGTTTCTATTTATTCTCCCTCTATTTGCCAGGAAGTGATGAGACCAGTTGCCAAGATCTTCATTTTTTGACTATTAAGCTTCAAGCCAACTTTTACACTCTCCTCTTTCACTCTCATCGAGAGGCTTCTTAATTCCACTTCACTTTCTGCCATCAGAGTGGTATTATCTGCATATCTGAGATTGTTGTTATTTCTCCCAGCAACCTTAATTCCAGCTTGTGATTTATCCAGTCTGGCATTTTGCATGTTGTATTCTGCATATAAATTAAATAAATAAGGTGACAATATAAAGCCTTGCTGTGCTCCTTTTCTAACATTAAACCAATTAGTTACTCCATGTTTGGTTCTAACTGTTGCTTCTTGGCTCACATACAGGCTCCTAAGGAGGCAAGTAAGGCGATCCGGTACTCCATCTCTTTGAGAACTTGACACATTTTGTTGTGATCCACACAATCAATAGTCTAGTATAGTCAATGAAGTGGAAGTAGATGGTTTTTTTTTTCTGGAACTTCCTTGCTTTCTCCATTATGCAGAGAATGTTGACAATTTGGTCTCTAGTTCCTCTGCCTCTTCAAAAACTATCCTCCTTTTTAGGTAATTCTTTTTTTTTTTGCTTTTCTTTTTTTCTGTTTTTGGAGGGCAATTGGGGTTAAGTGACTTGCCCAAGATCACACAGCTAGTAAGTGTGTCAAGTGTCTGAAGTCAGATTTGAACACAGGTCTTTCTGACTCCGGGGCTGGTGCTCTATTCACTACACCACCTAGCCGCCCCTACTTTGGGTAATTCTTAATTCACATATTGTTAAAGCCTACCTTGCAGAAACTTAAGCATAACTTCACTGTCATGTGAAATGAACACAATTATTCAATAATTTGAACAATCCTTGGCATTGCCCTTCTTTAGAACTGGGTTGTAAATTGACCTTTTCTAATCCAGTGGCTGCTGTTGCATTTTCCCAATTTGCTGGTATAGTGAGTGTAGCATTTTAACAGCATCATCCTTTAGTTCAGTGGGGATTCCATCAGCTCTACCAGCCTTATTGTTAGTCATGCTTCCTAAGGCCCACTTGATTTCATTCTCCAGGATATCTGGCTCTAGATGTAACCACACGATCATGGCTGTCGGTGATGTTAAGCTCTTTCTTGTATAGTCCTTTTGTATATTCTTGCCAGCTCTTCTTAATCTCTTCTGCTTCTGTTAAATCCCTACTATTTTTGTTACGATGCCCATTTTTGCATGAAACTTTCTCTTGATATCTCTAGTTTTTTAAGAGACTTATCTTTCCCATTTTGTTGTTTTCTTCTATTTCTTTGCATTGCTCATTTAAGAAACCTTTTTTATTTCTAAATGCATATGTATGCAATATTTACTTGCATGTGAATGTGTTGCTTTGCCTTTGAGGCTTCATCACTGTAGTCTTCATATCCAAAATAATGCCCGACATATTGAAGGTATTTATAAATACTTGTTGATACCCAGATTCCTAGAAAGTATGTAATAAATGCCATAAAAGAAAATGCAAAGATCATCAGAGGAAAACTAGATCATTTGAAGCTCCAAAGCAGGCTTCATGAAAAGAAGTAGCATTTAATTAAGACTTTCAATAGACAAGGATATTAAAGAAACAGGAAATGACATAAGGATTGAATGTAAGAAAGTATTAATAGGGAATAGTAAATAATTTTAATTTGTCTAGAGACTGGGGTTTGCGGAGCATAGGAAAAGGAAATGAAACTAGATAGATAGGTAGGATCTAGGTCAAGCAGGGTCTTGAATGTAAGACCAGTAGATGATGTAGTTGATCAAGAGGCTAAAGCGAGCCTCAAAAGGTTTTTATGCAAACAGTTATCATGATTGAAGCCACCTTAGGAAAATTAATAATATATATAATATGTATTGAATTTGTAGAAATAGGAAATAGCCTAACGAATAAAAATCTAAGTGATCAGTGAATAGAGTTGTTTCAGTATGAGCTTGAAGAAGTTGATAGATTTAAAGAATATTGTGAAGGTGATAAATGTAATAGCAATTAAAAGTAAGGATAAAGGAAAGAAAAAAATTCAAGTACTATTTTAAGGGTTCGAGCCTGATTGACTGACAGCTATGCTACTGACAGAACTAAGAAAGCCAGGTTTTAAGAGAAAAATAATGAGTTTAGTTTCAGACATGCTGAGTTTGAGAGGCTAATGGAATGGGTACATGTTGAGTTTGTGGGGCGGTTGGAACTGTAGGACTAGAGCTTAGAAGAGAGCTCAAGATTTTGTTTTGGCAGTCACTAGCCTGAGGTAATAGGTGAGATGTGGAAAATAACCAAGGAAGAGAATTTAGAGAGAGAAAAGAGTGTTTAAGGTAGACATCTGGGAGAAAAATAAGGGAGAATTACTGAAAGCAGAGAAGACACTAGACAGAATCAGGTGATTAAAGAAAGAATTTAAAGAAAGAAGAAGTAGTCAGTTGTCAGAAATAAAAAGTCAAGGTGAATGAGTAATTTTTTTAAAGTCACTCAAGCCGGCAAGTATTAGTTGGTCACTACTGACCTGTAGGAGAAAATTTTCTGTGGACTGGTGAAGTTGTAAGCCATATTACAACGGTTTAAAGAATGATAGAAGGCAATAAGGAAGTAGAAGTGGACAGGTAGAGAGGTCACTTTACATAGGTTTGCTTTGTGGTCTTTAAAAGCAATAAGAGAGTTGTTCAAAAGAAAAGCACAGATTAGTGAAATCTGTAGAGGTTTTAGTGTAGAAGAACACTGATCATATTCTTAGGAATACAGAAAGAAGCCAGTTATACAAGGGTATGCTGGAGCTAGCAAGAGCCATTGTTAAATTTTCATTGTGAGCTCTGAAACTGGTAAATACCACAAATCAGAACTTGTTTTGTTGATTGTCTAGACTTAGAATAATGGAGAAAATATTAAAAATGTAGATTAAAGTCAAAAGTGTGTCATATGGACTGGGTTTTTTTTTTGGGGGGGGGATTCAGAGCTGGTTATTAAACATTGACCAGCATACTCTTGAGTCAGTTAAGTGGGAAAGATTTGAACATCACAGAGAGAGATGAATAAGTGGTGGAACTAAGGATTCAGACAGATGAGAAAGGATGGAATGAAGTACGTAGGTGAAGGAAGGAATGAGACTCAGAAATGTACGGTTTTTTTGCTCTGAGAATAGGAGGAATGAAAGTAAGAACAGATGAAGACATAGAAGGGAAGTTGGGAGGTTTTCGTTTTATGCCCTAGATTGTCTCAGCAAATTACTCTCATCTTCTGAGAAAGAGTGGACCAGAATGAAATTGGAGAATGGAGGAAGCAGAGAAGCCAGGCAAGGAAAAGGTCTGAAATAGCAGCTGTGGAAAATCATTTAAAGAGTCAACGAGAAATTAATAAAATAAATGTTGGGAAGAACAGGGCAATTATAGTTAAATAGCACGAATTTGAAGAAAAGTTTATCAGTATTATTTTGTGACTTTTTCTACCAATGTTCAGCCCTGTGAGAGTGGGAACAGAGAAACTAGACAACACAGACAACTCAAAATTAGCAGAAATTTGTGGGAAAAGCTAAATGGCATAGTAGATAGAGTGCTAAGCCTGGAGTCAGGGAGACTCTCCTTCCTGAGTAAAATCTGGCCTCACATATTTACTAGCAGTGTGGCCCTGGATGAGTCACTTAATCCTGTTTGCCTCAGGTCCCTCATCTATAAAATGAGCTGGAGAAGGAAATGACAAACCATTCCAGTATCTTTGCCCAATGGTGTCACAAAGAGTTGGACCTGACTAAACAACAACAACAAATTGGGTAACGGGAAAAGAACTCAAGGGGATAAGAAACTCTAGTGACAGATGAGTATAATTTAAATGACTGGCCTCTGTTTCTTACTGGGTTTATTGTGGTAAGAGAGAGAATGGGGGGGCACTGTATTTCCCCTTTCTTGACATGAATAATTTTATTTTAGTATAAGCTTCCCTTTCAAGTGTACATGAGCAGTCACTTCTCATCTCCAACCTTGTTTTTCTTCCTTTAACCCAACTCTTATGCAAGGAAGCCAAAAGACAAATATAATTCACCCTTTCTTGAAATCTAACAGCCAATTGGAAAGTTCCTGTCTCCTCTTTACTCAAATGCTACAAAACAACACCAAGACAGTTGACCAGTTGTGAACCCCATTTGATGATGTGTTTTCTCTATATTCTAAGTATTGTAGGAAAGAGTTCACATTCAGGAGCCCATGTTCTCCACAAATCTATACTTCTCTATGTGCCAAGTGATGCTTCTCCATGCTTAGCCTTATCACAAATGTATGAAATAAAAATATTTTTTCCTAATTTGTTTTCTAAATTGTAATAAAATTAGTTCTCCTTCCTATGACAAGATAATGGGCTAGGAGAACAGAGTTCAGTACCAAAAATCATGCATAAAGCAAAAAGTAAAATCAGTAGGTGTGAATGCAACTGGAGAAGTATCAGATAATTTGGTACCTTAGAACTGGAGGAATTAGAAGTGAAGCACTTTATAGTAATGAGTAAATCTAAACTGGTCCTAGTAATAAGTAGAATGGAAATGAAAGGAATTGAATGTGAGGAACGCAAGGGATCCTGGGCTACATTCATGTCCTTTGTTTCATAAAGCTCATGTGTTGTTGCTTGGTTGATTTTTAGGCATGTCCAACTCTTTGTGACCCTATTTTGGGTTTTCTTGGCAAAGATACTGGAGTGGTTTGTCATTTCCTTCTCCAGCTCATTTTACAGATGAGGAAACTGAGGCAAAAGGGGTTAAGTGACTTGCCCAGGCTCACACAGCTTGTATCTGAGGTCAGTCTTCCTGACTCCAGGCCCAGCATTCTATCGACTGTGCCACATTGCTGCCCTATAAAGTTCATATAGAAATTAGTAAATATTTTCGATGATGACAGCATTTATATGCAAATAAGTTTGTTGAAAACCACCACCTGGATTCATGTTGTTGTAATAATGCTGATGGCTGATGATGATGATGACGATGACAGGCATTAATATAATGCTCCAAAGTTTGTGAGGTCATTGTTACTAATTATACCATTATCCACATTTTCCCTTTGAAGAAGCGGCTCAGAAATGTTCGATGACTTCCCAATGAACCTTCAGCTCGTCAGAATCAAAGGTGACCTTACTGTTTCAAGTTCAGTCTATGCCACTGTCCAACACACCGCTCTAGGAAAAGAAAATGAGAAGCGATGTCTTAATGTACAGAAATTTCAGTGCATTTTGTTTCTCCATTTTAAATCACGGGAGATACTGTGTCTCAGTTGAGCTCTTATAGGTTTTCCTTTTTTAAAAAGTCTCTAAACCTGAGTATGTCTCATAGTTTCTGTACTTCTTCTAACTCTAAGTCCCATTCCTCCTGGAAGAACTACTGTGGATTTATAGTTTGAAGAATTAATCTAGAATATTGAACCTCTGGGGTCTTGGAGGAAGAAAAAAATAGTTCAGATGGTAACCCCCAGCTTTGTAAAAAAGTTGTGCAAATTCCCAGTTTCTTTTGCAGCATAAGTGTTTAAAAGCTTAGCAAATAAAGTCCTAAAAATGTAATTGTAGCTCGGTAGCACTATTAAATATGTATACTGTGGTCTTTTTGACAATTGTATTAATCCCTTTACAAAGTCTTCAGAAGTTTCATCACAGAAGCATGGATGCTGTTTTGATCTATTTATTACTCTTAAGTGTTCAGAGAACTGTCCCTATTTTCTAATTAACACTTTTAAAGATAAAAAGCTATGTATTAAATCAATCTGAATGATGGTTGTTTGTGAATCCCACAAGATAAGGCAATTTGCATGTTCACTTTGTACTTACAAACTAAATCTGCACATCTCCAAAGCAGCTCCTTAGAATGTAAACCTTTTGTGAGTATTTGTAACTTAAAAGAAAGTTTGGCCCAGTACAGAAGCAGTGCCAATTATCTAAAGGACTTCTTTACTGAGCATGATTAAGATACAAAAATATGAGGTTCTTATTGTACATTGTTTGCTGCGGAATTTGAGGAAATTACTTTGCAAACATTAAGTAGTTTGGGTGGTTGGCTTCTCCCCTCCCCGCCTTCTTTCAAACTAAGAAAGCTCCTTTCTCAAAGAGCTAACCACTTTTTTTTTTTTAAGTAACCAGTTGTCCCTCACTCTGGGCAAAATCTCTTTGATACAAATTAAATTGCTTACTGATGAAATGCACCTTTCAGGGACCTGTTTGAGTTTGGGCTGATGTTCTAGAACACTCCAGGATGTGAATTCCAGCATTAGTGCTAAAACAGTGGCAATTTATTGAATTTTCTGAATTGATGAGTCAGCACTCTGAGATGTTTACCAAATTAGACTTCCAAGAACAATAGCCCTGCTCAAATTAAAACAAAGGAGGGCTTTTACTGCAGATAATAACTATTATTTTCACATGGTTGTATTGTGGCATATTCACATTTGTGGCAGATGCCTGCATGGCACTGAGGCACTCATCAGGTAAGAATTTTTTCATCTTCTTTTTCCTTTTAACTTTGCCAAAATCTGCTTTCGTTTAAAATACTACTTAAGTAACTTGCAAACCATGGGGTGATAAATTCTACTTTTCCCAAAAGGAAAATAATCCTTCACCTCTCCAATCAGCCCAGGTTCATAGTACTGACTGATGTTTAAAATCATAGGGCCGCTAGTATCTAGTAGTCCCCATAAAAGCTTTGCATTTCACCCCAGTCTTCTGACTCACCCACACTTTTCTTCTGTATACTGTAATCCAATCTGCACTGCCTCAGCTATTAGAAAAAAGCAGAAAATTAATTAAGTCCCCTTTAGAGTCAACTCTATTCATCCTCTCTTTGCCTCCCCAAACCAAAACACCCCTTGGCTGGCAACCTGCTTTCTCATAAGCATTACTTCCCCTTTCAGAATTTAAGCTCTTTGAGGTTTTTGTAGTTGTATCCCCAGCACTTAGCCTAGTTCTTGGTCAAATACTTTCAAGGAGGATGAACAAGGCCTCAAGGTCAGCTACCACACTGATGGTAAATTCTTCAACTTGAAAAGGCTACAAGCCAAGACCAAAATGGAGGGAGTGATGGTGCATGATTTTCTGTTTGCACATGACTGTGTACTCAATGCACCTTCTGAAGCTGAGACACAACAAAGTATGGATCAATTCTCTGCTGCTTGTGCTAATTTTGGCCTAACAATACTTTGAAAACACAGGTGCTCCATCAGCTACCACCACACCATCCATCCATGGAACCATCAGTCACAGCAAATGGAGAAGTTTTGAATGCTGTGGCTAAGTTCACTAACCTTGGTACTGTACTTTCCAAGGGATGTACACATTGAAAAGAAGGTTGTTGCACGCATTGCCAGAGCTAGCCCAGTGTTTGGGAGGCTCTGAAGGAAAGTATGGGAGAGAAGAGGTGTTAGACTGCCTACCAAATGGAAGATCTATAAAGCCATGGTGCTGACCTCATTGTTGTATGCCTATGAAACATGGACAGCATGCCAGTGCCAAGCCAGGAAACTGAATCACTTCTTCCATTTGAGTTGTCTTAAGAAGATTCTGAAGATCACCTGGCCCGACAAGATACCAGAAAATGAAGTCCTTTCTCAAGCTTAACTGCCAAGCATTCCAACTGCTTCAGAGAGGCCACTCCAGCTCCAAGGGGCTTGCCATGTTGTTCAAATGTAAAACATACACTTGCCAAAAAGACTGTTTTATGGAGAACACACACAGGGAAAGTTTTCACAGGTGATCAGAAGAACTCATACAAGGTCTCTCGTAAGAACTTTGGAATTGATTGTGTGACATGAGACACACTGGCACAGGATCATTCAGCATGGCATGCCCACATTAGAGAAGTTGCTGTGCTCTATGAGCAAAGCAGAATTGAAACAGGAAACTTGGGATGCTCACATTTGGAGTATCCACCCCAAATGTTCACACAGACTATTCATGCCCAACCTGCGGTAAAATATTCTGAGCTCATACTTGGTCTGATCAAGCACAGTTGGACATACTGAAACTTGGCTCTAACATAATGATGTAATTTTGATCCTCTTTGAGAATGAGGGACAACAATCAACTTAGCCTAGTGCTTGGTGCTACATATTAAACACTGAATAAATGCCTTTTTCCCCCCAGTCTTTTTCCTTGAACCAAACATGTTTTCCTTTTGATGAGATAAGTTAAAAGAAAAAAATCATATGTTAGGTTGTGAAATCAGCATCATTTGTTCTTGATCGATATCAAATTTACATTCGCTATATTAGAAAAAGATCCATCATATATAGTTAGTACTGGACAGATTGATAAGGGAAATGAAGCTCTTTGGGGTGAGAGAAGAAATGGTTAAAAAACAAAAAGTAACTTATCTAGCTGAATTCTTTTGAAGCAAATTTCTTTGGAAGAAAACAGAGCTTTTTTGCTATATGTCCACTTACTACCAAAACCATTACCAAGTTACTCATTAATGCATTGATACTGAAGGGTACTCTCATACTGCAAAGACCAGTGAGTGAAGATTAAACTACATTTTGAGCCCATTTATTTGATCTAGACAATAATATTTTATTACCAGATTATGAAAATACCATAGAAACTTCAGCAGAGAGTAGTTAGAATATTAGATTATAAAACAGGAAAGACCAAGATGGACTCTGATTATGAAACTTCCAAGCTGTAGCTCCAGACAAGTTATTTAACTTTTCAATAACCTGAGACAGCTCTAGAATTTATATAAGTTTATAGCTGAGTTGCAATCTGCCTCAGGAGAGGGAGTTCCTACACTGAAGAAATTAGAGTGCCTTGTTATTAAAATGTCTATTACTTCCAAAGATGCATTAAGGCATTTTTCTTAAATGTTTCTTGCCCCTCTCTTGCCAACTATTTTTCCCTTTCTTCTCTCTCCTTCCATTCTTTCCCTCTGTTTCCTTCTTCCCTCCCTCTTCCTCTTCCAACATGTTAGCATTCCTTCGTGTCTAATTCTTCTCCCTTCTCCCCTTCCCCTCTTTCCTTTCTTTTCTCCCTCCATTATCCCAATTCTCCTATGATTTGAATAGAATTATTTTCAAGCAAAGATCTGTCTTATTCTCCATAAAGGTTAGTCTTTCTTTCACTTATGCTTAGAATGATCGGAAGATCATTCAGCCTCTGGCAGAGGTTCCTCTAAAATGATTTATTAGTTGGAACCGTGCCCAAAGGTAAAAGGACTATAGATAGACCTTCCAAAGTCTCTTCCAGTTCTATTATTCAACAATTAACACAACTTTTTTTTCATAAAATGCATGAGGACATTTGTAACTATTATCTAAAGAACTTTTAAATTTCCCTACACACATTTAGGCAAACATATCTTCAAAATCCAATAGCTTCATTATGACACCAAAGTCAGAATAATAATTCAAACTCTTGCTTTACAAACTGTTTTCTTCCTGTAAATGCCTCCTGTTCTCTTTTCCATTCCACAGACTTCCTTTTTAGCTCTCCCCTGTCCATGGTTTCTCCCCTCTCCTATGCCCTTTCATCCAGACTTCAACTGACAGGGTGCCAATATGTGGAAGTAGTTATCTCAGGTCTAATATCCTTGAAGCCAGGCTTGGTGTAGTCGCTTAAGTTAAAAGGTCCACAACATTTGCCAGCTTCTCTGGTTCACAGATGTCTTAGGATGCAGTCCCACCCTAACTGGGTTAAAGCAGTGGGATTTGCAGATGATCGAGGAGCCAGAGCTTTTACAGACCTTTGGAGACTGTTAGATGGACTTCAACCAAAGGTAGGAAAGCTCTTCAGAAACATATCTTGAGTATTTGCCATTCTTTAAACACCCAAAAAGTTTCCATTTAGGATTCAAGTGGGACCTTTTTTTTCCTATAAATGTATCCATTTCTTATATATGTGAAACTATAGTTATGAATAACTTAAGTTTAATCAGACATCCTTCTGAAAATGCAAACTGAAAGCACACTTTCCTTTCTCATTAAAATCTATTATACAAGGAAAAAGATCTAAGTATAACTGTAACAAGATCTAAACAGAACTGTTAAACAGAAGTACAGTACTGCCTTGTAAACAGCACAAAATGAGAAGGTTTTTGGAAGGTTTGTTACTTTGTTCTACAGAGGCTGGCACTGCAACATAAAGCAAATTCTACACCCGACTATTCAATATGGCTGTTCAGGATCATCTGAAATCCATTTTCCTATCCCTGAAAAGGGAAACATTTCACAAAGAAACTGCTACCACCTAAAGTATTTAACTATCATTGTTCCTAAATTATATCACTGCTAAGGGACAGTTTGGATACTCTGGGATGGGTAGACTAGCTGGTACTTGTTTGCCAGTTATTTTATGGATAAATGAAATAAACAAAAGACCTTAGCCTCTAAGATAATATAAACAGTAGATGAATGAAGAAAAAAGGAGAAGATGAGATGGAAATCAAAGAAAGGAAAACAGGGAGTAGTAAAAAAAAGAATGAAAGAAAAGATGGAAGGAAAGATGAAGAGATAGGAGAATAAAGAGAAATTAGAGAGAAAGAAGAGAATAAAAAAGGAGGCAGAATAGGCAAAAAGAGAAAAGGAAGAGAGAGGAACAGAGATAAAGGAAGAAAGAATGAGAGAGGAGAAAGAGAAACAAAAGATGGAAAGAAGGGAGGAAGGAGGAAGAGAAAAGGAGAGAAGGCAGGAAAGCTATTAAAAAAAGAAAAAAGATAGAATGGAAAAGAGAGAGGGAAGGAAGGAAAGGGATCAAGCTGGCATAGGAAGTAAGTATATTGACAATTCAGTTACTAGACATGCTGAATTTTCACATTGGATCAGCAAAAAGTTAGAAAGCACAGGTGTTTCTGTAATTGTGATACATTGGGAAAATTCACACTGTTAAATGAGCCTCATATTCTCACTTCCACCTGTGTGATACAGAAACATACTGTTAGTACACAGGGCTACAATCAAAAAGATGCCAAAATAAGTGCTTGAGGATTGAAGACCTGCTAGAGCTTTCTGTCTCATTCCCCCTTAGTTATTTAATCACAGAATTTCCACATTTATATTTAATATGCTATTAATGGGACACATTTGTTGCATACATTGGTAGAATAACTTTAAGAATAAGTCAAGATTGTTTAAAGAGGACAAGAAAAAGATTTTCAAAATTATTTTTAATATTTAGATTGAAGTATTTTCCCCATGATAAAGAAATGTAGTTACAAGTAAAAAACACGCACAAAGGATACACATTCAAATTCTTTTGCACTTACAAAGATCCAAATATGAGAAAAACAATGACATTTCAAAGCAGAAATAAACAATAAGGAAGGAGGTTGGGTGAAAACTATGACTAGAGGTTCTGAAAGTATAAACTAGAATTTTCAGGAACAAGAGGAAACCAAAGTAAATATATGGTTAACTTCCTTACAATGCTGTATGAGACAATCGCGATTGCTGATGAATGTGTTACACTGGCCATTTTCTGTAGGAAGTTGTAGGTTATGGGAAAAGTCTACAAGAAGGGGACAACTATTATAATTTTTAACAATTAACTTAGAAAGGTTTTCTCTGCTTTTCCCTCATATTGCCTATATTCTTGTCTTTTCTTGTTCACTCACAGTTTACAACATAAACTAATCACAACTCCTGAATGTTTCACCTCATATATTTTATGACTATACATACAATTTAATTTCATGTCAGGTACCCATATCTAAAATGGGTGGATTTTCTATATCATGAGGTTATGAGGCTTGTGAGACAAAATATTTCTCTCCTATATTTAACTCCTTTGTGGAGTTAATTCACCTTACTTCCCTGCTCATACTAAAGGATATTGGAAGTGGGGGAAAAAAGTGTGCTATGTGCCTCTGTGTGTATATATTATGGAATGGAGAGAGAAAGGGGAAAAAATTGAAATAGAATCTTGAATGTGTTCTTTCAAATCTTCATTAAATAACTGATTCCCACATACACAGCAAGTGGGGTGCTAAACACAAATTCTTCTCTATTATAAATGCAGCTGGTTAAGAGCAAATAATTTGATACTGAAAACTGACAAGACATTTATACTTGATGTATACTGCTGTTTAATCATAAAGCAAGTATTGCAACAATATGCTGGCTTCTTACAATATATAAAAAGAGATTTCATTACAACACATACAATATACACCAGAACAAAGACTGCTAAGCATCTCACCCTCTCAGATGACCTCTCTTCTACAGTGTATATATCTTTTTCATACCTCATCCACATGCTGTCTCTCCCATTAGGATGTCAGCTCTTTGAGGGCAAAAACTGTGTCTTTATAACCCTTCTGTTTAGCACAATGATTAGCATATTATGTAACTTTTTGTGTATTTGAATGGACATCTCACTAAGAAGAGCATCACTAATTTATTTGGGATAGGGAAGTCATGCTTTGCTATTAAATTAATTTGCAAATGCTTCTTTGTAAGGTCCTTAGTTTACAACATTCAAGTGTCTTTGATAATTCTCTATAGAATAAGTAATGATATTAGAGTTATGTTTCTGCTTCATTTTGGACCCCAATTCGCCGCTCCATCTTCATTAAGTAACAAAAACCTATCAGGGTTATTTCTGCATCAACACTCCACTTTCCCCATGTTTAAAAAAAATGGCCTTTTCTTCTTGGTTTTGTAAGCACTTAGGTAAATAACATTCAAAGCTTGTTATACAGTATAGGGAAATCAAGTCAACTCCACCATGCTCTGGCCTTGCCTACTTATTCAGGAAACCATTTTGAATTGTACAGTACAGTAGGCATTGTTTTCTAGTGTCCTTATTCATTGAAGAATAAGATAACATTCTCTCAGCTAGGCTTCTTTGCCAAATCTTCTCCAACTGAGATTTATCCAAATTCCCTCACAGACCAAGAAAACAAAATGGGTGTCATTTTAAAGAAAATTTTTAATACCCCTTCAGCCCCAATTTCTTTGCAGTATAGGAAGAAATGACAAGTGGCTAAAGGGCATGGTGGCAAGAATTTGATTTCAAGTTAAAGATTGTTGTTTCCAGTTGCTCATTTAAAGGACTAGAGAGATCCAATGGCATTCCAGGTAGGGCTCTGCTCCCTGTGGAGAATTAGAAATATCTGACTGAAATCAGAGATGGATCCTGATCCTTGTTAGGAACATCAACAGATAGTGAACAGGTGCTGGACCCAAAAGCCTTGGTTGTGACTCCTTTCTTCAATGAAAAATAATAATGAGTTGAAGCATGTTTGTCAGAAGTTGGGGACTTGCTGAGTCGATGAGTATCAGATAAAACAAGAATTCTCTTGAGTGGTTTACCCATTAATCTCTCATCCATGGAGCTATGATCAGATGGCAATGTGTCATTCCTAGCACAGTTCTTCCTTTGCTATCCTCAGACACACAGAATAAAACACCCATTTGCTGACTAGAAAAATTACAGTTGAGGTCGGCTGATGATGCAGTGCAAAGAAGTCTGTTCTTATCCTCAGCTTTTGGAGAAACAATGCCCACTACCACCTTTCAATAGCTACACAGTCAATTACTGAATATCTGGGAATCATATCCAGCCATACTTTGCTGGTAATTTGTACCCCAAAACGCATTCTTAGTACCCTTCAAAACAGCCAACTTGTGCTATGGGTCTAATGCAGAATAAAGCATTTATGGGGGTGGGAGGGAAGCATATTAAACAAAACCAGATTATCACCAAAATACACAAAATGCTTGAAACATGGAAATGATTTTCCATTTCACTGTAAAAAACCTTAGGAGGCCATGAGTTAACTAAAGCAAACAGAACAAAAACTGAACGGAAAGAAGGTACAGTAGCTACTTTCTTGAAAACAAAACCAATCTTTTCATTCCTGCCATTTGTTTGAATTCTTCCTCCGGGCAAGCTGGACAGCTGCACTAGTAGGTTTTTTAGTCATGGGTTGTAAGCCCCACCTGGCTAGATTTGTTTAGCAGACAGCTGGCAGAATTAAATAAAAAGAAAAGAACAGGGACACAAAATGCTTCCAAAACAAAAAGCTGAAAGAATACTTTTTGGATATTTTAGCCTTTTAGAGGTTTACGGTGACTCTCCCCTTTTCCTCCTTCACCCCCCCCCACCCAAAATATACAGTGTATGAATATGTTTAGAGGATATTTTCTCTCAATTATAACTCTGAGGCTGGATTGAAAAATGCATAATAAATGAAAACAGTCGAATAAGCATGTCTTGAACAACTTTTTTTTTGTTTAAAGAAAAAAAAGAATACCAATTTGCAGTTTATAAGTCCCCAAGAATGACATCGGTTTTAAATTAACATTTTCTTTTTATTTCTGCATTTTCTTTGCTATTTTTTAAAGCCAATAAAATAGATTTTCTTCATCTGGCATGTTCTTTCTAGCTTAAAGATAAGGAGTCTAAAATTGTGGGAATGGCATCCCTCTGCATCTGTTTCTCTCACAAACCTATCAAATATCTAATTTTTGGCATTACTGCTGGCTCCGACAGGGGGGATGACATAAACCAGCTTTGTGGTTACATGTTTCACTTTTAATCTCATGGAAATGAAAGTCAGCACTGAAATGTCCCCCTTTACATGTGACAATATGGGACTCTCTTCCAAGAACCCAAGCAAAGGGGCGTTAACCTGGTTAAGCTTAATATGGAGCATATGCAGAAGTGTCATGCATTTTTTATGCTAAAACACACAAGGCAAACCTGCCTGGAGCTGAGCTTTCCTGGGATCCCTAAGCCAGGCTCCAAACAATGAAAACCTTTACAACTTGGTGGCAATGAAAAGCCCATAGAAGAAAGAGAGAATGTGCAAGAATCAGGAGATTAAGGAACTTACTTAATAACCACACATCTTCTGTGTGTTTTGTCTCTTTCCATAAATACTGTGGGACTTGTGGAATATTTCAACCATCACACGTTTCACTAGTTAGCATGGGGAGAATCGAGGCTTTTCATTACACGCAGTAAATATAGTATGAAAGGCTCAAAAAACAAAATGGTTTGGATGTAGTCCTGATTGGAGGAACTCCATGAAAATAGATTCCAACTGCATCTAAAAGGGGGGGGTGCTTATATATTTTTTAAAGAAGACAGCATGAAGAAAGGAACATTAATACTGATGGCATCACCAGCATCTATGAAATGACAATGGATGAGCTGTGGCTGGGCCTGGGGTAACATCACTCAGAAATCCAGCCCCTATTTTCATATTTCATGAAGATGTACCAAATATTAAGGATGAGGCCAGGAAACAAGCACTAACTCATTACATAATACTTGCTTTCCAGAGCAAAAGCCTGACTTGGCTCTTCTCCACTTCAGCCTATACATCTCTTTGCAACATAGACTTTATGGAGCCTGGTGTGATATGTTCATTTCAGAGTCCTCATTCTCCCAAAGCACTGATATCAATATCATACACTTCAAATAGAAGGAAGGGCTGTGCAGGCTTAATCTCTGGGGCCCAAGTAAGCGGAACATTGTCTCCAGGGATCCCGTTGGCAAAGAGCAAAAAGACAGTGTTACTGTATATGATTTCACGTGCTTATGAAAATGGGGACCCCATCAAAGACTGAATAAACAGGCATGGTGAGAAGGGAGGAGAAAGGTCATCCTAAGTTTCTGTCTGACCCCTAAAGACAAACCAATCTTTGCTGTCATCTAACAGTGTTCTATTTAACTTGATAGATACAGTTACATGTATCTGGCCAGATCACTGCAGTTCTATGCATCCTCTCTGCTGTACCAGTGGCTTGACATAATTAAAAGCAAGAGGATGTGTGTGTGTGTGTGTGTGTGTGTGTGTGTACACATGTATGCTGGGTTGCATCTCTCTTCTGCCTTTCTAACAAATATAGATAGCACACCCACTCCCCATAAAAAGGAATTCCCCACAAATCACAAGCCCTATATTTGAATTATTTTGTAAACCTTCTATGTGAAGCCACCAAGTCTATCCTAGCTCATCTTGCATCTCAGCCAACTTCTTTACTAAGGAAAATTGATTCCTGTTTATTTCTTTCGGAAAGGAGAATCATGATGAATTTTAATAGGATAACCCCCTACTGTTAGAAAATCTCCCTCCTTTGGCTGTGGGAGCTTTGAAATACGTAAATCAGAAATAAGCCCAGATTTTTTTTTAAGAAAAGAATCCTACAAGTTTGAAGCTCAACCTTAATAATTAGCTCAACATCCAGGTTTTTTTTTTGTTTTCATCAACCCAATGAACAACACATCATTTTGTTACTGTGTTAAAAGACCCCTTAATTGCAAATTGACCTTTAATTTTTAACAGAATACCCAACCTCTGGCAATGTTTGGTTTCTGCAGGAAAATTGATATCTATTTCTATTTTTGTATGCTTATGTATATCTTTGGGTCTAGGGTAAAGTTAGCAAAGTGAACATTTCTGAGATGAAGAAAGCAACTACTTATAAGATTTCCCCCTAAAATATGAATTCTGTACACATGACAGGAAGAACTTATTATATTAAGTTAAAAATACTACAGACTATAGATTTGCTCTGAACTACAGTGTTTATGTGTACATATTACACATTTCTATATTAGCACATGTATAGAGTACTTTAAGGGGACAAGGCAATTCTTATGCATAGCAGTTTTCCAAACAAGTGAACAACAGAGTCATTAACTTTAACTGAGGGCTTACCATTCCAAGAACAAAGCTCTTTCTACAACCTGACACTGGCTTCTTACACACACACATATATACATATGTGTAGATAGATACAGAATATGTGATTTTATTTATATAAGGAACTCCAAGTACAGAAATTTCCTCTACCAATACAGAGCAACAATTGTTTTACAATTTATAGTCATTTTAGAGAGTTACTGAAACTCCTAAGGGGTTAAGTAACTTGTTTAGTATCATATAACCAGCATGTGTGAGAGACAGGACATGAACCCAGGGTTTTCTGCCTATGCTGTCTCTCTTCCATGTGCATATATACATGTATGTACATAATGAATACTATATATGCAATACATATGTGTATATGTGTATATGTGCATGTAATACATGCTTGTGAGTAGTAAAAAGGTATTGTTTTCATAGTGGGAATGAAAGATGTTCAACAAACATAAGTCTTACAAGAGACCAGGGCCAGAAAAAGGGAAACATTTTGTCATAATTTTCTTTAAGGAAAACTTTAAGGAATAAAACTCATTTTTATTATAATCTTATAAAGTGGGTCTATTTTCTGGGGGGGTGACTTTTAGTGACACTAGTGTGTTCTTAAGTAGATTATAATTAAAATATCAATATAATAGTAGCATTATCTGGCTTAACAATAAAAAGCTGAAAATAAACTGTATGCTCAATATTTGGGAATGGCTGCACAAATTATGGTATATAAACAGCTTCATACCATCATGTGGTAAAGAATGAAAGAATGATGAATATGAAGAAGTCATGAAAACATGGGAGGACATAAAGAAGTGATGACACAGGGAGGAGACAGTAGGGTCAAAAAGAAACATACACAATGACTACAACAAGGTAAATAAAGTCAAAATCAAGAGGCAACAAAACATCAAATAGTTGTCAGTGGATGCTAGTATCAGATTTTCAAAGATAAAGAACATATTCATTTGTCTGTTTAGAACTGACTGTCAAAGAAATTACTATAATGAGAAATCTCATGGAGTATTTGTTGGAAAATGTCCTCTGTGTCCAAATAAGATATATCTGTATATTTTTTTAAATGATACATGTTAAATTCTGAGCATACCAGAAAAAAATAAATTTTCTCCTAATACTTATATTTCTTTTCCTTGAGAACATTGATCTACTGTCTTGGTGGGTCTCATGCTCCCCAAATTAAAGAGAATTTTACAGGCCATATACACATACCTAGGGATCACTTCCCCATTAGTAAAATGCAACTAGTTCTTGTGTTGAATGTAGTAATCACTGGGAGCCAATGTATACCAATGTGAACTGGGAGAAATGAAGGCTAGTTTTCCAATGAAAACTACAGGAGAACTTTAAATCAGCAGAATGCAATTACCCAAGTTGGAATTCTTCCAGGACACCAAAGTGAACTCTAAAGGTGGGTAAATTGAATAGCAGTTCTCCTGAACAGCAAGAATAGAAACTATATCCCTGATGTAACAGATACTCTTTATCAGGTCATCTATACTTTCAATCAATTCAGTTACGGAAACATTTAGAAACATCTACTCAGTTCACGGTACCACTACTAAGACAAAAACAAAACATCTCCTTCCCCTCATGGAGCTTGTAACTTACTAGAAAAATACATCATGTACATGAATAAACAAAAAATCATACACAAAGTCATTTAAAAAATGTAGAAAGAATGTAAATATTGGGGGTGGAAGTGAATGAAGAAAGTCTTCCTGTAGAACCTGAAGTATGATTTAAAGCAAGGTAAGGATTCTACAAGACAGAGGTGAGGAGAGAGCACATTCCTGACATAATAGACACATGGAGGTGAGAGATGGAATACCATGTGACTTTGCAGCAGTGCTCATAGATAGCAATGGAAATCAAGAGTGTCAATCACTCCTGATCACTGTTGGTATCATATGGACCATTTGTGATCATTCATTTGACAATCTGAGCTCCTAAGAAGAGAGAACAGAATCTGTTTCTAAGTTGAAAGGGGAATAAAAGATTCCTATTGGGAAGTCTGAGGAAGAGAAGACTAAAGAGTAGCTGGGTGAAAATTAATACCTTGGCCAGGGTTCTTAAAAAAAAAAATTCTACCATTACCTAATAGTACTTTTCTTCGTGTGAGGAACTTCCTTAAGTACTTTTCCCAATACAACAAGTACCTGGCTATACTCCTTATTAGTCTGGAAAAGTCACGTATCCTTTCTGAGCCTCATTTCTAGCACCTATAAAATGGAAATTATTTTATATATATATATGTTTGTGTGTGTATATACATGTACATACATATGTATAAAGTGTGTTACACAAAATAGAATATTAGTATGATCAATACCTTTTATACTACATAACACAGGTGGTAGAATATTATCATAATAAAGGGGTTTTTAACCTTCTGGGGTCTTGAGAACATCTTCTTAAAATGTTTTGCTAGTTATATTCTAATATAATTTTATTTCCTTGTAATCCTGAATGTTTTATTTTACGCATTTAAGAACATTACTCTGAGAAGGGGTTCACCAAACTGCCAAAGAGATTCAGGACACAAAAAAGGTTAAGAGAACCTACCATAATGCCTTATATATTATTCTATTAACAATTATTTTATATGTGTATATATGCCTACACACGCACACATTTCTGTCCCTTTCCCCTGGTTAATATTTCAAATACTTTTCAGTTATGTTTTTGTGCATTGCCCAAAAAGGTTGATGAACTATGAACTTGTTTACTAACTAATCAGCATCCCTACTGATCATGGTGGATCATCTCCTCAGAGGTGTGTTTGGAAGACTCAGTCAATAAACTCCTACTGAATTAAGTGCAAGGCATTGTATTAGATACTTCAAGGGATACACTGAATAACTGATAGCTTATTAAAGGAGGTTGGGGCTTTGATCACAAAAACACTCTCTCCAGAACCTGTGCATACACACACACATACACACACATGCAAGAATATGCAGACACATGCGTGCACATTCAGATAATAATAGACTGATAGTAGATAGATGATAATAGAAATTGCCATCAGATTCTGAATGCCTTCTCTTGAGGACTCAATGAATTCAATTAAACTTTTATTAAGTACCTACTATGAGTAAGACACTAAACTTAAAATTCTGGACAATGACACGATTTCAGCAGTCAAGGAGTTAAAAATCTAAAAGGGTGATATGATGTGCGTGGCAATTAACATAATAGAAATTATAGTATGTTGGGCACAATTGGGATGTGGACAAAATTCACTAAGAACATTTGAGAAGGGAAAGAACACCCAGTTTTCAGAATCAGGATTATGAGAGAACCTAAATGGTATTGAGATTGTGGTTTCCTTGGGGACTTTCCACTTTAACAGGCTGATGCCCACCACAAAGATTATATGTAGATGTTTATTCAAGAATTCTGCTCACAGAGCCCCACACACTCACATTAGGACTACAGATTGCTTTTCAGAATGACCATATTGCTACAGGCAGAAAAGATAGGCTGTTGTGTTAACAAAACTCAACTAAAAATCTTCAGTGATATTAAGTGTTTAATGATGCAAAAGGGTCTTCAAGCCATGGATGTTTCTGTAACCCCTTGTGACACTGTAGGCAATATTAGAGAACCATTGAATGATAAGGTTGAAAATAATCTAAATAGGGCATCTAGTCCATCCCCCTGCCTCCAGGCATTATTCCAGGCAGATGGGTATTTATCCTGTTCTTAAAGATCTCCAGTGATCTGAGTACAAAAGACAAGGGTATTTATATCTATGATTTTTTTTCCTTACCAAATGTGTAATATTTGCCACTTACACCATCTGTGGCAGTTCAGAATGTAGTAAGATTGAAAATTAAACTGATTGATTTCAGTAAAGATAATGAAATAAAAAGGATATTTTGAATTTGTATAATGGTATTTCTCTGAAAGCATCTGATGAAGGATTCATCAAATGGAAAGCAGTCATTTAAGGCAGGGAATGGATTAAATATTTGGTATACAACTGAAGATCAGCTGAATTTTCAAAAGTTGGAATGGGAATGACTTAGTTATTGCCTATAGCTATTGAGTTCAGTGGTTTGGTACATGGCTGATAAAACTGATATCATAAGTTAAATTGCTTTAAAAAAAAATAAAAAGCCAGGTAGTTTTGCTCTGTTTCATGGCTATTGACTGCACCTGTAAGTCCATCCAATCTGTCTTCTTAAATACATG